>CM053616.1:29648548-29714654 GCA_028646535.1 Procyon lotor
CGCCTGGGTGGCTCAGTCGTTAAGCGTCTGCCTTCGGCTCAGGTCATGATCCCAGCGTCCTGGGATCGAGCCCCGCATCGGGCTCTCTGCTCGGCCAGAAGCCTGCTTCTCCCGCTTCCATTCCCTCTGCTTGTGTTCCCTCTCTCGCTGTGTTTCTCGCTGTCAAATAAATAAAATCTTTAAAAAAAAAAAAAAAAAAAAGATTATCCAGTTCAACAAATAGTTGAATATTTACTATGTGGCAATCATAAATTGATAAAGAAATAAGAACTGGAAATTTCCCTTCAATAGCTTACATTTCATAATCAAATTCCTCTAGAGGCAGAGAAACTTCTTTGATATTTTGATAATTTTGTCAAAAAGATTTCTCATATATTGTACAAAAATACCGATTCTGTGTAACTTCTAATCTTTGATCTTCTGACAGGTAATATCTTTAAATTTGATTTGACTGTATTTCTCCTCATAATCTCTGACAATGTTCTTTCTGGATTTAGAGCCCTCTAGTTCTTTGACTATATTTTATTATGATTCCAAGTCCCTTCAAAGTATAAATTATACTTTGAGTAAGACATGATCAAGTGACTTAACATTTCTGTTCCTCAGTTTTTTCAAAAATAAAACAAATATGCATTAATTAAGGTTGCTTTTGTTAAGTTAAAAAATTATCTTTGGCTAAACTAAGTGAAAACAACACAAAGAATGGGAATCTAATGGAGAGGTACTGGAGTTTCTGACAAAATTTGTAGAAGAGTTTGTCACCCACTAATCTGAAAAAGTTAGGAACAAAAGATAGCCTCAGTTTTACAAAAGTCATGGTACCTTCAGTGATAGTAATTTTTGTACTTGTTTTCTCGAAGTTAAGATAAAAAGACCTAGTTCCAATGACTCTCTTTTTCTGTCTCACAGCTCCAAATTTTTTTCATTCCCTAATATGATATGCCATCTGGAAAATACTCTAGGAAGGGACCATATGCACTACGTTTTCAACCCAGTGGGTGCTTAGTACCTACCATCATCTGGCTGCTAAAACGCACACATACACACACACCACAGGCCATTGGCTATCACACATCAGATAACTTTTTCATATTGCCAAAGGTAATCCTACTAAATAGTTACCACGTATTTCACATAAACCTCAACCATCCTCATTCTTCCCCAAATGGAAAGAAATTTAAGTCATTCAGAGATGGCATTGAGGAGCCCCAATTTCTGAGGCCAGATCACCAAGTGATGTTCATTTCTTCTTTAGTTCTATAACAATTGAAATTATGTGGTTAATGGACTAGTTAGTGTATTTATTTACCAGCACCCTACCATATATACAACAGTGGAAATAAAACCTCAAGAAATGAGAAATGTGTTTTAATCTTCAGACACCTGACAGCAAACAAAAAAATCCAGATGAATACTGTCCTCCTTTCTGCATCTGGTTCCAAAGCCATAGGTAGTATGACTAACCAGTTCCACTACTCATTCCACATTTTCTTCCCTTTAGCTGGCAGTTAAACTCCTTATTTTCCAGATGGCATGTCATGTTAGGGAATGAGATTTTTATCTCTGCCTCCAAGGATTGCCTTGACAATATTTTCCTGTGGCAGAGTGAAAGGAGAAATGCTTCAGGTGCTGTTATGGGCCTGTGTCCCAGTCCATTCTGGTTTTTGGGCATCTTTCATTCTCTTGGTGTTCTGGATCAGTGATCATGGCCAACACGCAGGTCTTCTTTTTATCTGTTCCCATAGTGGCCTGCATGGTGTGAAACGGACAATTGCCTATCCCTTTTTAGGGAAGTATCCTTCTTACAGGCTAATGGAACCCATAGCTGCAGAGAATTATAGAAGTATCAAGGCTGTCTCAGAAGACCCATGTTTCCTAGGCTGATATTGGGTCTAAGAGGGAGGCAGCCCCAAGAATCAGTAGCTGGTTTAGAACACATGTCACATCCTGAAAAGCAGCCCCTCAGGCTCAGATTGTGTCTTTCAGTGACATCATAGCTGAGTTTTTAATAGTTTATTCCATTATTTTAGAAGGTCCACAGTTTGTCAATGGTAGAGTAGAGAATAAGAATAATAGCTCTGTGGGAAATCCTCTGATTATTTCATTTATTTTAGTATGATGTGATGTACTTGATTAAAATTAATGTGTGGGGGAAAGGGTAATATATAAAACATTCTGAGGGTCTTTGGGTGGTGGTGGTGGTGGAGGAGGAAGAATGGGTGAGTAAAATGCAGGACCAAGTCAAAAATAAGTGTCCATTCTGCTGAGGACAAGTAACTACCCTCTCTAATTAGAGGCACCTAATACAATTATTCTGCCCTGGCCTATTATGAAAGATCTGTCAATATCATCCTTCTTTTAACTTCTATTAAAAAGTCCTCCACACTTTTCCTTTTCAAGTCTCTACACCATTTGGCGGCTGCCAAAGAAATATTATAAAAAATAACCTCGGGCTATCTCTGTTCTAAAGAGAATATACAACTAGACCTCCTCCTCAAGGTTCACTAAATGGATTTCATTGTTCATTTGGGCCTATCTAATAAAGCAACTGTACCATCACAGAGTTTCACAGAATTGTGGAAACCTGGCTGACGTTTTTTATTCTCAAATTTTCACAAAGAATTTCATTTAAGACAGTAGACAGAGATTGAAGAAGGAACTCTTGTATGGCAGTAGTGCTCATATACCACTAGGGCATGAATAGACTCCAATCTATATATTGTACTTCCACTCAAAGGTGGGCTCCTAAGTGTGCATGAATTTGACATTCAGTGAACCAGGTGGTGCTCGGTTCTTGATGTCCAACTGGATAAAGAATCAGGACCTGTTATCAAAAAGCAAAGTTACCCCAGAAAGAATACAGAGCCCTGCACTAAATCTTATTTTTTACTGACAGAATATCTCTATTTGGAGATTAGCCCAGGCCCCATGCCCAATCCTGAGCTCTTACAGATGACTTGAGTGCCATCTGATCTAGTTTGTGTTCACCAAGGTCAAGTAGAAAAGCCACTTTCATTGCAATCAAAACCAGATGAAACCTACTCAGTGATGTGCCTTCTTTTTTTTTTTCTTTTCCCTCACCATAGCACATATTCTCCCCAGTGTCCATCCCCCAGCCACCCCATCCCTCCCACCCCTCTGCCCTCCAGCAACCCTCAGTTTGTTTCCTGAGATTAAGAGTCTCTTATGTTTTGTCTTCCTCTCTGGTTTCATCTTGTTTCATTTTTTCCCTCCCTTGCCCAGTCCTCTTTCTTGTTTCTCAAATTCCTCATATCAGTGAGATCATATGATAATTGTCTTTCTCTGATTGACTTACTTCACTTAGCATAAGACCCTCTAGTTCCTTCTTTTTAGCAATAAAGAGGTCAAGTTTTAAGAACTTATCCTTCACTTTGGAGAAGGGAAAATAAATATATATTTATATTTATATTATTTATATTTATATTTGTAAACTCCTTAGTGTGAATGTTTTACTTCAAAATGTAGCATCATTCTTTTGTACATGTTTAAGATAGCATTATTAAATAGTATCTAATCTGGATTATAGTTTGAAAATATGTTGATTACTTTTCAGAGATTTTTGTGGTATTAAGGGCTTCAAAGTATAAGACTTTTGTAATCAGCAATTAAAATTTTTGCATATAAGTAAACAAAAGATAAAAAACAGAACAGTGCTGTTTACTTAATAACAGTATTATAAAAGATGAGTAAAATAGAAATCAAAGAATGGAAAAGTCATCAGAAAGATCTGAAGAAAGGAAATAATAAAAATGAGGAAGAAATTTGTAGGTGACAACTGCAAATAGACAAAGGCAGGGATGTGTCAGGGTCTTGGATTGGGGAAGGAATGGGGCTGCCCAGCAAAGGATCGATCCATTGATCTATCTATCTATCATCCATCTATGTCTTTGTTTCAAGTTTTTATTTAAATTCTAGTTTGTTAACATATAGTATAATATGAGTTTCAGGAGTAGAATTCAGTGATTCATTGCTTACATATAACACCCAGTGCTTATCACAGGTGCCCTCCTTCATATTCATCAACCCTTTTGCCCATCTATTGCCCACCGCACCTCCAGCAACCCTCAGTTTGTTCTCTGTAGTTAATAATCTTTTATGGTTTGCCTCCCCTTCTCTTTTTTTAGTTCCTTCCCCAATGTCATCTGTTTTATTTCTTAAATTCCACATATGAGCATACAGTATTTGTCCTTCTCTGACCAACTTATTTCCTTTAGCATAATGTAGTCTAGCTCCATCCATGTCATTGCATATGGCAAGATTTCATTCTTTTTGATGACTGAGTAATATTCCCCTGTGTGTGTGTGTGTGTGTGTGTGTGTGTGTGTGTGTGTGTGTGGTGTGTGTGTGTATACACACACATATACATACATACCACTTCTTCTTTATGCACTCATTAGTTGATGGACATTTCCATACTTTGGCTATCGCTGACAGTGCTGCTCTAAACATTGGGTGCATGTGCCCCTTGGAATCAGTATTTTTGTATCCTTTGGGTAAATACCTATGAGTGAAATTGCTGGATCATAGGATTGTTCTATTTTTAACTTTTTGAGGAATCTCCATACTGTTTTCCAGAGTGGCTGCACTAGTTTACATTTCCACCAACAGTGGAAGAAGGTTCCCCTTTCTCTGTGTCCTTGCCAACACCTGTTGTTTCCTGTGTTGTTAATTTTAGCCATTCTGACATGTTTGAGGTGGAATCTCATGACAGTTTTGGTTTGCTTTTCTCTGATGAAGAGTGACATTTAGCATCGTTTCATTGTTAGCTATTCATATATCTTTTTTTTTTTAAGATTTTATTTATTTATTTGACAGAGAGAGAGAGATCGCAAGTAGGCAGAGAGGCAGGCAGAGAGAGAGAGGAAGCAGGCTCCCCGCTAAGGAGAGAGCCCGACGCGGGGCTCGATCCCAGGACCCTGAGATCACGACCCGAGCTGTAGGCAGAGGCTTTAACCCACTGAGCTACCCAGGTGCCCCGCTATTCATATATCTTGTTTGGAAAAATGTCTCTTCATGTCTTCTGCCCATTTCTTAACTGGATTATTTGTTTTTTGGGTGTTGAGTTTGATAAGTTCTTTATAGATTTTGGATACTTACTCTTTACCCGATATGTCATTTGCAAATATCTTCTCCTATGTGTAGATTGTCTTTTAGTTTCATTGATTGTTTCCTTCACTGTGTGGAAGCTTTTTATCTTAAGAAAGTCCCAGTAGTTTATGTTTGCTTTTGTTTTCCTTGCCTTTGGAGATATGTCTAGTAAGAAGTTGCTATGGATGATGTCAAAGAGGTTGCTGCTTGTGTTCTCACAAAGGATTTATCTAGAGTCAATTGCCTGCTTCATGTTGCAGAGTAGAGGGAGCTATGGTGTAAGATGTAGAGTATGGACATATGTATAATCTCACTCATATATGGAATTTAAGAAACAAAATAGTCAAACATAGGGGAATAAAAGAGAGAGGCAAACCATAAACAGACTCTTAACTATAGTGAACAAACTGAGGGCTGCTGGAGGGGAGGTAGGTGGGGGAGAGGATGGGTTAAATGGGTGATGGGTATTAAGGAGGGCACTTGTGATGAGCACTGGGTATTGTATGTGAAGTGATGAATCACTAATTCCTACACCTAAGCCTAATATTACAATGTATGTTAACTAACTAGAATGTAAAGAAAAGCTTGAAAGGAGAGAAAAAATGTAGGGAAGAGTCTAGCAAAGGATGTACTTCTCTTTTTTTACAGGGAACACTAGGCTGGAAGAAGACTTAGAGCAGAGGTTAGGAGTGTCAAAGTGATGAAAGGACTGGACCCTGAGCTCCATTTTGCAAATAGATTTTGAAGGATTTTTTTAAAAAGTTTTTTTCTGTTTTTTTTTTTTGGGTATTAAGATACCAATCTTTTGACACAGGGTTATTTACATCTGTATTTTGGATTTAAAAGTTAGCTTTATGGTCAGATATTAAAGGGCAGTTTTCTAAGGAGGCACCAAAGGACTAGGGGCAGAGGACTGTGGTGCATTTGGGGAAAAACCATAAAAAGCTTTTTGGACCCTATAAGCATCTGACCTGGATTTTTGGACTAAATTTCCAAGTACTAATCTTAAAATGAGGATTATGTATATATTTTCCTATTCATTTTGCCCAAGGCACTTGGCCTAAAGGCCATAATGAAGAACTACTGAAAGTAGCTGAATGAGAATGTAGGTCAGGTGCTTTGGGAGATTTCAACTATATATACATCACATCATGTTTATATATAGAGAGAACACCTATATGCATATTTATATATTAAACACATAATACTTGCTGTTATAGGTTAATTCTCTTTATATAGAGAGAGCTAACCATTGACTCTTGTGACGACATTGGAAATAATTTAAACAAATAGTATTTCTAGGGCCTTGCTAATTGGTGGAGGGGATGGGGAGGAGAGAAGGAGAAAGAAGAAAATGAATAGCTAGGGTTCATGCTACAGCAGCTTACAGGTAAGAGCCAGAGCTGAGCTCATTTGGATGGCCCTCTGCACAGCCCTCAATCCATCCCAGCAAAATCAACCTCAGAGCAATGCAACCCAAACATCCAACGGCCCTCCTGATGTCACTGGATGCCACGTTTCCTGTCATCACATTCCACATTCTCTTCTGTTGCTAGGTACCCTGGGCACTCTTAATTTCCAGAGCTCCAGGTGCCGTTTTCTCCTTGGTCCTCAAACACAGAGTTTTTAGTTCCAGTGCTATGGTACCCAGGCTGAAACTTGAGAGAAGCACCAGCGCTCTGGGCGT
Source organism: Procyon lotor (assembly GCA_028646535.1). Classification (NCBI taxonomy): domain Eukaryota; kingdom Metazoa; phylum Chordata; class Mammalia; order Carnivora; family Procyonidae; genus Procyon; species Procyon lotor. The sequence goes on from CM053616.1 coordinate 29,655,345, forward strand.
GTGAACCTAAAGGCCATACCTACAGATCTCAGCACTGTACCCTTTGTATAGCAGCTCGCTACCCACACGCCAGCAGCCACTTAGGATGGAGCAAATTATCTTGGGTAAGGAAGCAGATTTCCCCTTTAAAGCAATAAGCTGATATGAGGTGGTTATGATAAATAGGAGTCTGAGATGGGTGGTTTCAAATTCTGAAAAAGTATCTTTAAGGAAGAGAAAAATAAAAATCGTTAACATGGTTGCAAGAAACCAGACAATGAAAAACGGTTCATTTAGCTTCAGTTTAATGTCTGCTCACTCTTGATATTGTATTTTTCTAATATAGACATCGAAAACTTTTTGTTTTAAATTTTGATTTATAAAATAGTGGCCTGTGACATTACTGATTCTTTTACCATTTAAATGATAAAAATATGTGAATATATATTTTATACAAATGAGTAAATCATTCATTTGTTCTTCATAAAACATACTGATTTACTCACGAATGAAATATGGAAAGCTGTAGAATTTAGTTACCTTGGTAACATCTGGAATGAACTACTCCGTCTAAAAATATTTTCTCCTTTATTGTTTATACTTTATACCAAAACTATAAATACATGACTTTTAATTAAATATTCTCCTGATAGATAATAATGTTTATCTTATTTAAAATGTGGATAAATGGTACACTAGTTACTAAATATGTATGATGATTTCAGACAGAGATGCACTATTTTTAATTTTTAACTATAATAGATACTGGGCTTGTTTATGCTAGTATAGATTTGGTTTTATTTTTTTTTTTCTTTAAAGACTATTTGAGAGAGAGATAGAGTGAGCAAGAGAGCACAAACGGGGAGGAGCAGAGGGAGAGGGAGAAGCAGGTTTCCAGCTGAGCAGGGACACTGACAGAGAGACCGGGGGCTCCATCCTAGGACCCTAAGATCGTGACCTGAGCCAAAGGTAGAGCTTAACTGACTAAACCACCCAGGTGCTCTTAGACTAGGTTTTAAATGTAATATACCTTTAAAGTTATTCATTCTTTTAACATATTGATAAAATTTTCTTACATAGAATGTTTAGCATTTTAAGAGATTCTAGTACACAAATGTTAAATCACACTCTTGTTTGTGAATTTAATAATCGGCCTAGAATGTGTCCATTATGTTTTTCTTTAGATTTTTGTGGAAAGAAAGAATTTAAATAATCAGAAATGACCTTGCATAGTTTAGCATCAGATTTGACTTCACATAAAGGACATGCGCAATTTTCTGACTTAAATAAATTATTCCCCTAATTCTTTATTTCAAAACCCTTATATACTTCATGATTAAACGAATGTTTTTGATTTCCCATTAATTATGGAACTTGCTATGTCATATCATTTATGAGTGGGTTTCCCTAAATTCTCTTATGTTTGTTTTCTTTGCACATGAAGTCTTTTGTTGAATGGGGATGTAAAAGGAATAATTTATGAGTAGAATCTTGCCATTTGAATAAATTTTAACTTTTTCACGTGATAGGTTTAAAATGTTAAATTTTTAAAATTTAAGTTTTTAAAATATTATTTTACTGAAAATGAAGCTTAATGCCCTTTGTTTTCATTTTCCCATGGAGCTGGAGATCTGGGCTTCCTCCTGGACCCTTGTCTGTCCTACTCTCAGTCTTACCTGTTCTTTTCTTATGATTATTCTAGTCCCTTCGTGTTCTACACTACTGGGGTTTTGGTTTGGGCTTTCAACAATGCTGAGTCAGATGGCTTCTAGAGCTCTTAATGGTTTCACATTTTGCCGCCTTCATCCCATTCTCCTCATCAGAGTCAGAGTGATCTCTTTAAAAAAGATTTTTTTTCTGTATCACTTTTTTTTTTTTTTAATTTTATTTATTTATTCGACACACAGAGAGATGTCACAAGCAGGCAGAGAGGCAGGCAGAGAGAGAGGGGGAAGCAGGCTCCTTGCTGAGCAGAGAGCCCGATGCTGGGGCTTGATCCCAGGACCCTGAGATCATGACCTGAGCCAAAGACAGACGCTTTAACCCATCCGTATCACTTCTGACAATAAAATTGATCCTGTTTGCTCCCAAGGTCCAAGCCAAACTCTTCATCCTCTGCCTCCCTATCTAGATTTCCTTTTCTGACTCTCCTGTTTGCACTCAGCACCCCAACCGTATTTCTTATCCGCCCTTTCCTTCCTTGAAGATGTTGTACCTGCTGATACCTAGATGGGGAATGCAATCCCCCAACTTCTTCACTGATTAAGGCTTACTCATCTTTTGAAATTCAGCTCATATGTCACCTTCTTTAGGAAAACTTCTGTGATGTCTTTACCCCTTGTTTTGGATCAAAGCCTTTTTTCTCTGCATTTTAGTTGCATGGCTTTTTTTTTCCCCCACCTCTTTTAATTATCTGTGAACTCGCTGAAGGCAGAGTCTCTGTTAGCCAAATTATTTAGCTGCTTTTTAGCCTAGTGTAGGTATTCAATAAATGTTGAATAAATAAATGAACAGGTGAATTATACCACTCCTTAAGAATTTAAAGATTATTTTCATGAATTTGATTAGAAGGCATTAAATATTTCATTGCATCCTACAAAAATAAAGCAAACTTAAGAATGTTCAGAAATCAGTATATTACTCGTGTGCTCTCATATTTTTATTGCTTCATTAAGAACCCTTAACTAAAGGAAACAATTTAACACCTTCATCCTTCATAATCCTTTAAAATCAATATAAAGATAAAATTAAGAGAAACAGAATTTTTGTTGCTTGTAAATTTTGTTTCTTTAATTGTTATTGATGTGTATTTATAAACAAACTTATCATTTATTTTAAAGTCAGAAAATTTTGACTAATTTTGTTTCTTTCCTCTCTTCCCTGTTTTACTTTTTATTTTTTTATTCCTACAGTTATTTTATTTTTTATTAGAAAATTATATATGTTATAAATAAAGATTATTTAATAATATAATTATTATAATTATTACTAATTGCTATAATGATTATTACAATTATTATTAAATAATTATTTAATAATTAGTGATATTCCAGTTAAGAAGAAATTAATATTTTAGGCTACATTTTTTTCACTCTTCTCCCTCTATAGGGGTATGTGTTTTCTTTTCAGAAAATTGGGATCATTTGACCTTTTTTGAAGCTAGCTTTTTCCATTTCACACTTCACACATTCACACTTCACACACATTAATGGAAAAAGATCCCACATTTCCCATATTCTAATCATTGCAACATATATTAAGCCAATTTTTTATTTTTGGTAATTTCTGTCACTTCTAAATGTTTGCTACTGTAAACAACACTGGTATAAAGGCTTTTTTACCTGCACAGAAATGTGCACAATGATTATACTCTTTAGGTTTAGAGGCCCCAGAAGTGTAGTGACTGGAGCAAAGGTTATGAGCATTTTTAATGTTTTAGATGCATATAAAACACTCATAAAGCTTGAACCAACATACACCCCATTAGCAGGATAGACATTGCTTTTTTCAGAGAATTTTCACCAAATCTGGATGTTCTCATTAGAAAAACAAAAACTGACTGCAAAATAATTAATGCGTTTTCCCTTTGTTTCAATTTGCTTTTCTTTGAGATTGCATTTGAGATTGAACTGTTTTCCCTATTTTATCTTATTATTTTACTTCACTTCTTTTGCCTAAATGTGCCTACTGGATTAAAAATAACAATGGCTGCTTCATTTATTTGTAAGGATAAATGACACAGGATATGTAAAATGACCACAATGCTAACCACATAATAGGAGCTCAGTAAATGCTGAAGTAGTAAATGAATGGCACATGAATTAAAATCAAGCTGTTCTTTCCAACAGATGATTCTGCTGCAGAGAGTTTTAATGGCAATGAGACCTTGGGGCACAGTTCAATTGCTTCAGGGGGAACACACAGCAGGGAGATGGGTGACTCCAATGGTGATGGCAAAACTGGGCTGGAGCAGGAGGAGCAGCCGCTGAACTTGAGTGACAGCCCCCTCTCAGCACAGCTGACTTCGGAATACAGAATAGATGACCACAGCAGTAATGGGAAAAACAAATATAAGAATCTTCTAATTTCTGACCTCAAGATGGAACGAGAGGCGAGAGAAAACGGAAGCAAGGTAAGGTCACATTGCGATTTTCAGCGTTTCTAAGTTTGTCATGAAGGTCACAAAGAAATACATATTTATATGAAAGATGAAGATTATTTTTGCTAAAAGTATTTTAAACAAATCCTAATGATATGTTGCCTAGAAATGTATAACTATAGATATCCTGTGTCCAAATAAACAATAATTTTGAGGAATAACAGCAAAATGCATAGTATTTCAGACAAAGCTGTTGGTGTGTCTTTTTTTTTTATTTAAATTCAATTAGCCAACATACAGTCCATCATTAGTTTCAGATGTAGAGTTCAATAATTCATCAGTTGCATGTATCAGTGCTTATCACTTCACATGCCCTCCTTGATGCCCATCATGTTGGTGTGTTTTTATACATGAAATCACTTGGTGTAATGTTTCTCCTTTATATAATCTTGTTATGGATGTGTCACTGGGAGTTTGTTGTGCTCAGATGTCAAAGTTTAGCTCTCAGAACACAGTTATGGACTCTAAAAAAGATCACTATCTAGTTTCTACTAGATTGGATAGGTATGCACTAATAAAGTTTCAATTAGACTCTCAAGTTTGCTTTAGAGACCCAGGGACTTTGGTCAGTAATTTACTCCCCATACCTGGGAGAAATGTGTCAGTGCTCTAGATGAAGCCTGCAGATTAAATAACTACTGGAACAACAAGTAATTTATCAAGAACTATATTCCACAAAGGACAGAAACATGTTTCAGATATTCCTAAATTTCTAGATTCTTTATATTAGAATAAATTACAATCCTTCCCATTACCGATTGATTTTTAAAAAAATTTTTTGGATCCTTCTCTTTTGATCTCTGTCTTCACACCCATTCTCAGAAATACTTTTTTGTTTTTATTTAAATTCCTGTTAACATACAGTGTAATATAGGTCCACGTATACAGTGTAGTGATTCAGTAGTTCCATGCAACACCTGGTGCTCATCGCAAGCACACTCCATAATCACCATCACCTATTTAACCCATCCTCCACTCATCTCCCTTCTGGCAACCATCAGTTTGTCCCGACTGACTTATTAAAAAAACAAACAAACTTCACATTTCTATCAGTTTGAAATAATGCATGCTAGTGATTTTTGTTCTGTAATTTTTGAATGTATACTTTTGAATACAGGAAGATTTTTGTGGCGTGTACATTTTGACTCCCTCCCTCCACCCCTCCCCCACTTCTAAATTAGAATCAAAGAACTGATCTTTTGACAAAGCTCTTAAAGCAAAATATCTTAATTTGAATTAATTTCTGAATTTGCTGAGGCACTGTACTTCCTAAATTGGCTCTAGTTAAATCCTCTTGCTGGCCTGAGGGTATGTTGTTTTATCCTCTTTTAAGCAAGTCATTGACATCATCAGGCACCTAAGCACTTCTGCCTGAGGGAGGCTACTACAACTTTGGCTAGGGTAAATGCGCAAATATTCTCTCCAAGGGTTTAAAGCCAAATCACACAAGCACAAATGATTTTGTATTCACTAACATGATCTGAATGGGGGTTACATTTTACAGAACACAATAAGTTTTAAGTGCTCTGGCCATCTACATTGTCCATCTGGTTTTAATAAACGTCCTTTTTATGCTATGTATCTGTTGAGTATTTTTCTAAAATTATTCAGTGGTTTGCTCTTCTATATCCCCATATTCATTATAATGATAGGAACTATGCTCATTTGAAACGCTTGTTGCACATTTTAAACAGAGTGAAGTTACTTTTCTGTTCTATTTAAGATGAAGTTGTAAAAAGCACAGATTGGGCTGTATGTGAGGAGTGAGATGCCAAATGGGCCTGGGGAAGAGACATCCCTCCGGAAATCAAACATTTAATGGTTTGGTAAAGGAAGAACAGCTTCCAGAACTGATTGGGGAGTAGCCAGAGATACTGAAGAAAGATCAGACGGGTACAGTGTCTGGAAGCTAAGTGTAGTCTACCTTTCAAGAAAGAGAGTGGTCAGCTCTGATGGACAATGCGGCTATATCAAGTAAGATAAGGAAAGAAAATTGTTGAGTCTGTGAGAACAGATTTAGAGCACTTTGGGAACAGAATCTAGAGTGGTTCTTTATTCCTTCCTTCAAGGATAACATAACAAAAAAATATATTAAATACCTGTCACATTTGCACTAATGAAGTAACAGAGACAACTCAGAGAGGAGTCTTTATTCATAAGAACTTTGATAAATCATTTTGGTAAAAAGGGATACATATACATAGAAGAAATTCTTAAAGTATAGGCAAATATCCATTCCTGTGTTAAAACATTGGGAGTTCAATGTAAGAAAATGCTATTTCTATTGAGGTAATGAAGAGAACTTCCCAGAGGAAATGAGTCTTGAACTCTGAAGGACATGTAAGATTATCGTTTGTTTCAGAAGGGGTCTCCTGTTGATATTGTAAAGGGCCTGGAAGATGAGTTGGTCTCATAGGTTAGGGAACCATTGTCTATTTGGAGCTAGGTAAGTCTTCATAGCACTATATTTGAGGAAGAACCCAATATCATTATGCAAGATAGCATATTTGCCACCAATTAATTTAGTCACTATTTACTTAGGGACTCTTACATGCAGACACTGTTGTAGAAAGCAAAAGTATGGAAATGAGCAAACTAGGGGCCCAGCCCCTCAAAAACTTAACGTCTATCAGGAAAGAAAGGCAAACCCGTGATTATAATCTGATTCCATAAGTAATATGATGGGCAAAGGGCAAGGTTAAATGAGAAAAGAAAGGTGGGACACCCATGGGACTATGTAATGATTCTTGAGGAAGACGTTATAGAGCGATTAATGTCAGCATGAATGTGAAGTGTAAGTAGAAGTTATTCAGATGGAGAGGATTATTTATGGTAGAGCATGTGTGGAGGCATAGAGCCATGAGAGAGCGTACTTGGCATGGAGATTTGAGAGGAGCCATGGTAGAAAATATGGTGGAGAAATGGAGTATAGAGAGGTTCCATCAACAAAGGCTTCGTGGGCCGGTTCAAGGACTTTGGATTGCATCAGCTTGCAATTTTAGAAAGATTATCCTGGCTACGTCAGAGCAGATAAATAGGATAGGAAATAAGAAGTTAAAAAGGACAGAAAACTGGTTAGTTATTGTCACATTCCAGGAAGAAAATAATGCAGGAATTAAAAAAATGAACATGTTACTTTTGTTCTTTTGATATTGTATTTGTGGGGTATATAGCTCAGTAGATTTTATATTGCCAGACTCCTGGGAATGCTCTTCACATGCAGTACACTATGAAAAGCCTCTTTATACATCCCATTAGGATGTAAATTCTATAAGAATGACATCTACCTTGCTTATTGAGGTATGTCTAGCACCTGGCTTAATATTGGTACATGGTAGATTCTCAAATATTTTGAAGAAATAAAGTTTTATCAAATGTGGGAAGTGAAGCAGAGAACATTCTTGAGTGACTCCAGCCTTATTGGCTTGATTAACTAGGTGGACAGTGACACCATTTTCCAAGATTCAGAATGAGAAACATTTTAAGAAGCAGTTTTTGATACATAAGGTTTATCATGCCTATGTAGTACCCATGGGATATGTTTAATAGGCATCAGGGATATATGTTTCAGCTCAGAATAAATATCCATACTGAGGAAAAAAACATGCGAAAGGTTTAGACGTGCAGTTTTGAGCTGTTGTAGTTAAGATCACTTCATAAGAGCAAAGACTGTATGCTCAAAATATATCATCCTACAGAAGAATATCGGCCCATCAAGAACAAGTGGCATAAAAGGAGTCTGTGGAAGGAAAAAAAAGGAAGGAAAAAATTAAGGTAACCAGATAAGGAGATATTTTAGAAGCCAAAGTGTGGGGCATTTCAAAACTGATGTGTAGTTAAATGGATTAATCCTTAGGTGAAATGACATAGGTCTAAACCCAGACGATGCGGGCACCTGAGTGGCTCAGTGGGTTAAAGCCTTTGCCTTCAGCTCAGGTCAGGATCTCGGGGTCCTGGGATCGAGCCCCACCCCCACCCCCACATCGGGCCCTCTGCTCAGCAGGGAGCCTGCTTCCCCCTCTCTCTCTGCCTGCCTTTCAGCCTACTTGTGATCTCTCTGTCAAATAAATAAAATAAAATCTTAAAAAAAAATAACCCCTGACGATGGTTGGGAGAGTTAATTCTAGGAGTTGGAGTTAGAACACATGGGGAAAGAAGGAGCAAAATTAGTGGGGAAGTGGACTGGAGATAGTTAAAGAGGCTAGATAGGGAAGCTGAATCATTTTAATTGTGAAGGAGACTGTGTCTGGAATTTTGTTGTAGGGATTCTTCTTGCAATGTGAATTTGTATGCAGAGAGCTCTGGGGTTTCCTGGCTTTGGCTCAATACTTGCTTACCTGAGGCTCTCAGGTGAACTTCATACTAAAGGTTTAGCACTCATCCGTTCAGCTAGCACTACCTTTTGTAGCCCTTAGAAATGTTCCAACACTTCTGTACAAATTTATAAAGTGACACTACCAATTTCTTCTTCCAGTATTTTTCAGGCGAGCCCCTGTCATAACGTAGAGGAATATAAAAGCTTAATTATATAGTATCTTCGAGAAACTTAGATTTCTGTGAGCTTGATATTGACCTCGTTCACAATTTTATTGTGAATAATATCAAACAAAAATGATTATAAAGCATTTAAATCTGAACAGTGAATAGAAATGCTTAAAAAGAATAGCGGAGCTGGACTGTGCCATTTACGGATTGCTTATTATCATGCAAATTCACCCTCTAGACCAGTGAATCGTATTAACCAATCTAAAGAATAAATATATTGCATTGAAAGAGCTTAGGTGATATTTATTTTCTCCTTGAAGGTGGCCACATTTTTAGAGGACAACTAGTAATATTAGAAATCAGAAAAAAGTAGAAACGTTGATTAAAAGCTTAGAAAATGAGTCTCCTGAGGAAGTGTTAAGGAACAAGTTATATAGGAAAAGAAAGGTTAAGAAGACACAAATTTGGATTCACACATGTTTAAAATTATTAAGTGAGAAGAAAAACAAAATAAAATCTAATACAGGGGAAATATGTAACTTAGAAACACTACCATTGATTTTTTCTTTCTTTTCTTTTTGGCTTTCTTTTTTTCTTTTAGTATTGTAACCAGGCTGCATTATACTTAAATATGATAAAATATTCTGAATCAATCTCCCAAAAGAATAATGTTTCAAGTAATAACTGTAGTAGGAGGGTGATTATTGTTTGAGGGTTAATGTGTCAGTGTGGTTATTGCATATTTGGTTTGGTTTTTGGCTCAGTTCCCAAGACCCTTCAAGCTTCATTTTATTAAAATAATGTTTTTCCACAAAGTGGTCCATGTGACATTTTTTCAATGAATCTTTCCTTTAAATTCTTACCAAAATGGGTATTAACATTCAAATTAAAGTTTATAAAATACTTATCATAATTACCATTAATAATTACTATGTCATTTTATTTAGACATGATGAATGGAAGCAGCACATTTTTCTAAATGTCTCTGTAATATTTAGGTGTAAGGAGAAGGCCTTTTAAAACATAAGAACCGTGGGTTTACTTTTGAAACAATATTATCTTGGTCTTTGTTGTGTGGATATTCTAGCTCATTATTGTTTTAATTTGATGATTTTCAATATTTAGCTTCCTGGTGTCATATAAAGATTTGAGCACAAATCTTCTTCAGGGGAAAAAGAACAGTATATATTCAACAAATATGCCCATAGGCTAGGCAATATCCTGGGTGCTTAAAAAAATGTTTCTGTCATTAAGAACTCACATTTTGTCTAGAAAGATAGACACGAAGGTAAATAAGTGTGTTATAATATGGAAGTTAATTTGTATGTGGGTGTGCTTTCTAACCATGTCCTGGAAAGTTCCCAAGTTAATTTTTAATGGTTAAGTAGGAGATAGCCACTTGGTGAGAGTAGGAAATTCTCCAAGAACACAGCTTTAAAATAAGACCTAGAAATGTTGACCATGGAAGTGGTAAGATAAAACTGGAGCGGTAGTTCAGGTTGTCAGACTAGAGTAGGCTATAGATGCTCTTTTAAAGCTTGAACTTCACTCTGTCATTGACAGGGACTTGCTTAGGATGGAGGGTGGGAAAATAGCATGATCAGATTGTGTTTCAGGGTAGTTTATTGAGGCATCTTTGTCACAAGATGGCTTTAAGTGGCATAAAAAGGGAGGAAGCTACTGACAGGATGATGAGGTGATGGTAGGCATGGAAGGGAGAACAAAGAATTAAGAAACATTTAGAATGTCAAATGGTCAGAATTAGGAGTTTGATTAGGTAATGATGGACGGCATGAAAGAAACTTAGGAGATAAAGAATATATTAGTTCTGATATTAGGATGATATATCAACTCTTAACAATGATGAACACTTACGTGGGTATGCTTTCATATTCACAGCTCTAACTCCATGTGGTAAGGAGAGCAAGTGTAACTAGCAGCCATATTCAACATAAGTGCAAAAAATCTAATGGATGCTAAGCTATTTAACTAATATTAATTATTAACTAGTTAAGTGATAGAGCTTGGTATTGAACACAGGTCTTCTGACTTTGCAGCCAATGTGCTTTTCACCATATCCATATACTGGTTGATTTTGTGTAGGACTAGTTATCTCTGTGGACCATATGGTAACTATGATGAGCATGCTCTCCAGAGAGGCAGAGATTTAAAACAATTAGTGAATAGTTCCTTGATAAACGGCACATATTTACAGTGCCATTTGTTATACATATAGTTGTTTTGTACTCCTATATGAATTATTTTACATAAAAATAATATACTAATGCAGCTATTGGAAAACTAAGCATGTATCCATTGTTGCTTTTGTGCATAAATGTACATAAATGGGCAGTTCAGTTAGAGTGGGTCCTTGAAAAGCCCCAAGGTAAATTTTAGACTTACATTTTGCTAACTACCAATTTAAAATGACATCTTCATATATTTTACATACATACATATATATTTACATATGTATTATATATAGAAAGAGTGTATATGTATTTTATATTTTATACTTATGAGTTATACGGAGTTAAGTTCTGCTCATTATTGGACATATTTTTTTCTTCTGTCCTTAGATCTTTTTCTAATCAAAAGATATATAAGAAGGATATAATATGTGATTTTTTTCTAGTGTCTATCATATTTGCAACCTAAATTTAAATGTGTATAGTACTTTAGCAAAAAAATCCGTGCCTTATTCAGGGACCATTAAATTAACTACTCTGTAGAATAATATAATTTAAAAAACTGCCTCATTTTCCAGATGAAGAAATTAAGACCCATTCAAGTGACCCCTAACACCCAGATCAGTGTCCTCCTGAATCATTATGCTGTCATTGGTTACCACCTGCCTGTGCTTATATTCTTGATATGTTGTTATAGGAAGGCAAGGGGTAAAGTCAACATTTGTGAGTGCCTACTATGCATGATCCAGGCTCTGTTTGCTCATTCATTTGTTATCTCAGGAGAATGGCAAAAACAAGGAGCTTCTAAAATTTATATCCTGAAATGTGCAACTTGATGTTGATTTTAATTCTCCATATACAGCAAAATTTTGAGTTCTCTTTTAAACATAGGAGTTCAATCAGTTTAATACAAAATCTCAACTGATCTTCCAGCCATCAGTGCTATACTGATAGGTAATCTGGTTAGAGTAATATATTTTTGGCCAAAATACAAAATAAAGAAAACTGACTAATTATTATCTCTATCTTTATTTGATGGTTAACTCAGTGGCTCAAAAGGAAATAGGGTTGTATTTCAGATGCTTTGTGTAATTTTTGTTTTATTTTGTTTTGGGGTGGGTTTTTTGTTTTGTTTTGCCTGTATATGTGTATTTGTCTGTCTTACATTTGTATTCTGTCATTTGGGATAAAATAAAATTTTTTAAAATATCATTTAGTTTATGGGTATCTTGAGAATGATAGAAGAACTCTTAAGAGAGAGAACTATAATTAATATACCCAGAAGTAATTCATACACATCTCAAAATATAGTATTACCAGGACTCGTTGTGAAACACTTTGATATTGACACAAATTTGGAGAAAGAATAAAAGAAATACCAAAAATCAAGAGTAATATATTCTAATTTGTCTCAATATAATAAATTTATATTATTTTCATTAATGTTAAATATTTGATGAGTCTTAAAGTATATTCCTGAAAGCAATTATCTGTAACCTTGTTATTAGTATGATTTTTAAAAAATATTTTTGAATTGAAGATGTTGGGGTTATTTGGAATCAAGATAATAACATGGATGAGAGTTTAAAAAAAAGGATTAAGTAATAAAAAGTCATAAACATTCATCCCAAGGAATAATAATAATTGGTAACATTATTGAGTTCTTACCATGTGTCAGGCACTAATCTAAAAACTTAACTCATGTAATCTTCACATAACCCAAGGGAATTAGGTTCTATTATTATTCCCATTTTTACAGATGGGAAAACTGAGACCCAATGACATTATAAATATTGTTACACTAAGAATTTCTAAAATTTGGACTTAAGGCCCCAATCATTTGGCCCACATTTCAATGATAAAATTTGAGTTGAGATCATGGGGCAGGGCCTGAAAATGAGCTGCAAATTTAACTTGGTGCTGAGACCCCCAGCTGCTCTTTTATGGCTCACATTTACTACCTGATCAGAAAGTCACACTGATCAACTCTGTGACTTGGAGCAAGTCTTCACCTTTTCAGCCTGGATATTTCTTTAGTTACATGGGGATAATAATATTTAACCTATCGGCAATTGTGATGATTAAATACGACTATATGCATTGTTTATATAAGCACATGATAAATGGAATTGCTGTTGTGGTTATTACTGGCTCCAGAGTTTGGGGCTCAGCTATGTCTTGCAAAAATGTTTTTGACTCATAAATATTTATTTGGAAAGTTGAATATCCATTTTTTATAGCCTACCAAGTACATACTGAGATTGGCAATTTGGAGAAGCATTTTTATTTTATCTTACCTGGTAAATGCTATCTTTTCTTCCCTTATCCCTTTTTCCTTCCTTATTTCCTTTTAGTTACACCTATTTTCCAGGCATCTGAAATATATAATATATTCCCAGAGGTATTTTATAGGCATTTATTCTAGGACCTATTCTGTGAATATATAACAGATGCTCATGGAAATAGATCCTAGGATACCTTGCAATTTCTGCTTGTTAAAATCTTCCTGACCCTGTTGGAATCTGTCCAAGTCAAATGCCACTTCCTTTATAGAATCCATCTTGATTACTTCAGCGGGGGGAAGAAATTTCTTCTCTGAACTTCTAGGGAGAAAGATCCATGAAGAATAAGGACAAGGAGGCAGGATTGTAAATTATATCGGTGGTGGATTGTATGGTTATGCCTTAAAGTGATTTACATGCATAAAAAAACTTGCTCCTTACAAAAGGTTTGTTGAACAAAAATGATGCAGTGATGTGGGAGTAAATCGTATTGATCTTATCCCACTCACTTTCTTATACCAACAGTTTCCTCACATTGTCGCCTGGCTTCCCCAAACTTCCTACTGTGTAGCTGACTCTGATGTTAATCTGGAATATGAGTATGTCCTATTCCAGGTAATATGTATACAATCTTATTCTCTGGGCCATAGAGTTTCATTATATTTCACCATAAATAGTCACTCAATTGAATTTGACACCAAAAACAACAAAATAAAAAACCAAAAGTGGGGTCACATCAAATTTGAAAGCTTCTACACAGCAAAGGAAACAAGCAAAATGGATAGGCAACCTAGTGAATAGGAGAAAACTTTTGCAAACCATATATCAGATAAAGAGCCGGTTAATATCCAAAATATATAAAGAATGCATAACAACTCAGTAACAAAAAAAAAAAATCAGATTTAAAAAGAGGCAGAGGAACTAAATAGACATTTTTCTAGAGAAGTCATCCAAGTGGCCAAAAGGACATGGAAAGATGTTCAACACACTTATCATCAGGAAAACGGAAATCAAAACCACACTGAGATATCATCTCACACCTGTTAGAATGCCTATCATCAAAAAGACAAAAGAAAATAAGTATTGGAGAGGATGTAGAGGAAAAGGAACCTTTGAACAATGCTATAGGAATGTAAATTTGTTCAGCCACTATGGAAAACAATTTGGGGCATTTTCAAAAAGTTAAAAAAAAAAAAAAAAAAAAGTTAAAAAACAGATCTACTGTATGATCCAGGAATTCCACTTCTAGATATATGTCTAAAAGGAATGAAAACAGGACATCAAAAAGATATATATATCTCATATCTTAATTATGTTATATGTATATGTATACATACATATATATATATTATTCAACCATGAAAAAGAAGGACGTATTGCTGTTTGCAACAACATGGAAGCTAAGTGAAATAAGGTAGAGAAAGACAAATACTATGTTATCACTTACATGTGGAATCTAGGAAAAAAAAAGCCTAACTTGGAAAAACTGAGAGTAAGATAATGTTTACCAGTGGGTGGTGAGGGGTGGGAAAATAGGACAGAAGTTGTTTCAGGATACAAATTTACAAGAAATAGTAAATAAGTCTTGGAGATCTAATGCACAGTGTAGAGAATATAGACAAAAATTTCGTATTATAATAAACTTGCAAAAAAAAATAATTAAACTTGCTGGAGACTCGATCTTAATTATTGCCATCAGTAAAAGAAATTATAATTATGTGGTATTATAAAGGTGCTAATTATTGCTATAATGCCAATCATATAACTGTATATGAATGTATCAAATTAACATGTAATACACCTTAAATTTACACAATGTTATGTCAAATATATTTCAATTAATAAAAAAAACAGTGACTCAAATGAATTGAATTTCTAATATGGTGATTGAAGAGCATAGCATCATTGCAGGCTGGTAAAGGAGATATTGGGGAATTTATGAGGTCTTATGTTGTAATTTTCAAACATGCACACTAAATACAAAGAGAATTGATTGGTTTTTTAATTGGTTCTACTTTGGTATTTCAGACAAAAATTTTTAAAACAATCTTTTTAGAATAGTTTTAGGTCTACAGAAAAATTAAGAGAAAGGTACAGAGACTCCCCATATCCCCATTGCTCCCACACATGCATAGCCTCTCCCATTTACATCCCCTGCTGGAGTTAACATTTGTAGAAATTGATGACTGTATTGATACATCATAATCACCCACAGTCCGTAATTGACCTTAGCATCCACTCTTAGTGTCGTACATGATATGGGTTTGCACATATTACATGGGTTTCTATGTATTCCTCTGTTCCTGTATAGGCAGGGTACCATGCCAGAGATTGTGGGTGTTATCGAATTGCTTCTGAAAGAGCTACTACATAACAAAAACAAAAGGTAAAATTACATAAATGTCAATCATTACCCAGAAAAATGTTCTGGGAAAACACAAAGCAGACAACTGAATAAGGGTTCATAGAAAAAAGACTGTGTGTATGAACTCAATAACGATAGTTGTGACGAGAGAAGATTGAGGAGGCGAGAAGAGGAGAGTTAAGTCACAATAGCAAGAAGGCACCAAAGTGACCTGGAAGCAAATAAGCATGAATTTGGATGGAGTCAAGGGTGCCTAAAAACAAGTCCAAGGGCATATTTTCCAGGGCCAATCCCGATACACTGTTTGGTTTGTATGTCTGAGCATGGGAACTACAGTAGGTGTGAGCACGAGAATGATGCAGTGAGCATGATCATGGGCAGGAGGATGGATGGCTTGGCACTTCACAGGATGGTTTGAGGATGCTAGAGATAGGAGGGATGGAGAACCTTTCCAGGGGAGGGGTACAAGGGCCCTTGCCGGGCAGGAGCAGTGTCAGTTTATTTTGAGCTTATGGAGCTTCAGGTGCTAGAGGGTCGCTTAGGCGTGGCTGATGACAGGTGGAAATGGGAGGCCAACAGAGAGCAGAAAGACTGGGGGGAAAGAAGTAGGGGTCATGTGTCAACAGGAAGCTGGACAGGAAGTGGCCAGCGAGCCTTTCTCTCTGGATGAAAGAAGAGAAAACGGTGAGGAGGGTTGGAGATGAAACTGACAAAGAGCCAGGAAACAGCCTGGAAGGTACAGACCCAGAGTCAAAGAAAGGGAGGCAATGGATCATCTGGGGAGTGGAGGAGAAGGAACAGTAAAAGGAACCTTTGACCTGGATGTCCCTGGAGACCATCCAGAAGGCAGTTTCAGTTGGGTGGTGAGAACAAAGGCAGATCTGAGAGATCTCAGGCATGAGTCAATATACTGTTTCCTCAGAAAAAGCCAGTATAGTAAAAGGGTTTGTTGGATTTGTAGGCTTTAAAAAAATTACATATGGTTAGACGAATAGTGTTACGAAAATGAAATATAAATTTAAATTAATATTTTGACACCATGTCTTAACACTGACTTTTCAACTGAATTCAGCAAATACCTTTGGGCACCAATTCCATACTGAGCCCTAGGATTGAAGAAATGAGAAAGACAGAGGCTGGTGCTCCAGGGGCATCCAGAAAAGAAGGGAGACATTAAACATGTTGCAATGTAACAGTCTGGCAAGTGCAGTCACTAAGGATAGCAAATAAGCCACATATGTAAGAGAACGACTCGTTTTACTGAGGGGAGTGCTGGGAATGAAAGTTTGGGGGGATCAGAAAAGATTTTTTTTTTTTTCCTGAAAATATCCCAACTTAAGTGGGTCTTAAAGAAAAATAGTTTCCAGCCAGAAAAGGGAAGAAAGATGATTCAAATCTCTGGAATTGACTAAACTGTATGGGCTCAGACAAATTACTTTATCTCTCTTTAAATCAATGTACTTACCTGTGAAGTGAGGGAATAATTTTTATTGCTAAGGATTCTTCATTTAGTCATCAACGTGTATTTGCTATTTACTATGTGCCAAGCCCTGAGTTAAATGCTAGGCACTTGGTAAATGCAATGAGAACCAAAGGAAAAAAAAAAAAAAAAGCTGTAAAATGTTTAATGTGGATTCGGTGCAAAATGAAAAGGATCTATTATTTTTTGTGTTACGAATGTAAATGAATGAAACAATGTGGTAAGTTAAGGAAATAAGCAGCTAGTCGTGCTGAAGAATAGGATGAGTGTGTAGTGTGTCTAGAATGGGGGGTGGTGGGGTGTGCTCAGGACCAGAGGAGAAGCAGGAGACAGGATTGGAGGCGGGAGCCAGATCCTGAAGGATCTCATAGGCATGCTGAAGGGTTTGGACTTTATCTTACAGGGAAAAGGGAACAAGAAAAGGATTTTTCAGCAGGGGAAAATTTGATTCCACTTGTATTTTAGAAGGCCGAATGGTATGCTCTTCTAATTCACTAAGGTGTTTAATATGGTCAAAGTACTAGATTTGCAAAGTTGGTAAAGTAAACATCATCTGTTGAATGAGAATGTACTGAGGATCTTCTGTTTGCCAGGTATCATGCTGGGCTCTGAGGATGTGGGGATGAATAAAATGCAGTCTGTTCTAAAAAACCCAGTACATTGAGTGAGGCAGTTACATAAATAGATAATGGCCTATAATAAACCACATGCAATAATAAAGATATGCACTGGGCAGTGTACTTGCATGAAAGTTTTGGAACATTGGAAAACAACAGTAAAAGCCAAAAGATAATCGTTCACTTTAATACTTGTTCATAAGAAGTTCACAGATGGGGTAGATTTTAAAAATGCCAAGAGCAAAATGTAAAATAAAATTATTTCTGCATCTCCTGCAAAAATATTATTACGCAGAGAACTCAGAGAATGAATAAGACTGAGTTTTCTTGGCACTCCTCTTTTTGAAAAATAGGGATAATGTTTATTCCCATAATATTTCACACATTTGATAAATATAATTAAAGGATATCTATATTAGGAAGGCCTGATCCCAGGTTTTGACCTTAAATATAAAGCATGATCATTTTCGACATTAACTTCAGTATATTGGTAGTGACTTCTTAATGAAATTTTCATTAATCTATAATGTTCCCAAGTCACATAGTTCTTAATGAGTGAGAAAGTAAATGGGGATTTAATTTACTAGTTAGTTTGAATTGGGAGTTCTTATTTAACACTTATGTGGGAGCTTATATTTAATATTACGTATTATATGCTGTTTTACATTTTACCCATCACTCAACATTTATTGAGCCCTTCCTATGAGCCAAGCATTGCATTGGCAGCTAGAAATACTAGGGTAAAGAAGACAGAAGTGGCCGCTGTTTCTCAGAGGCTGGTTGGGTCCTGCTAGGAGGACATGCTGAGGGAGGAGCTCTAGGAGAGGCATTGATTGGGATTTGGGAAGTCAGGACCTCCTTTGCAGAAGAAATAACATCTAAGTAGGAAACTGAAGAATAAGCAGGAGCTACACAAGAGAAAAGCCTTGTGTTCTGTGGTGAAGGACTGGTTCCAGGCAGAGACAAAACTCGGAGAAAGACAGTGCATGGCATTTTGAGGAGTTAGAAGAACTTCAGGAGGGCAGGATTTTTGGGTCTGAGGGACCTAGTATCAAAAATGAGTCTGGAAAAGTAAACAGAGCCACATCTCAAAAGTCTTTGTAAATTATGTTTATGAGTTTGGACACTGTCTCTATAGAAGTCATTAACTGGGCCAAGATTTATATTTTGAGGGTATCTGAGACTATTCAGTCTGAAATGGATGAACCAAGGTGGAAAGAATCAAGATAATCTCAAATGCCTTTGAAATAATCTAAGCAAGTTTTTTTGTGACATAGTGTCTAGCATGGGGACCTGGATGGATAGTAGTGCATGCACATCACTTAAGTATAGGTCTCTGTGTAGATATCACTGTCCCCCACAAGGCTATTTTGACACCAATTTTGAGGATACTTGCCTCTCCTAGTCTATCATCCCATAACTTTCTCTGCTCCTCCAACTCCAGTACCTAAATATTATGCTTAAATTTCAGCATTATTGCTTAACATTCCCTATGATGAAACCTGAGTTCTACCCTTTTAGAAATACTGTGTTTGGGGTGCTGGGTGGCTTGGTCAGTTAAGCGTCTTCCTTTGGCTCAGGCCATAATCTCAGGGTCCGGGAATCAAGTCCCACTTTGGCTCCCTGCTCATCAGGGAGCCTGCTTCTCCCTCTCCCCCCACCTGGTGCTCTTTCTCACTATCTCTCTCTCTCTCTCAAAATAAATAAATTTTTTAGAAAAAAAAAGAAAAGAAATACCGTGTTTGACATGCACTTCCTTTAGCCAGAATATTTACTATGTCTGCTTTCCTCATTCTACCAATTCCACCCCAAGAAGATTCTTCCCAAGAAGAAATACATATCAACCATCTCTGAGGCATTAACATTTAGTGCAATTTCTAACAAGTATTTATTGAATCGGATTGGCTGGAAGATGGTAAAGTATATGTTGTTCTTAGCTAATATTGTATGTATGAAGAGGAAAAAAAGGATGAGGGCAATTAAATAGTTTGGGATTCCCTAGTAGAAATTATTTATAGTCAGAGATTAAAGAATTTAGGTATCATCATCTGCAGTGCTAACGAAACTTAGAAACACTAATTCTCCCAGGTATATTTAGGAAGAATTCAAGTTAAAAAAATGTTGTATTGAAGTGTACCCTACTACAGTTAAAATAATTAAGCTTTCTGTACCATCTTCCTTATTATCACTAGGAATAACTGAATAAAAATAATTCTTATTTGTGCTGAGATTCCTGACCTACCTACATTCTTGTCCTAATTTATGAAATCTAAAAATATGTATTTGTCCTTAAAATTTAGTTTACTATTTTTTCAGTGAGGACCTCACATTTCAGAATATATTCAGCTATATTTCAGCTACATTTTTTATTTCAGGTTTATAGTTCTTTACTTTTAGGAAATAAATTCAGTATCAGATCACATTCTCAAAGTCATTGTTGAATTTTAAGAACTTCTTTGTTATGACAGCATTGTCACTATTTCTGAGTAGAGGAAATAGAAATTAGCATTCTGTCATGTCTGCAGTAGAGTTTCTGGGCACTGAGAATGATTTGGATATTATCTTCCCCCCCAAAAGGAGCACACATTGTCAAGTGCTCACATTGTCTTGAATCTTAACCCTTGGGATTCTATGATTTAATTTGAATATCATGCCAGATCAGGAGTGTTCTGGGGACTTTCAGATTTTGATCCAATTATGGTAACAAATCTCTCCCTATTTTCTCTTATCAAGACAGAGACAGACTGACATATTCAACAAAAGTTTTCCAGAGATTAATGGAAAATAAAGAAATAGTAATGGGAAAAAAGGACTAGTATAAAAACCAATATCTTTCATGTCTTTACTCCATGGTAGCTGTAGTATAAATATCTATTGGGCAAGTATGTATAATGTTTTGTTCATAGTTGACCCAACACAGTGTTGAGATCAAGGTAAAATACACTCTTTAAACAAATTCTGGAATTGAATTAATCTACAGTAATTACCAAAGAGCTGGTTGTATTTTATAGGCACTTCTGCCTGGTTTCTTGCTCTTTCAGCAATTGGCCAACTACTGAGCAGGTTGGCTATAGGAGCTATGTTATATTTTTAAAACTGTATTATTCATGGTCAGTTAGATTAAATACCAAATGCCTGATCATGTCTTCAAAACGATTTATCTGCTTAATTTCTATGTAATGTACATTTCTTGGCTGAGAGATGTTCCAGTCAATATGACAATTGACTGATCTTTATCTTAGAAATGGAAATTAGATTTCAGTTCTTGTTTCATTCGCTTGGTAGTGACTGCGCTTGTTTTGGAGATACATTTTTCAGTGGCTAAAAATGATCAATTACAAGGTGTGTCCTGAACATGGGTTAGGAGAGTAGTGGCACCCAAATAAGAAAGGAAGAAGTAAACTTGTCTTTGTTTACAGATGATGTGATCGTAGATATGGGAATGCTATACACTCCACCAGAAACTATTAGAGGTAATCAGTGAATTCAGTAAAGATGAAGACACAAAGTCTACGTAGAGAAATTAGTGCATTTCTATACATCAACAACAAACCAATTTAAAATAATTTTAAAAAATCACATGTACAATAGCATCAAAAACAAGAAGACACAAATATATATTTAAGTATCTAGGTAAAATATCTATACACTGAAAACTCTAAGACATTGACAAAAGAAATTGAAGAAGACACAAAATAAGTGGAAATATATTTGGTGTTCACAGAAGAGAAAAATCAATATTGTTAAAGGGACCACACCACCTAAAGCCATGTATAGATTCAATGCAATCCCTATCAAAATTCCAATGTCATTTTTCACAGAAATAGAAAAAAAACTATCTTAAAATGTGTATGGAATCAGAAGAATAAATAGCTAAAACAATCCTGAGAAAGAACAAAGCTGGAGGCATCATACTTCCTTATTTCAAATTTGCTACAAAGTTATAGTAATCAAACAGTACGGTACTAGAGTAAAAATAGATCTAGATCAATGGAATAGAATCAAAAGGCCAAAAATAAACTCTATATATATGGTCAACTAATATTTTACAAGAAAGCTAATACTCAGTGGGGAAAATGATAGCCTCTTTAATAGATGATGCTGGGAAAACTGGACAACCACATGCAGAAGAATAAAATTGGATTCCTAATTAACACAGCTCACAAATAACTGCAAATGATTAAAGACTTAGACATAAGATCTGAAACTATAAAACTCCTAAATGAAAACATGGAGAAAAGCTACTTGACATTGGTCTTGGCAACAATTTTTTGGATATGATACAAAAAGCACAATAACAAAAACAAAAATCAATCTAAAATATTTCTTATAAACATATAAAATATATAAACATATAAAATAGGAGAAAGTATTTGCCAGTCATATATCTGATAGGGTTTTAATATCCAAAATATAGTAGGAACTCATATAACTCAATAGTAAAAAATAAAAAAAAATATGACTAATAAATGAGCAGAAAAACTGAATAGACATTTTCCCAAAGAAAATGTATGAATGGCCAATGGGTACATGAAAAGATGTTCAGTATCACTAATCATTAGGGAAATGCAAATCAAAACTATAATGAGATATTAACTCACATCTATTAGAATGGGTATTATCAAAACAACAAAAGATAAGTGTTGGTAAAGATGTGGAGAAAAGGAAACCCTTGTGCACTGTTGGTAGAAATGTACATGATTCCATTTATATGAAAAGTCCAGAATAGGGAAATCAACTGAGCTGTAAAGGTAGTTTAGTGGTTGCTGAGGGGGCTGAGAGGAATGGAGAGATAGAGTCATAGTCAAAGGGGATGGGATTTCTCTCTTTTTTCTGCTATATTGATGTAATTGACATATAACATTGTTTAAGATGTACAATGTTATGATTTGTTACCCTTATATACCGTAATATGATTGCCAAAGTAGAGTCAGTTAACACCTTCAACATTTTGTGATTGGCTTCTTTCATTTATTATAATACTTTAAAGGTACATCCTTGTTCTAGAATGTATTAGTACTTCATTCCTTCTTATGAGCAAATAAGATGTATTCATTTTAATCTTTTTTTATTTCTGTAAGGTCAGTAGTGGTGACGCCTGCTGCATTTATGTCTATCATTTGAGTATTCTCTCCTTTCTTTATCAATCTAGGTAATGTCAGTTATGTTCTTTTTCAAAGAACCTTTTTGGTTTCATTCATTTTGTCTATTGTTTGACTATTCTCTATTTCATCAGTCTCCACTCTAATTTTTGTTATTTACTTCCTTTTCCTTGCATTAGGTTTTGTCTTTTTTTCCAGTGTCTTAAGGTGGAAGGTTAGGTTCCTGATTAGAGATCTTTATTCTTTTTAAAAATATAAGTGTTTACAGCTGTAAATTTCTCTCTAAACACTGCTGCTTTAGCTGCATACCATAAGTTTGGGTATGTTGTATCTTCATTTTAATTCATCTAAAAATATTTTCTAATTTCCCTTTGATTATTTCTTTTACCAGTTGGTTATTTAGAAGCATATTGTTTAATTTCAATATCTTTGTAAGTTTACCAAATTTCTTTCTTTTATTGATTGCTAATTTCATTCCATTAAGGTCAGAGAACACACGTTTTTACTATTTAAGTCTTTTTACACTTATGGATATTTATTTTATGGACTAGTATATGGTCTCTTTTGGAGAATGAGCCACTTGCACTTGAGAAGAATATATACTGCTGTAGTTTGGTGAAGTATTCTATTGATATCTATTAGATCTAGTTGGTTTGTAATGTTGTTCAATTCTTCTCTTTCCTTGTTGATCTGCTAGTTGTTCTACCTATTTTACTGGAAGTGATGTATTGAAATTTCCAACTATTATCCAGCTATTATTGTTGAATTGCCCTTATCTCCCTTCATTGTTGTCACTTTTTCCTTCATGTACATTGGTGCTCTGTTATTAGGCTCACATATTTTATGATTGTTACATCTTCCTGATGGATTGACCCTTTTATCATTATAAAACGCCTCTCATTTACACTGGCAGCATTTTTGTTTTAAAGTATTTTGTCTGATGTTAGTTTACTCACTCCAGCTTTTTTATGGTACTTGTTTGCATTATATGTCATTTTCCATTCTTGCAATCTCTTTCTGTTTTTGAATTTAAAATGTGTCTCTTTTAACAAAAATTAAAATTAAATGTGTCTCTTTTAGATAGCATATAGTTGTAACTTGTTTTGTTATTTTGTTTTTATCCAGTCTGATAATCTGTCTTTTAATTGAGTTATTTAATGCGTTCACATTTAACGTTATTGATATTGTTGGACCTATATCTGCCATTTTGCTTTTTGTTTACTACATGTCTCATGTCTTTTTTGTTCTATTTCTTCTTTACTCTTTTCTTTTGCATTGAATAAATATTTTGAAGGTAGCATTTTAACTTCTTTAATGATTTTTTTTGTTCTTTTTAAAATTATTTCCTTAGTGGTTGTTTCAGGTCCTACCATGTATCTTAAATTCCAATGAGAAATAGAAATAGTACCTCTACAAAGCTCTATTCTCTTTTCCTCTTTTTTTATAATATTATTGTTACATTATGTCTATAAATATTACAACACATTGTTATAATTATTACCTTACATAATCTTACCACTTTTAAAGAGTTGAGTAAGGAAAGGAGAACCAGTATATATAGTTTTTCTATATTTACTTTATTTATCATTTCTGGCTCTCTTCCTTTGTTCTTCTGGACTCAAGTCTGGTGTTAAGTCTGGTGTCAAGCCTGCTCCCATCCATCTCCTCTGTGCTATTACAGGGATTCCTTCCTTTCTGAAAGATTGCATTACACCGCTTCCTTTTTATGAAAGACCTACATTAGTGTCTGTTTCCACTGACTGAAAGAAATCTGAGGAGAATTTTCTCTTTTGTATAAAAATGTAAAAAGTGAAAATAGCATTCAGCATTTGTTTACAGCAAGCTGTGATAGAGGGAGCACATAGCCCGAGTAGCAAGAGTACATTACCAAGCTCCTTTCCTGGGACCTGCACTCAGCATCTCAGCATCACACCGTCAGAGCTTTGAACTATGTCTGTGAACATGTGTGCTTTATCTCTATGTATTATTCATTTTGAAATAAATTACTTTTAATTCCTATGTGCTTTAATCATATGTTTTAGGTTAAGTGTGTATATGACCAAGATGCAGTACAGATTAGGGTAGAAGAGCGAGGTCAAAACTGAACTTCACAGAAAGTCGGCATTTTTCTTCATTACCTCTGTGGATCGCATTTTATAGAGAAAGAGCATTGCTTTTAACAGGAATATTTTGTATGGCTAATCAGTTATGAAAAAAAAGGAAAACCAGAAAACTAAACAAATATGAGGTTAAATGGAATTATTAAACTGTTAAATGATTTTTAGGGCAATATTCTCAACTTATCATACATCATCCCAAATTTGGAACTACGAAAGAAATAGACATGAGGTTAAGACATTAAAAAGATATTTTATTTAATTATAAATAAGAACTTAAAATTATGCAAATGCTAAGTACAGTTTCAAGTTAAGTAGGTCCAAATGGAGAGAAAGTAGATTTTAATAGTAAAAAAAGTATTCTCATGCCAGTTTTAGAGGTTTTTCATTAACATTCTCCTATTAACATTTATAGAAGATTTATGCATGCACTGGTGGGAGAATTAACCTCTGAATCTGTAATGTCAAGTGTTTTCCATAAAAAGCTCACAGATATCTGCTTGAAGAATTTGGCTGTTTACAATCAGAGATGACACTACTAACTTTACAAGAATGATTTTTTTATTAATTTTACTTGCAGATATATTAAGTGGCAAAAAACCTAGGATTTAATTTTGTCTCAACATATGTCTCCATAGATAACTGTCCATTTATGATGTAGAATTGAATTTAGCTGAAGCAGCACTGTCCAGTAGAAATTTCTGTGATGACAGCAACGATCTGCACCATCCAGTATGGTGACCACTGGCCACCTGTGGTTATTGAGCCCGGGAAATATGGCTAGTAGGACTAAAGAACTGGATTTTTAATTTTAGTTATTTAAAATTAAGTAGACTCATGTGTCTACAAGCTATTGTATTGAACACCACAGAGCTAAAATCATTAGTTAACAGAAATTCTGCTGTATTGATTCACTTATCCTGTCCCTATTTACCTTGCTCCCTTGCCAACACACAGATTAACATTGACTGCCACCCATATTTGTGAAAAAAAGAAAAATGCTATGTTATTATTTCAATTTAAAAAGAATAAGATAGGGGGTGCTTGGGTGACTCAGTGGGTTTAAACCTCTGCCTTCAGCTCAGGTCATGATCTCAGGGTCCTGGGATCGAGCCTCGCATAGGGCTCTCTGCTCAGCAGGGAGCCTGCTTCCCCCTCTCTCCCTGTCTGCCTCTCTGCCTACTTGTGATCTCTCTCTCTCTCTGTCAAATAAATAAAAAATCTTTAAAGAAAAAGAAAAAAAAGAACAAGATAGGATTAGTAGTTGTATTCTAGAGAAGACGCGTACGTAAGATATCTAATGGCTGACAGTGATTATTAAAAAATAGAGATAAGTACACTGGATTCTTTGTTATTTTCACCATTATCTTTTTTTTCACTATTATCTTCTAAAGCAAAGTGAAATTTGAAATGAAAATATGCATTAACTTATAAATAAAGTTTTCCCCGGGTGGGTTTTAACATGAAAGGTCCAAAAAATGTGGAGAAATATAAAATAATATCACACAGTATATCTAAATAAACAGGTGAAAAAGTTTTGTTCATATGAAAATTGCCAGAATTAGTTGTTAAATAATCATTCTCTTTCACACTGTAGTAGGTCATGGAGACTCAAAGATGAAATGGATTTTCCTCAAAAGGCACTTCATGTAGAGGGAAAGAAGACAAGTAGAGATTATTAAGAGAAAACAAGTTAATGTCTGTGATGTGAAATACACAATAAAATAGATGCCTCACCCATTTGAAAAGGGCAGATGGGGATCAGTTAAGACTTGCTTGTGGAGAATCTTTTTTTTTAAGTTTTATTTATTTATCTGACAGAGAGAGATCACAAGTAAGCAGTGAGGCAGGCAGAGAGAGAAGGAAAAGAGAGAAGGGGAAGTAGGCTCCCTGCTGAGCAGAGAGCCCGATGCACGGCTCAACCTGAGCCAAAGGCAGAGACTTCAGCCCACTGAGCCACCCGGGCGCGCCTTCCTTGTGGAGAGTCTTGAAAGATGAATAGGAGTTCGTGGGTTGACAAAGCTGAGGGAGTGGTGTGTATGAAGAAGGGACAATTAAGAGGACATGATAGGAAGAGGGTAGTGCAACCATGCCAGTGCAGCTGGATCACAGGCTTCTTAGACCAAAGTGGAGGGAGGTGAGTATGGAGGCAAAAAATGAGGCTTGAGGGCATTGGGTGGCTCAGTGGGTTAAAGCCTCTGCTCAGGTCATGATCTCAGGGTCCTGGGAACGAGCCCCATATCGGGCTCTCTGCTCAGCAGGGAGCCTACTTCCCCCTTCTCTCTGCCTGCCTCTCTGCCTCCTTGTGATCTCTCTCTCTCTGTCAAATAAATAAATAAAAATATTAAAAAAAAAAATGAGGCTTGACAGGAGGGAGGGTTCATCATTGTAGGGCTTTTGGACTTTAACCTGAAGGTAGCGAGAAACTGAAGGATTCAAAACAGGGCTATCTCTTTTATGTTGTGGGGCATGTAGTTGTAGCCTTGCAGATGTATAGAAACTGGATTGAAGTTGAGCAAAACTAGGGAGGGCAGTGAGATTAGTGAGAAGATTGAGAAGTCAATGAGAAACCCTGAACAAGGATAAGAGGAAGATGGATGCAGGGGAAATAAGTTCTCTTTGTAGATAGGGAGGCAGGGTGTTGAGGGATTTTAACTATGAAGGATGGGGGGAATGGAAGTAGGTAGGAGGCTTGAGAACTTAAAGAGGTGGGAAAGTTTTGACTGTAATGATAATAGGAATTGGAACAGGTACACAAGTAGGGACATATACAAGCATATCAGAGCAACATGAGACCTCAGTAGGGTTGGCAACCACTGTCTTGAGAGATACCACCTCTCACAGTTGTGTAGCTTTCCTAGATTGTGTGGCAGGCTCAATTAATGATGTAAGGTATGTGTTTTCTCTATTGAATTCAGCTAAAGATCAAGGGATAAATTAGTTGTGGACATGGGTAAAGAGATACTTGATGTTACGATAATCTTTTTAGGTTGAATGCGAAGGTAATGAAAATGGGTAGGGATTGGTAAATTGGGAGAAATTTTAGTCGAAGTTTTCAAAGAATTGGAAAATTTCATGAAGACAGCTAAAAGACAGTGGGTGGGAGATAGTGACAAAGTTGTGAAGATAGTGACTTATAAGCAGGGAATTGAAAATTGAAATTTTGTATTTCAAAAGAACAATCATTTCTTGTATTAATGAGGTCTAGAATACGATCTTATTTGTATGTGCCTGAAATGGCATGTTATTTGAAATGAAATGAATGTCATTTGAATTGAGGAGTACACAGCGTTATGAGGCTGGGATGATGAATACATCATCTTTTAGGACATTGAAGTCATTCAGGAAAATGGTGTCATTTGGGGTAGAAAGGAAGACTGTGGGCCATTTGATAAATAGATCTTTAAATACAGGGAACTGAACTGTAGGTAAAATAACAAATGAAGAGGCATCGGGCTGTAAAACTGGATAAGATAGACTTCAAAGAAAGTTGTTTTTACATAATAGTGAAAATCTAAATGTTAGGAAAGGGCAATGTGGGTCTAGGAGTTGAATAGCTGTTCTGTGTCTCTCTAGGTGATGCTCAGTCATATGCAGCCACTAGAGGAGACACAGAAGAGGCTCAAAAGAGCAAAGTGTATGATACTCAAAATCCGAGAAACTGGAGACATATGTCTGCAGACAGGGCCACGTGAGGAAGCATCAATGTTGGTCAGGAGGAGGAAGGGGCAACAGTGAGGGGCCTACTCCATGGCCTTAACTGGAGTTTCTACAAGAAAAGCAAGGCAGGGCAGAGTAGACAACTTAGGACTGGTTAATTTGAATTATTTCAGCAGACTCTAAGCTATCCTAAAGGTCCTTAGTTGCCTCACACCTGTTTCGGAGATGACTAAGGCAGAATAATATTGCCTCCTGGAGTAGTGAGCCAGATAGAGGAGCTATGGCTCTGGGTTATCTAGTTTGCTGATCAAAGGCATGATTCAGGCTAAACTCTGTGCTCTCACTAAGAACTGACGAGGCTGGGGAGGAGCAGTTTCTCCCCCACTCAGACAAGACACTGAGACAATGGTCTCAGCAGCGGCTATATTAACATAGACAAAGGAAGGAAGGAAGCATGTTCTCTTCTGCTAAGGTTAAAGTGGCAGGGTGTGCTTGCCAGGATATGGGCGGTTTCAGAGATGGGGGAGTGTAAACTATGTGAAAGGTGTAGAGCACGGTAGGATGTTCAAGAGAATGGATGAAGTTTATATTTTGTGCAGTGACCAAGAGGGATTAGAAGTATGAAAAATTATCTGGCTTCTATTTTCCAAAAGAAATTACTTTATAAATTTGTTGTGATGTAAGTAAATCGATAGCTTCAACATCTTATTACTATTATAATACCTTATTTGATTTTTTTCATGATTCTTATCAATGTCTGAAATTATCCTGGTTAATTGTCTTGTGATTATATTCCTTCCCTAGTTGAAGATTCCTTCCCTAGAGGAGTAGGATCTTGTGTTTTATCTTCTTACTACATCTCTAGTCCTCAGAACAGTGCCTGGTATATAATAAGTGCTCAATAAATACTTGTTAAACAAAATAATTAACTCAGTTACATTTTGCTACTCTATAAGTGGGAGAAAAAAGGCTAAAAAGATTATACCTAATTTTTTAGACATTGTATATGATATATCATACATCATAATCATGCCACAGCTATAGTGGGATGACAGTATAGAAGTACCCCTGACACAGTTATTTTTATTTTGTCAAACACTTGTATAGTGTTTCCATAGGTCAGAAATTTTTCAAATTACTTTTACTGATATTAATTCATTAATTATTATTAATGAATTGCTATACTACCTTAATGGTTTCCTAAGGAATTTGCTTTGGGTTTTATAAACATTTGACTTTAACCACTGAAATATACTGAGCATAAGAATGTCATCTACCATCTGTGTCTGTACCGAAAATAAACATTATAATAAGGTTAGGTGAATATCCTCTCAGCTCTTTGCTGGACTTGGTACTGTGTATGAAAACACATTCTTTTTGTCCGATGCCATACAATAACCATTTAAAGTCCTACTAATCGATCCTGCATTAAAAGTTATTTATCTATTGATTCAGCATCTAGCAAACTATCTTCGTTGTGTTGCTTAAAGATACTGTGTTATGGATTTCTATTATTTCTCCTACCCAGCTGGTTCATAATTATTAACAGATGTTATCATTCATCTCACTAAGATCCAGTGTTGAATTGCAGCAAATCCCTTTGCACTAATCAGTCTGTATATTAGGCTTTGATTCAGGATGGCTTTTGCCATTGATTTTATACCTCTATTTCAAATAAGTCTAATAGAGTTTTCAAATTGTATTTGGTGCCATTGTCCACAGAAAGGGAAGATGGTATATATAGTATACGGGTTTTCAAAGTACTTTTCATTCTTTGGCCTTTGACAGAATTCCAATAAATAAAATGTATGTATCATTGGTATAGGTGTTTTCTTTTCCCATAGGATGCATGTGTAGCTGCCTTAGTCGGAAATAAGTATGTAAATCTGAATAATCAGTCTTACTCACTCTTCAGCTGCGTCATAAGCTCCATCATCTATACTGGTAGTTCCTCATGGCCCCAAATCTGTAGTTATCTGTGGGTGGATGCTTCTTGTATTTCATTCGTCCACGATGAATGTGATGCGCACTATCACAATGACCATGAAAGAAGACTTCCGCTACCAGTTGCCAGTAGCACCTATTTTGACTTTTCTTAAGTGAACAGGGCTTCCCTCCATGGGACATTTCCTGGGACGAGTCATCTGTCCCTAGAGAAATGATCAAGATTCAAGTACATTCTTATGCTTAAGCATTTCATACTTCTGGTATCCTTTGACAGTCTTCACCTCTATTTAGTTTCTTGGGTGCTTCCAAAGAGGGGAGAATTCCAAAGGAGAGGAGACAGGTCTAGTGATAGCCTGTGTAATATAGGGAAGGTGGGAAGAATAATATTGATAGTATCCATTTTGCTACTCTAGCTAAGGTTTTATTTTCCTCAGAAATATAAAGGGAATCATACCAAGCTTCAAGATCTTATTCTTCCAAGTCTACCTTATGGTCTACATGAGAATTTTATATTTCATTAACAATATTTGGACCTTATTTTCCGGAAACCTAAGTCTTGATACTTAAGTGAGTATTGTATTGCCTGTCCTCCTCCAAGAAGGGGCAAGAAAATAAGTTTTTTCTTGTTTCTTGAGTAGAGTGGGAAAAGCACCGTAACTGCACTCCGATTTACTGAGAAAAGCAGAAATCTTTTTATATGATTCCATTTTCTCTCTTAGTATATCTATTGTACTGTTTTTAAACCTTTTTCAGTACTTGCCCTAGAGTTTGCAATATACATTACAACTAATTCAAGTCCACTTTTAAATAACACTATACCACTTCACAAGTAGTGTGAATACCTTATAATAACAAAATATCCTAATTTGTTCCTCCCATCGTTTGTATTATTGCTGTTATTTATTATACTTACATAGACACATAAATAAGCATATACATATATATGAATGTTTAATCCCAACATCACTGTCATGTCTGATTCTGATGCTGCTCTGTATCTTCAAATTGTATTTTTGGCTTTTCGGTATGAGCTATAGTTTTTTCGGAATAGCCATATTCGGTGTACTTGGTAAAAGGTACAGCTGGAAACAGGCCTGTAGTGATGTGTCGGGAGGCGGAGGGGGCGGGGCACGTTCTGTAGTCCTATAATTAGGTCTCTTTTAGTGATCCTGTACCTTGGACTGTGAACTTCACAAGTGTTTTTTAGTTTTTCCCTCCCCACTTAGGTGAGACGGGGTGGGGGGACACAAACTTTTAAGTGTGCTAGAGTTCGGTATTTCCTTTCCCCAAGTCAGTTAGGCTCTGATTAAACTCCAGCAAATTAAGCTGTGGTTAATTAGTTTCTCCTGATGGCAGGCCTATTTAAGAACAGAGAGTTCCGGCTTACTTCAAAATGGTTCCTTTTCCCTCCGTCTGCCAGAAGTAGGAGAGGATTTTTCTCCAATGTTGTGGGAGTCTTGGGCAAAATTTTGGCTATAACGCTCACAATGTTGTTGAGTTCTATCTTATAACTGAGTCCCCCTAGTTTTTAACTCTGAGATTCAGCACTGAGACTCCAGAAGTTTATCAGTTACGCTTCAGGTTTTCCTAACCTAGTACCGGTTCCTGCAGTGGGCATCTGCTCAGGTAAGCTGAGTTCCCAGTCTTTGCCTCTCTAATATCTGGGGTAGCATTTACTCTGTGTCTTTCCCTCTCTTGTGAACTCAGAGTAGTGATATATGTAGCAAGTATATTAACTAATAAATAAGGAGTACATCATAATGATTTTCTAAAACATGAAATTTACTTTGCCCTCAAAACATCGCATACTCTCTCATTATGTTTTTTATTTTTCCCTAGTCAAAAGCCATAAAACTGTGTGACTACTTACTTCTTTAAGACATATAGTAAAGGGGTGCCTGGGTGGCTCAGTCGTTAAGCGTCTGCCTTCCGCCCAGGTCAGATCCCAGGGTTCTGGGATCGAGCCCCGCATCGGGCTCTCTGCGTGGCAGGGAGCCTGCTTCTCCCGCTACCATTCCCTCTGCTTGTGTTCCCTCTCTCGCTGTGTTTCTCTCTATCAAATAAATAAAAAAAAATCTTTAAAAAAAAAAAAAAGACATATAGTAGAGTGGATGCTAATACTGTGCTAAAATCCTTTAAGTGGGTCAGAATATCCAAATCACGTTATCTGTAATATAACCAAGGCTGGAGAATAATTTGAAGATTTATACTAGGCTTTTATAAATTAAGGATTGGCTAGCCTGCAAAACGTTAAGTAACAGCCAACAACTTGTAGATATTATAATCCTTATTAAATTCAATGTAATCAATATCCTTCTATGGTTCAACAAAGTATTCCACATCTGCCTAAAAAAAAAATAAAGCCTAGCTTTTAATTTCTAGATAAAAATGGTCAGTATGCTTACATCGTTCATGAGTCATAAAATACTCTGTAAACCAGAAACTTTGGGGAAAAACATTAACTATTTCAGAGTAATGAGTTGTATTTTAGTGACCAACTGCCCTAGGACAAAAACTTTAACCAAGAGTTTCCTCTTAACTTTTTTCTTATATCAGGAAGAGTCAAGGAGGAGAAATTTGGGTATTTATTTAAATCTATAAGGAACACATCTATGTAATGAAAATAATAAAGTTGGTGATTAATTCTGCATTTGAAGCAATTTTCCTTTTAAAAATAGTTGTTTTCAGGGGGTGCTTGGGTGGCTAAGGTTGTTTGGGCATCAGATTCTTGATTTCTGTTCAGGTCCAGAGATGGAGCCCGGCATGGGGCCCTGTGCTGGGCATGGAGCCTGCTTGGGACTCACTCTCCCTCCCCCCCTCCCTCCCCTCCCCACTCCATCTCTGGATAATGCATTTTTTTTCTCTTTCTAAAAAGAAAAAGTGTTTTCATAAAAAATCAAGTTCATGACTTAGTTTTTTATTTAGCAGAATATTGTTTGGACTACCCTGTTTCCTGTAAATTGACACTATCCTTATACATTGGTTTACAGCTCCTCCTAGTTGTTATTTGGTCTTATCCCAAAGTTATTGGAAGAACATTAATAGACTTTAAATCAGTATATCAAATAGCTACAATTACTGTTATTAACAAATATCTCTTCTAAACTGACAAACATAAGGGAATATAGCATAGTTTATGCTATAAAGTGCTTACAGTACAACATAAATAGAAAGACGTTTTATATCAAGCATATCTGTTTTTCTTAATTGGTTTCTTTTATTTTGGCTTAAGAATAAAGCAGTAAAAAGTTGATTTGATCAAAGGTTGATAAGCAATTTCAGAGGTTATTTATTTACCTACATACCTATATCCCAATTTCTTTATCTGTGAAATCCAAGTGGTTATGACTTCAGGCTGTTTACTACATCACCCTAGACTTGAGCAGGTAATCAATTAAAAGAGATTAAGGAAGCTAGAACATCATTTAAAATCTTTCTACATATTTCATACCTTCCCCAACACACACCAAAGATGGATTATGGTTAGAATTTTACCTAAAATATATTGAATGTACAGCCATTACTGCAAAAATAAAATGGTTGATTGCATTTTATTTCACTCAATATTGTGTTATTCAGTGTGTTTCTCTATAATAAAAAAATAGGAAGACTAAGACATGAGGGTTTTAAAATACTGTTTTGGAGGAAAACCAAATTAAAGTGTCTCAAAGGAGATTTTTGAGGATTGGGCATAACTGAGAAGTAAACCATTCAGAAACTGTAGTGATGGCCATGAAAGCTTTTTTTCTCAATAGAAGACATAAATTTTTATAGCATTTTAAAATACAAAAACAAAATACTAAAACTCAAGTAATCAAATGTTGGAAGGTACAATATTTAGGCACTCATAATTAAGTGCCTGTGAAGGTTTTATTTTCCCCATCTGTCAGAGGGTTCGTGCTGTTTCAGTAAACACTTTCAAATGCCTGAATTTCCCAGCTGTCAAAAACAGCTCTCAAAAATGATCTCATGTGAGGTTTTACAACTGGTGTAACCATTTAGGGTTAATTAGTTTAAAAATTTCTCTTAAAGATTAAACAGCCTTCAAACTATTTAATCATATTATAGCCTATGCTTTAGTCACTAGTTGGCATTACAGCATTTTTCTCTCTGGAAAATAATTATCAATCAGTTTTTGTTCTTAAATGCCACCACATTGATTTCTCATTTCAATTCTGTGAGGTGTAGGTACTAGTAATTTCCTGTTTTTAATGAGGAACCTGAGATTTAGAGAGATGAAATAAATCCTCCAAGGTCACATAGATAGTAAATGGGGGAGGGAGAATTGAGTTGGTTAAATTAAAGATAGCCCTTGGACAAATGCTGGCAATTGGTAAAACATTTGGATACATTACATTTTCCAGAGCTGATAAAGCAATAGAAATCACTAGGTTTTAGGTTGTATTTTTTTTAATTGCAAAATTGACCAATATTGGGAAGCTTGCAAATTCACATGCACCAACCCAGGAAGATATTTCTATGTAAGTGTCATGTGGTGTCTATTTGGAGGTATATTTTCTGGTATATTTGGGCATAGGGTAGGATAAAAGTGAAAATTGGATCAAGAATTGAACTTGCATTGCATTTCATAATAATCCATTGTGTCTTATAAATTTACTGTGACTTAATTTGTTGGAGAAAACAATATATGTTTCCCTATTGTTGAACAAATAGAGTCCTATGGCAAGAAAAAAAAATTTGGTCTGTCTTCTATGTAAGGTGTGAGCATCCAGTTTCCTACGAACTGAGAACATATTTTTTTCATAGGGTATATATTGGTTGATGTCAAGATGATTTTATTCTGACTCAAATCATGTGTAACAAGAAAGAAGTCTTTATAAGTTAAGCACTAGCTTCTATTATTCTATAGCTAATTATTTTAACTTTGTTGAAATTGTTACTGTTTGACTTTTTACTCATAAGAAATAGCAGATTCATATGATTTAATATAATATAAATGAAATAGGAAACCAAACTATTGGCTTATCTGGGTGTTAAAAAAAAAACATTGAAAGGAAGTAAAAAAAAGGTGAAGATTCTTTGAATAATTTGGAAGCAACAATGGCTTACATCAAAAACAAGTCACTTTTGTTGTCTCTTTTTAAAATATACCTTATTTTTAGAGGAATTTTAGGTTCACTGAAGGTTCCTGTAGATCTCCCCCCACTCTGAATATCCCTCACCAGAGCAGTAATTTGTTACAATTGATGAAACTACTTCATTATCATCCCAAAATCCATAGTGTACATTGGGGATAAATCTTGGTGTCATACATTCTGTGGGTTTGGACAAATGTATGATGGCATGTATCCACTATTAAAGTATCATACAGAATGGTTTCATTACCTTAAAAATCCTCTGTGTACCTCTACCTATTTCTGCTGCCCCCAGGATTCCTGACAAACTATGCTTTTTACTGTCTTC
The DNA here is from genome assembly GCA_028646535.1 of Procyon lotor. NCBI lineage: Eukaryota > Metazoa > Chordata > Mammalia > Carnivora > Procyonidae > Procyon > Procyon lotor. The sequence goes on from CM053616.1 coordinate 29,691,151, forward strand.
ATAGTTTTACCTTTTTCAGAAAGTCATATAGTTGAAGTGAAAGCATAGCCTTTTCAGACTGTCGTCCTTCATTGAGTAGCATGCATTTAAGGTTCCTTCATGAGTTTTAGTGGTTTGGTAGCTCATTTGTGTTTTTTTGGACTGAATAATATTCCACTGTCTGGCGGTGCCATAGTTTCTCCTTTTCCCTATTGAAGCACATAATGGTTGCCTCCAATTTTGGCAATTATGAATACAGCTGCTGTGATAATTGGTATAAAGGTTTTTGTGTGGACTTGTTTTCACCACATTTGGGTAAGTACCAAGGAGTATGGTGGCTGGTTATTTGGCAAGAGTATGTTTGCTTTTGTAGGAAGCTGCAAACTGTCTTCCAAAGCAGATAAAGCATTTTGTATCTCCACCAATGATGAATGAGAGTTTCTCTTGCTCCACATCCTTGCTAATATTTGGTGTTGTCAGTGTTTTGGACTTCCACTATTCTAATAGAGGTTTAGTGGTGTCTCATTTTTGTTTTAATTTTTAATTCCCTAATAACATGAGTTTGAACATCTTTTCATTTGCTTATTTGCTCTCTTTTTTTGGTGAGGTGCCCCTTTGGATCCTTTGCCCGTTTAACTGGGTTGCTAGTGAGTTTTAGGAGTTGTTCATATATTTATATATTTTGAATATATTTCATATATTTTGAATAACTGTCTTCATCAGAGAGGTCTTTTGCAAATATTTTCTTCCAGTCTGTGGTTTGTCTTCTCATATTCTTGACAGTATCTTTCATAAAGAAGACGTTTTTTGTTTTAATGAAGTCCTGTTTATCAGTTATATTTTTCATAGATTATGTCTTCGTTGCATCTAAAAAGTTATGGCTATGACCAAAGTCATCTAGATTTTCTTTTATTGTCTCTAGGACTTTTTGTATTAAAGTATAAGCAGACTACAATGTTTTATTAGTATCAGGTGTGCAACATACTGATTCAACAATTTTATGCATTACTCAGTGCTCACCACGATATCCGTAGTCCCCATCTGTTAACCATATAGCATTATTACAATATTACTGACTATATTCCCTGTACTGTACTTTGAATTTCTGTGACTTATTTGTTTTATAACTGGAACTTTGTACCTCTAAATCCCCTTTTTCTATCTCACCTACCCCTCCATCCTCCTGCCTTCTGGGAACCATCACTTTGTTCTCTGTATGTAAGAGACTGATTATTTGTTTTGTTTTGTTTCTTTTTCTTATTTCACTTAATACCCTCTAAGTCCATCTGTGTTATTACAAATAGCAAGTTCCCATTCTTTTTTATGAAAATATTCCAGTGTGTGTGTGTGTGTGTGTGTGTGTGTTTGTATACACCTCATCCTTTTTTTGTGTTCTTTGGTTTTGTGTTTGCTCTGATTTTTATTCCCATGACTTGCTGATTCCATAACTGGAAGCCTGTATCGTCCTCTCCCTTTTACTCATTTTGCCTAACTGACTACCACCACCATCCTCCCTTTTGGCAACCAACAGTTTATTATCTTTTATAGTTTTGACTCTACTTTTTGTTCATTTTCTAAGATTCCATTAGTGGAATCATACAGTATTTGTTTTTCTCGGTTTGCCTTATTTTACTTACCTAATATTCTTTAGGTCTACCCACATTGTCTCAAATGGCAGGATCTCATCCTTTATTATGGCTGTATAATATTCCTGTGTGTGTGTGTGTGTGTGTGTGTGTGTGTGTGTGTGTGTGTGTACACCACACTTTCCTTATCCATTCATCTGTTAATGGACATTTAGGCTACTTCCATGTCTTGGCTATTATAAATAATCTGTAGTAAACAGAGGGGTGCATATATCTTGCAGAGTTAGTGTTTCTATTTTCCTTGGGTAAATACCCAGTAGGGGAATTAGTGAATCACCTGGTATTTCTATTTTTAATTTCTTAAGGAAACACCATACTGTTTTCTGCAGGGGCTGTACCAATTTATATCCCCAACAATGGCACACGAGTGTTCCTTTTTCTCCACATCCTTGCCATCATTTGTTGTTTCTTGTCTTCGTGTTTTGAGTCATTCTAATAGGTGTGAGGTGTTATCCCATTGTAATTTTTATTTGCATTTCCTTGATGAATGATATTTAGGGTCTTTTCATGTGTCTCTTGGCCATCTGTATGTCTTCTTTGGATAAATGTCTATTCAGGTCTTCTGCCACTTTTAATTGGATTATTCAGTTTTGAGAGTGTTGAGTTTTACAAGTTCTTTACATATCTTGGAAACTAACCCTTAATGAGATGTGCCATTTGCAAATATCTTCTCCCATCCAATAGATTGTTTTTTGGTTTTGTTGATTATTTCCTTCACTGTGCAGTATGTTTTTATTTTGATGAAGTCTCAGTAGTTTATTTTTGGTTTTGTGTCCTTGCCTAAGGAAACCTATCTCTTGAAAAATGTTATTATGGCCAATGTCACAAATTATAGCTTGTGTTCTCTTCCAGTATTTTTATGGTTTTGGGTTTCACATTTAGGTTTGTACTCCATTTTAAGCTTACTTTTGTGTATGGTGTTAGAAAGCAGTACAGTTTTGTTCTTTTACATGTAGCTGTCTAGTTTTCTCAGCCCCATTTACTGAAGACATTGTCTATTCCCCATTGTGTATTCTTGCCTCCTTTGTCACAGATTAATTGACAATATAAATGTGGGTTTATTTCTGGGCTTTCTAGCCTGTTCCACTGATCTATGTGTCTGTTTTCATGCAAGTACCATACTGTTTTGATGACTACAGGTTGATCGTGTTCTTGAAATCTGGAATTTATACCTCTAGCTTTGTTCTTTTTCAGGATTGCTTTGCCTATTCAATAAGTTTCAAATAAGTTTTTGGATTATTTTAGTTTTGAGAAAAATGCTACTGATAATTTCATAGGGATTGCATTGAATCTGTAGATTGCTTTGGGTAATATGGGCATTTTGGCCACATTCTCCTGATTCTTGAACATATAATATCTTTCCATTTGTGTCATCTTCAGTTTCTTTCATGAATGTTTTACAGTTTTAAGATTACAGGTATTTTACCTCTTTAGTTAGGTTTATTCCTAGGTATTTTGGGTGGGAGTCCATCATAAATGGTATTTTTAAAAATTTCTTTTTCTGTGATGTTAGTGCAGAGAAATGCTGCCTATTTCTGGGTATCATAGAGCTTCTTGGTGGAGTATTTTTTTTTTAAAAAATACTTTATTCATTTATTTGACAGAGGGAGAGAGATCACAAGTAGGCAGAAGCAGGCAGAGAGAGGGGGGGAAGCAGGCTCCCTGCTGAGCAGCAATCCTGATGGGGACTCAATCCCAGGACCCTGAGATCATGACCTGAGCTGAAGACAGAGGCTTTAATCCACTGAGCCAGCCAGGCGCCCCACTTCTTGGTGGAGTCTTTAAGATTTTCTATGTATAGTCTCGTGTCAGCAAACAGTGACAGTCTAACTTCTTCTCTACCAATATGGATACCTCTTATTTCTTTTGTCTGATTGCTATGGCATACCATATCTTCTTTATGCATTTATCTGTTGGTGGACATTTGGGCTGCTGCCATATCTTGGCTATTACAAATAATGCTGCGATAAACATAGCGGTGCATGTATCTTTCTGAGTTAATGTTCTTTTCTATGTGTAAATTCCCAGTAGTGGAATTACTGGATCATATGGTATTTCTACTTTTAATTTTTTGAGAAATTGCCATACTGTTTTTCATAGTGGTTGCACCACTTCATAGTCTTACCAACAGTGCATGAGGGTTCCCTTTTCTATACATTCTTGCCAACAATTATTTTTGTCTTTTTGATTCTAGCCATTCTGACTGATGTGGGGTGATAATCTCATTGTGGTTTTAATTTGCATTTCCCTGATGATTAGTGATGTTGACACATCTTTTCATGTGTCTGTTGGCCACTGGTAGGTCTTCGGAAAAATGTCTGTTTAGATCATCTGCCCATTTTTTTAGTGGATTGTTTTCTTATTGTTGAGTTTTGTAAGTTCTTTATAAATTATCTCTTTATTGGATGTATCATTTGCAAATACTAATTAGTAGGTTCTCCCCTTTGATTTCATTATGGCTTTCTTTGCTTTCTATTTTGGTATATTCATAATAGTTTATTTTTGTTTTTGTTTCCCTTGCTTGAGGGGACATATTCATAAGTATGTCACTAAGGGCAGTGCCCAAGAGAGTAAAACCCATATTTTCTTAAAGTTTTATGGCTTCAGGCCTCTAATCCATTTTGAGTCTATTTTTAGACTTCCACTTCGACTCTGTCCAGTTTTTCCAGCACCATTTATCAAAAAATATTGTATCTTCCCCATTGTATATTCTTGCCTCCAGTGTCATAGATTAATTGACCATGTGAGTGTGGTTGTATTTCTGGGCTCTGTCTTGTTTCATTTATTTGTTTGTCTTTGTGCCAGTACCTAACTGTTTTAATTATTACAAATTTGTAGTATATTACAAATCTGGAGTTGTGGTAACTTTGGCTTTGTTCTTCTTTCTTGAGATGGCTTTGGCTATTCAAGATCTCTTATGGTTTGATACAAATTTTAGGATTATTTCTTCTAGTCCTGTGTGAAATGCTATTGGTATTTTAATAGAGATTGCATTGAATCTATAGATTGCTTTGGGCAGTATGAATATTTTAACACTATTCTTCCCATCCAGGACTATGATATACCTTTCCATGTATTTGTGTCATCTTCAGTTTCTTTCATTAGTGTCTACTTTTCAGAGTATAGATTTTTCACCTCCTTGGTAAAATGTATTCCTAGGTGTTTTATTTTCTTTGGTAAAATTATAAATGGAAATGTTTTTTAATTTATTTCTGCTACTTGATATTTTAATCTATAGAAATGCATTTGATTTCTGTATATTAACTTTTGTCTTGCAATTTTACTGAATTGATTTATCAGTTCTAATACTTTTTTTTGGGGGGGGGCTTGAGGGTTTTCTATATATAGTATTAGGGAAGTTGCAAATAGTGATAGTTTTACTTCCTCCTTACCAATTTGGATAGATTTTATTTCTTTTCCTTATTCAATTTCTACAACCAGACTTCCAGTACTATGTTGAATAAAGGTGGTGAGACTGGGTGTCCTTGTTTTGCTTCTGATCTTAGAGGAAAAGCTTTCAATTTTTGACCATTGAATATGATGTTAGCTGTGTGTGTTCATATATGGCCTTTATTATGCTGAGGTATGTTCCCTATAAACCCACTTAGTTGAGAATTTTTATTGTGAGTGAATGTTATATTTTCTTAAATGCTTTTTCAGCATCTCTTGAGAGGATCCTATGGTGTTTATCCTTCATTTTGCTAATGTGATGTATTGCATTGATTTGCAAATGTTGAACCACTCTTGAATAAATAAATTCCACTTGATCATTGTGAATGATTCTTTTAATGCATTGTTGAATTCAGCTTGGTAATATTTTGTTAAGGATTTTTTCATCTATGTTCATAAGAATTATTGGCTTGTTTTCTTTTTTGTAGTGTCTTTGGCTTTAGTATCAGGGTAATTAATGCTGGTCTTTTAGAATGAATTTGGAAGTTTTCCTTCCTCTTTTATTTTTTGGGATAGCTGGAGAAGAACAGGCAGTAACTTCTTTAATGTTGGGTAGAATTCACTTGTGACTTGTTTTGTGGCCTAACAAGTGATTTAGCCTGGAGAATGTTCCATGTGCACTTGAATGTGTATTCTGCTTTTGGATGGAATGTTCTATATATATATATATATATATATATCTGTAAAGTCCATCTGGTTTAATGTATCACTCAAAGCCACTGTTTCCTTTTTTATTTCTGTGTGTATGATCTGTCCATTGTGGTAAAAAGAATGTTGAAGTCCCTACTGTTACTGTATTACTGTTAGTTTCTCCCTTTATGTCTGAATATTTGCCTTATATATTAGGTGCTCCTCTCTCTCTCTCTCTCTCTCTCTCTTTTTTTTTTTTTTTTTAGGTGCTCCTCTTTGGGGTGCTAGATAATTATAAATGTTATATCCTCTTATTGAATTGATCACTTTATCACGTATTGCCTTTCTTTGTCTCTTGTTTTTGTTTTAAAGTCTATTTTGTGTGATATAAGTATTGCTACCTCAGTTTTTTCCTTTTTTTTTTTTTTTTTTTGCTTTGATTTGCCTGGTATATGTTTTCCCATCCTTTTACTTTCTATCTGTTGGTGTCTTTAGGTCTGAAGTGAGTGTCTTATAGGCAGCATATAGATAGATCTTCTGTTTGTTGTTCATTTGGTCACCGTATATATTTTATTAGAGCATTTAATACATTTACAATTAAAGGAATTATTGATAGGTATGTACTTACTACCATTTTCTTGTTTCCTGATTGCTTTTTGTATCTTCTGTGTTCCTTTCTTCTATTGCTTTCTTCCCTTGTGTTTTTTTTTTTTTTTAATAAAGATTTTATTTATTTGACAGAGAGAAACACAGCAAGAGAGGGAACACAAGCAGAGGGAAAGGTAGCCGGAGAAGCAGGCTTCCTGCCGAGCAGGGAGCCCGATGCGGGGCTCGATTCCAGGACCCTGGGATCATGACCTGGGCCGAAGGCAGACGCTTAAGGACTGAGCCACCCAGGCGCCCCTCTTCCCTTGTGTTTTGATGGCTTTTAGTGTTAGGCTTGAATTCTTTCTCTTTATTTTTGGGATACCTATTACAGATTTTAGACTGGTGGTTACCATCAAGTTCATCTATAATGTTTTATGTGTTAGTCTCTATTAAATTGATGATCTCTAAAAGTTTGAACTGATTCTAAAAGCACTAAATTTTTACTTCTCCAAGTTTAATGTATGTTGTATCATATTACACATCTTTTTTGGGTGTGTATCCCTTCATTTTTATAGATATAATTGACTTTACTAATTTGGTGTTTTAACCTCCATATTGGCTTTTATAAGGGATTAATCTACCACCTTTATGTTTGCTTTTACCTGTGAATTTTTTTTCTTTTATTCAGATTAAGCCCTTTCTTTCCACTCAAAGAAATCCCTTTAATATATCTTGTAATACTGGTCTAGTGGTTATGAATTCCTTTAACTTATATATGTCTTGGGAGCTCCCTATCTTTCCTTCATTTTGAATAATAACCTTTCTGGGCAGAGTATTCTTGGTTGAAGATTTTTCCCTTTCAGTACTTTGAATATATTATACCACTCTCTTTTGGCCTGCCAAATTTCTGCTGAAAAATCAGCTGATAACTTTATGGGGTTTTCCTTGAATGTAAACCTTTTCCCTTTCCGCTTTTAAAATTCTTTATCATTACTTTTGCTATTTTAATTTTGTGTCTTGGCATGTACCTTCTTAGGTTAATCTTATTAAGATCTGTTCTTGCTTTCTGGACCTGAATGTCTGGTTTCTTCTAACATTAGATAAGTTTTCAGCTATTATTTCTTTTAAGTATGCGTTCTGCCCCCCTCTCTCTCTTTTGGGATTCCTATAATGCAAACTGTGTTATGCTTGATGTTGCTGAGTTTCCTTAACCCATTCTTCTTTTCTATTCTTTTTGTTGTTTAGCTTGGTTGCTTTCCATATCACTGATACTCCATATCACCCATATCACTGATCATTTTTTCATTCTCTAATCTGTTGATCTAGAAGTTTTATAGTTTGTTTTATTTTTAGTTCATGCACCACTTTGAGTTAAAGTATATGAAGTATACAATGCTTGTGTCTACATTCATTTTAAAGTTTTGCCTGTGGATGTCTAATTGTTCCAGCAGCATTTGTTGAAAAAGCTCTATTTTCTCTATCGTATTGCCTCCTTTGTCAAACATCTGTTGACTATATTTATTAAGGTCTGTTCCTAGATTCAATCTGTTCAAATGACCTGTTTGTTCTTTCACCAATACCATGCTGTCTTGACCACTATAAGTCTAGAGTAAGTATTGAGGTCAGGGAGTATTAGTTCACTGACTTAGTTCTTCTACAATACTGAATTGTCTTTCTGGGTCGTTTGCCTTTCAGTATAAACTTTAAAATCAGTTTGTTGATAGTCGTAAAATAACTTGGGATTTTGATTGGGACATCATTGAATTTGATCAAATTGGAAAAACTGACTTTTGGACAATATTGAATGTTATCAAGGAAGATGTACTGTGTCTTTTATTCAGTCTTTCCTACTTTTTTTTAGTTTGGTACTTTTCCTCATATATATATCTTAAACATATTATTACATTTGTACCTAAGTATTTCATTAATTTGAGTGTGACTATAAATTATATTGTGCTTTTAATTTTGAATTCCACCTGTTCATTACTTGTGTGTAGAAACAAAGGACTTTTATATATTAACCTTGTAATTTACACCTTGCTGTAAGCATTAATTAGTTCCAAGAGTTTTTTGGTTGATTCTTCACAACTTTCTATGTACACTGTAATTTCATCTGTAAAGAAACTGTTTTCTTTCTACTTTCCCAGTGAGTTTACATTTTATATTTTTCTTGCCTCATTGAATTAGTTAGGACCTCCACCTGATCCTGAAAAGAAGGGATGAGAGAGAATATCCTATTCTTATTCCTAATCTTATCAGAAGAGCATACAGTTTCTCACCATTTGGCTATGATGATGTTTGTTGTAGGTTTTTTGGTAGATGTTCTTTATCAAGCTGAGAATGGTTCCCTCCATTCCCAGTGTGCTGAAAGTTTTATCATGAATAAATGCTGAATTTTTTTAAATGATTTTTCTATTGATATGATAGATATGATTGTGTAATTGGTTTGTTCATGTGATGTTTTACCTTAATTGTAAATACTGAACACACCTTGCATATCTAAGATAAATCCAACTTGGCCATGCCTTATAATTCCTTTTATACATTGTTGGATTTATTTTGTTGAGTATTTTTACTTGTTTGAGAGTTACTGATTTGTAGTTTTGTCTTTTTTTTAAGTTTATATTTAAACTCCCGTTAGTTAACATAGTATAATAGTTTCAGGTGTACAGTATGGTTATTCAACACTTCCATCACCTAGTGCTTATCACACAAGTGCATTCCTTAATCTCTATCACCTATTTACCCTATCTCCCATCCTATTTTCCTTCTGGTAACTGGAGAAATGGGAACCCTCATTCCCTATTGGTGGGAATATAAACCAGAGCAGTCCCTCTGGAAAATACTATGAAGGTTCCTCAGAAAGTTAAAAGTAGAATTACCCTACAATCTAGCAATCACTCTGTTAGGTATTTAACCAAAGAATACAAAAATACTAATCAAAGGGATACATGCGTGCCGATGTTTATAGCAGCATTATATACAACAGCCAAATTATGGAAACAGCCCAAGTGTCCATTGATTAATGAATGGATAAAGAATATGTGGTATACATACATGCACTGGAATACTATTCAGCCATAAAAAAGAGTGAAATTTTGCCATTTGTAGTGACATGGATGGCGCTAGAGAGTATTATGCTTAGTGTAGTTTTGTCATTAAAACTTTGTTTTTGTTGTTGTTGTTGTTTAATTTTTATTAAGTAGGCTCCAGATCCATTGTGGAGCTTGAACTTGTGATCCCAAGATCGAGTTACATACTCTACCAACCAAGCCAGCCAGGCACTCCAGTTTTGTCATCTTTTTTAAATCTAGCTTTGGTATTAGGATAATGTTGACCTCATAAAATGAGTTAGGGAGTATTTCCTATCTTCTGCTTTCCAGGAGTGATTATAGTGATACAATTTATTCCTCAAATGTTTGATAGAACTTACCAGTGAACACGTATGGTGATCAAGCTTTCTGTTTTGGAAAGTTATTAGTGATTCAATTTTTAAATAGATATAGTCTATTCATATTGTCTACTACTTCTTGTGTGAGTTTCAACAGATCATTTCTTTGAAGAAACTAGTTCATTTCATCTTGATTATTGAAACTGTGGCCATAGAATTGTCCTTCATTCAGAATTGTGTGTTTGCAGTATTTCTTTATTATCCTTTATTGATAATGGATGTCCATGGGCTCTGTAGTGATTTCCCTTGTTTCATTCATATTAGTGACTTTTGTCTTCTTTTTTTTACTTTATTAGCTTGACTAGAGGCTTAGACATTTTACTAATCTTTTCAAGAGCCAGCTTTTGGTTTCATTGGTTTTCTGTTCTCATGTTTTCAATTTCATTGATTTCTGCTCTAATTTTTCTTTCTTCTGATTAGTTTGGGTATAATTTGCATTTCCATTTTGAGTTTTTCAGGTGGAAGCTTAGGTTATTGACTTTAAATCTTTATTCTCTTCTAATATGTATAGTCAATGTAATAAATAAAATCTATATCTTTTTCCTGCATCACACCAATTTGGCTAAATTGTATACTTTGTTTCACTTAGCTCAAAGCACTTTTAATTTATTTTGAAATTTCTTCTTTGACTTATGTGCTATTTATAAATGTGGTATTTAATCTCCAAGTATTTTGGTATATTTTAGCTATCTTTCTGTTGACTTCTGGTTTTATTCCTTTGTGATCTGAGAACATAGGCTATATTATCTTTATCCTTTTACATTTAAGATACTTTTTATGACCTGAAATGTGGTTTGTCACACTTGTTTATTTTTTTTTCCAGAAATCTTGTCTATGCTTATGTTGTCTATCTCTTCCTGCATGTTGTCTAGTTTTTATATTACAGTCCTTAGTATATTATGCATAGTTGTCGTAAACTTGTGGTGTGATTATTTAAACATTCCTGGCATATTTGGGTCTGGTTATAATACTTTGTCTCTTCAAATTGTTTTTTGTCTGTTAGTATGACTTGTAATTTTTAATTGAAATGTGGATATGTTCTAGGTTAAAGAAACTGTAGTAAATAGGTCTTTAATAATGGTAAGGTGTGTGAAAATGTTCTATTGTCATATGATTATGTCTCAGTAATTTAGTAGACCTATGTCCCTCAGCTGTGAACTCCACAAGTGCTACTCAGTTGGTTTGGTTTGGCTTGTTTGTTTGTTTTCATTTTTTCCTCCTTTAAATAGTATTGGATGGCTAGGGGGAGGGAGGAGGGTGTGTTACATTTGGGTATTTCCTCTCAGAGTAGGGCATTTTTCTTCCCCCAAGTAAATTAAGACCTGATAAAACCTCAGTAGTTTAGGCTTTGGTAAAATAGTTTCTTTTGAGAGCAGGACTTGTGAAGAAAGTCTGAATACTCTGGCTTATTTGAAAATATTAATTCCTCCTCCAGGAGCCCAAGGTTTTATTCTGTTTTGTTTTCCTCTGATCTTCACTATAATAACCTGGTAGAGGTCCTGGAAGAATAAATGCAAATTGAGGAGTCCCCCCTCACTCCAACTGCTATGACTTGGTCCCTCTGGAGTTTTTATCTCTCAGATTTGTCTACATTGAGCCTTCAGAATTTCATCTATTACGATCAAAATTTTCCTACACTAATACCATTTCTTGTGGATGTGAGGTTCTGCTCCAGTTAGTCATGATTCTTTCAACCCACCTGTTTATCTGTTTTAGGGGGTAGTGGTTTGCCTTGTGACCTCACCTCTCTGTCAGATTAAAAAAAAAAGACTGTGTGTGTGTGTGTGTGTGTGTGTGTGTGTGTGTGTTCAACTTACTAGCTTCTTACATGCTGGACCAACAGCCACCAGAAACCTTTTTATTTGACCATACAATAGTTGTTTGAAATTTTTGAGGTATTTAAATATTTATATAAAGCTACTTCATGAACAGCAGCTTAGAAACAGTATCTAATTTAAACACTGAAGGTTTAATTGTATTATTAGCCCATCATTCATTTTTCATGATTCTAAAATCTAAAAGGCTCTCAAAAATAAAAATTCTCTACATAAAATTGTGGCAAACTCATTTTTTAGCCAAACTTGATCTGATTTAACATGAAGCTACTTATGGTCTCCATCTATTTCAATATAGTCATATTTTAGAGAAATACTAATATATTTTTATAGTATTTGGATATTTCAAGCTATGTTTATGCACCATACACTATATGTATATAAAAAATTCTAAGTCTGAGGGGCGCCTTGGTGGCTCAGTGGGTTAAAGCCTCTGCCTTCGGCTCAGGTCATGATCTCAGGTTCCTGGGATCGAGCCCTGCACTGGGCTCTCTGCTCAGTGGGGAGCCTGCTTCTCTCTCTCTCTCTCTGCCTGCCTTTCTGCCTACTTGGGATCTCTCTCTGTGTGTTAAATAAATAAAATCTTTAAAAAAAAAATTCCAAGTCTAAAACTTATCTAGAACCAAAGGTTTCCAATAAGATTATGGACCCATAATATTGTTTTTAATCTCAGACTTCATGAGCTTTCTTTAATAGATGTTATGTTAATGTATAATTAACTAGACATGGAGTCAGATAGTTTGGTTAGGGCATTTAAATAGATGGGTAAAGGAGTATAAAAATTTATTTATAATTTTAAATGTTAAGATTGTATCTGGCATATTGTTTGAACATGAATAAACGTCAAATGCCAATAGGATAACAGAAAAGTACTTACTTATCAGTCTTATTGCCCTTTTATTCTGATTTTTGCATCCAAGAGGAAATGTGGGGCTGATATTTGTTTTTAATTTTGTTCCAGAGACCTAAAAATAAGCATACTTTAATGTCTTTGAGTCTTGCTTTTCAGATTTAACATTGATAGTCTAAAAGTTCATATGCTTAACATGTCAAAAAGCATTGCTCTACAATTAGCAATTTCTTACACACCTACCTTCGAAAGTGAATATGAAAGGAAAATAGTCTAATCCTTCTATAAGGCTTTAATTTAGATTCATAGTTGGGATTCTCTCTCTTTACTCTCAATTAAAAACCAATATTGTCCAAGCAATAATCCACAAATTTCTGTTAAGCACTTGCTATGTTCCTAGCACTAAGTATTTACAGAACACATTTAAATTAACAATTAACAAACCCAAAATTTCTTGGATGCTTACTATATATCAATAACTGGTCCAGTCAGAATTTCTTAAGGAATTACATAAGTTCTCAAGGCAGCTAATATCTTGTAGGAGGGACAAATAGGAAGAAACCAGAGAGGGAGACAAGACACCAGAGAGGGAGACAAGACATAAGAGATTCTTAATCTCAGGAAACAAACGGAGCGTTGCTGGAGTGGAGGAGGGTGGGAGGGATGGGGTGGCTGGGTGATGGACACTGAGGAGGGTATGCGCCACAGTGAGTGCTGTGAATTGTGTAAAACGGATGAATCACAGACCTGTACCCCTGAAACAATACATCTATTATGTTAACTTAAAAACTGCAAAAAAAATCTCTCAAAGAATAAATAAATAAAAGAAATGCAACTACAACAAAAGAAAAAGAAAAGAAAACAGGAATTTAGCAGATAAGTTTTCCTTACAGGAAAGAAAGAATCTTCAGTGAAGACCTGATTGAATATTACATTGTCTAACATTTTTTTTCCTTGACACTCAGTATCTCTTCATTGGCCAGAATCTGGTCATTTTTTAAATCCTACTCTACCTTCATAACATAATCCTACATTTGTATATACTGGTATCATTCACTTTGATATATGGAGTGTCTAGAAAAGATAGATACAGTAGAATAAATATTAGTTTTAAAGTCAAAGTATGAGTGGCACATTACTAAGATAGGCAAGGAATGATGTGGGAGATATTCGCCAGCTACTCTATGATCCATGATCTTTTTTTCCTTCCTGGGTACACAGCACACACCTAAACAGCATTTCTAAGTGTTCCTTGTCCTGTAATCGAATTCTAGGCAATGGGAAAGAAAGTAAAGATGAAATGTACCAGTTCTAGGTCTGGCTCATAGTAATTTCCCATGCATGATCCTCCTTTTCTTCTCTACTGACTGGACACAGGATTCCCAAGTTCCTAGATCTCCACACATAGAAGAAACATAGGACCCTGTGTTGCCACATGTGAAATCCCCACCAGTTACAGAAACCACTTTGGACCTGATTTGAATGAGAAATGAATTCTGTTTAGTCACTAAGATTTGGAGGGTTTGTTTTTTATAGCAGCTAGCATTACATTGACCAATACAGTTAGGAACATAAATTTAAGAATAGATTATGTCTGTCACAGAGTATCAAAACAATCTCAAACCAGAAGTTATCAGTTAAATCTTGTGTACTGTAAGACAGCACATATGGGTGGATGGCGTTGAAGCCATATTGCAAGAGTTCAAGTCACAACTCCACCATTTGCTTTCATTTTTCTCACTAGTAAAATGAGCATAATAGTTTTTACCTCATGGGGTCCTCATGAGAATGAATTAATATGTATAAAGTATTAAGTACAGAGGTAGAATGTAACATTTATATTGTGATTATCATTGTCATTGTTGATGGTCTTGCTGTTATTTACAACTAGACATGTTAAAAAAAGGAAACAAGGTTGACTAATGTACAGGTTAAAGTACTTTAATAAATAGATACTAGGTTTGGAAATTCCACTTTTCAGACCTTCAGTTTTTAGTGTCTAAACCCTAGGCTATGAAATTTTTACTAAATATTACTAAAATATTTATATCACTCCCTTCCCTTGTGAATAAAAATTGTAATAGTACCTCAAAACCTCTAACAATATTATAATAATTTGAATTGTTGCTGATGGAATTAATGATTGGGAATTCAGTTCCCTTTCAGACTTCACTTTCAACTGAAACTTAACTCTAAAAAGAAAAAACATTACTCTAAAAACACAAAATTAGCATTTGGGGGAAAATACATAAACAGTATGCATAATATTTTTCATCTTTTTAAAAGTACTTGAACAAAATCTAATTGACATTCATGAGACATTCAGAGATCTGATGTCTACATTTACCTTTTATTATTTTAATCATAGAACAAAATGGAGATTTTAGATGAATTTTGCAATTTGGGAATTTCTCCATCAGGGTGATAACTTTAGTAGTTGTGTTTGAAACTTTAAAAGAGTTAAATCAGGGAAGCATGTTTTTACTAGCTCAAAAAACTTCTCTAATATCAGTATATTCTAAACTTATAGTAAAAGTTAAAATCAGTATCTCTAACAACATTTTTGGAAGCTTGAGGAGCATAAACTGTTGGCTTCTTCCTCTTAAAAGTGAAGTAATCTGAGAAACTTGGAGTTGATAGAAATCTGTAATGTCATTCCTACCACTTATTTGTGTCATCATTTATATAGTAAAAATAAAAGCCTTAACAAACTGGTTAAAATATATATATCAATTCTCTCAGGGGAAATTTTTTAATATAGAAATGTATAATAAGTTCAAATAAAGTGTGTTGATTTTGACTTATGTCGTTTATTCTTAAATCTGCAGAACGAAGGGACAATTTTTTTTCTCAGATAGGAAAAACTTCAGTAACCATTTAGCACACCAGGCATTTGTGCCAAGGGACAATAATGATGATCAGTTGTTCTGCACCCATTTTAGAATGATGGTTTATACTTTCCTCCCCACTTCTACTCCATGAGCATTTATGTAGCCTAACCAATATTTCTCTTCTTTGACTTGATGTATATGTTAATATCCAAGATTAACTGTTCAGTGTTGAATCTCCATACGGTCTCATTGCATGTTTCTGGGGCCCCACATAGATGAGTAGGGCCTCAAAAAACTGTTTCTTGGGGACTCTGGGTGGCTCAGTAGCTTAAGTGTCCACCTTCAGCTTAGGTCATGATCTCAGGGTCCTGGGATCGCACCCCACATCGCGCTCCCTGCTCAGTAGAGAGCCTGCTTCTCCCTCTCTCTCTGCCTGCCACTTGTACTTGTACTACTATCTCTTGTACTATCTATCTACTTGTACTATCTCTCTGTCAAATAAGTAAAATCTTAAAAAAACAAAACAAAACAAAACAAAAAACACAAAACAAAAAAAAAAACACAAAAACAAAACTTCTCATAGATGAGTTCCTATCATCAATGGATCAAACTATATCTGATATTTTAAAAACCCACATATGTTTAGGATAGCAGGATGGATAGCTGTCTTCCCTACTTCTACCTCATTATCTAAAATTGGTACCCCAACAATACCAACTTAGGAGAAAGCCCAGTTTGACTGAAAGATAAATCAGACATGCTTGACATAAAGGGTTTTCTTTTTTCATATCTACTAATTTCTTCACTGAATGTCTTTTAATAACCCCATCCATAGTATTTCTAATGAGGAAGAGAGAGTTGTGAAAACTCAAAAATGAACGTTAATCAGAGCAAAGAAAAACAAGAGAGATTCCTTACCTTATGTTTGGATTTTTTCCTAATACAAATTTTGGAGTTTTTTGTTTTTAAAGGTTTATTTATTTATTTGAGAGAAAGAAAAAAAAATGAGAATGAGTGGGGAAAGGGGTAGAGGGAGAGAATCTTTCAAACAGACTACCTGCTGAGTGTGGAGCCCGATTCAGGGCTCAATCCTAATAACCACCCATGAGATACCGCCCTGAGCTGAGACCAAGAATTGAACTAAATGATCTACCCAGGTGTCCTAGCTGTGGAGAGTTTTTAATTAAAATATTTCATGTTTTTGTGTGTTTTTAGAATTGTGGTAAAAAACATATAACAAAAAATTATCATCTTAACCATTTTTAAGTGAACAGTTCAGTGGTATTAAAAAATGTTGTGCAAATATAATTACTACCCAAGTCCATAACTCTTTTCTGTCTTGTAAAACCGAAACTCCATACCCATTAAACAATAACTTCCTATTCCCCTCTCCCCTCATTTCTGGCAACCACCATTCTACTTCATGTCTGTATGATTTTTATCGCTCTAAGTACATCCTATAAGTGGAATCCTACAGTATTTGTCCTTCTGTGAGTGGTCTATTTCACTTAACATAATGTCTTCAAGTTCATCCATGTTGTAGCACGTGACAGTATTTCCTTCCTTAAGGCTGAGTAATATTATATGCATAGTCCGTACTTTGTTTACCTATCTACCCATGGATAGATATGTAGGTTGCTTCCATCCTTTGGCTATTGTAAATAGCCAAAAGTGAATATGAATAGTGCAAATATTTTTGAGACCCTGCTTTCAGTTCTTTTGAATACATACCAACAAGTGGGATTTGAGGATTATATGGTAGTTGTATCTTTAATTTTTTAAGGAACCAACATAGTTTTCATAGCTATCACACTATTTTACAATCCCACTATAAGTGTACAAGGGTTCATACTTTTCCATATAACCATCAACAACTAGTTATTTGGGGGGCTTATGATAGTAGCCATCCTAAATGGATATGAGGTGATATTTTATTATAATTTTGATGTGCATTTCTCTGATGATTAGTGATGTTGAACATGGTTGCATATGCTTGTTGGCCATTTGTATGTCAGTTTGGGCAAATGTCTACTCAAGTCCTTCACCCATTTTTGAATTAGATTATTTAATTTTTTTAAGTTGTTTTTTGTTTTTGTTTTTGTTTTCTTGAGAGGGAGAGAAAGCATGCAAGAGAGGGAGGAGGTGAAGAGGAACAGGGAGAGAGCGCATCTTAAACAGACTCTATGCCCAGCAGAGAGCCCAATGTGGGGCTTAATCTCACAAACCTGAGATCTTGACCTGAGACCACATCAAGAGTTGGGCACTTATCCAGCTGATCCACCCAGGTGCCTCTGAGTTGTAGGAGTTCTTAATATATTCATAGTGTATTTTTAAAACTTGCAGTATATCATGAGTGATTTAATCTTTGGGCTAAAAAGTCTTTTTCAAACCAAATATTCATGTTCTCATGAAAGAGTTTGGCATTTGTAGCACTCAGGGACTTTACTGAAGGTGACTAATAGCGGCAGAATGAAAATATTTATATAAAGCAGTCTCTGGGAGGGGTGAATAGTCAGGCTTACAATCTTCATAGCCAGGAACAATTTTGCTGTTTGCATTGCTTTGTGTAAATCACCTATTGGAAATACTTCAAGACTGAGCATAGGCAGTTGCCCCCTAGAATCATGGATACTGCTACCCCTGGAACTGAACATACAGTTGCTCTCTGGCTACCATCTGGCCAGAACTGTTTCTATTTCTTTACATACTACCTTGTATTTAAAGTTTGTGGTGAGTACATTCAATAGATGGAGTCTGGATTGAGAGTACCCCCAACAAAGGCATTTTTAAGCCTCTGGGTTGGGAGTTGAGCTCAGTTTATATAAGGGGGGGATTCCTCAAAAATAGGAAAAAGTGTCAAATATCTACTGTTTATTTTCCTTTGTTCACCCAATATTACGAACTTACACTTCGAAGAAATTGTTTTCATACATCCTAAAAGCAACAGTTACTACTAAATGGAAAAAGACCCTCTTCTACAAAATAGAAGTCCATTGAAAATTTCATTGTTGTGAAGGAAACAATCAACAAAACTAAAAGGCAACCTTCATCAATGGAAAAGATATTTGCAAATTATGTATCTGATAAAGGATTAGTGTCCAAAAGAATTTACCAAACTCAGCATCCAAAAACAAATAATCCAGTGAAGAAATGGGCAGAAGACATGAATAGATACTTTTTTCCAAGAAGACATATAGATGGCTAACAGACACATGAAAATGTACTCAAAACCATTCATCAGGGAAATACAAATCAAAACTACACTGAGATATCCTTTCACACCTGTCAGAATGGCTAGAATTAACAACACAGGAAACAACAGATTTTGGTGAGGATATGGCAAAAGGGGAACCCTCTTACACCGTTGATGGAAATGCAAACTGGTTCAGCCACTCTGGAAAACACTATGGAGTTTCCTCAGAAAGTTAAAAACAGAACCACCCTACAACCCAGAAATTATACTACAAGGTATTCACCCAAAGGATACAAAAATACTCATTTGAAAGGATATGTGCACCCTAGTGTTTACAGCAGCATTATCAACAATGACCAAATTATGGGAAGAGACTGAACATCCATCAACTGATGAATGGATAAAGAAGATGTGGTATATACACAATGGTATATTACTTGGCCACTAAAAAGAATGAAATCTCACCATTTGCAATGGCATGGATAGAGCTAGAGTATATTATGATAAACAAAAAAAGTCTGAGAAAGAAAAAATACTTTATAATTTCACTTATATGTGGAATTTAAGAAATGAAATGGATGAATATAGGGGAAGGGAAAAAAGAGAAAGGGAAGCAAGCCATAAAAGACTCTTAAATACAGGGAAAAACTGAAGGTTGCCGGAGGAGAAGTGGGTGAGGGGTGGGCTAAATGCATGATGGGTATTATGGATAGCACTTATGATATGAGCACTGGATATTATATGTAAGTGATGAATCACTAAATTTTCCTGAAACTAACATTACTCTATATGTTAATTAACTTGAATTTAAGTAAAAACTTGAAATTACCAAAAGTTTCATTGTTACTCTAATGGGTTTCAAATCTAGTATCTCTAAGATAAATTCATTGATTTTTTTTTTTCTCCATTTTCTTTCATCGTGGTCTCATCTTGTAACAGGTCGTTTAAACTACCGCCAACAGTTCAGAAATAATCTTGAATCACTGAAGTAGTAATGAGTTAAAGTTTACTGTGTGCATATCAAAAACACTGTTTGTAAACTGGGAGCACCCAAACAAAACCTGGAATGAAGCTCAGGGGTTTATTGTTACAAAGCAGCTTACATAGTGAGGAAGCAGTGACTGTTTATTCACAGTGATTAGTTATACTATTAGAATTTTCTTAAATGAGAAAAATTTTGAGGGCTACTTTAAGTTTCACCAATGATTTTCAGAGACAGGAGTAAAAAATGAGCCAGGTCAAGTTAATCTTGCAAAATAAACTAAGTTAAGCTTTGCTTGTATGACTGACCTGGTTTTGTCTGCTCAGAATTTTCAGGCCTGGTCTCTTAATTATTTTTGATTGGAACACCATGAAGTTACCACACCTAAAACACCCTCTATAAAACAATGAAGGAAAAGAAGAGATTCACCTTCGCTTCTGGGTGCACTTGAGCTACTGTAGCTATGCCAACATAGGGAGAACTTCCAGGAATTACCCTAACACCAACTGCCCTGACATTAATCCACGAGGTGTTTATAACCACAGATCCTGATTTGGACATGTACTGTTGTTCTTGGTACCAGAACTATATGAGAAATGGAGACAGGAGAAACAAAGATTGAATTGTTGGCAACCTCAGTTTAAATAGTTGAGCATTCTTCTAACCATCACATATATAAAACAAAAGATTTGCTTCTTACTGAGAATTAGTCAAAATTAAAGGTCTGTCCTTTTGAAGAATATACTCAATAAGCCTACTATATATTCTTTTCTATGGGAGTCCCATTAGAATTCTTCTATATGTCATAAACCTATAGCAGATCTGAGAAGAGCTAATGTATCTACAGGTGGAGGTACTTGGATGCATCTCCCTTATCAAATTGGACCTTAGCATACTGCATCAAGCATACAGTCTATCCAGATGAGACCTGGAAGTTCCAGAAGAAATGGCATGAAAAAAAAAAGCATGGAAATTTGTTATTGACAAGCTGAAATAGGTTGAAGAAATAAGTTTTCCAATAACAAAACTCTATATTCATCAAAAGCTGCAATATATACTGTAGTAGTACAATGTGATAATACAGTTATGTACTCAAAATAACATGGGAATAACTTAAAATGCAGATGTTTTAATTATAGATTAATTTTTAAATATTCAGAATTCTTCATCATTCCATAATATATAAAGGAAAGGGAGTCTTCTATTAAAAAATCCAAAAGAGAGAGATTGGCAGGATCTCCAAAATGTCAACATGTCAAATACCATTGTTTAAAAAGTTTGCTGGTCAAAATTATAAAAATCAGAAAGCATGACAAAAAATAGAGATGAAAATAACAGAGATAAAGATAATGAGATTCAAGACCCTTTCTAATAGGAAACGACATAACAAAGGAAAGATTATAATAAAAACACAATTAGGGTAACAACACATAAATGTCAGCTGCAGTTTCATTTTGACTTTGATAAATTATGTGATATTTCATTATGGCCTTTTAAGATGAATTGATTCTATTCAATACAGTTTAATTTTGAAAAGGGTTTTTTCTCTTAAATATTGATCAAATATTAAAGAAATTCAACAGTACTTTGACAAAAATAAATTCTTTACAAACATTTTAGGGGAAAAAATTTAAAAGGTCAAAGTTATAGACGTGCTGTGCTGCCCAGTTTATTTGAAAACCAAAGGTCGTATATACTATTTTGCTTGTAAATTATTAGAACAAGAAAGCCACTGTGTTTGGGGTCTGGGATTTATAAAATGGATAAATATCCTTAAAATTTTTTAAAAATCTTAAATGTTATGAAGATTTCATGGAGCTCATGATGGTGGTAACGGTTATTTGGATTACATGTGAAGAAAATAAAAATGCACTAGCTTCTCAAAGTGTGTTCCCCAGACTTGCAGTGTTCTGAAGTGAATGCTCGTGTCCTTCTGAAATTCCTGTGTTGAAATCCCAACCTTCATTGTGATACTAAGAGATGGGGCAACCTTCATTGTGATACTAAGAGATGAAGAAACTTATTTCTTCAACCTATTTCAGCTTGTCAATAACAATGTAATACCTCTGTGATTAGGTCATGAGTGGGGAACTCTCGTGAATAGGACTTTACCCTTCTTAAAAACAAACAAACCCAGAGAGTGCTTTTGCTCCTTCTGCTATGTGAGAACCTAGGGTAAAGATTGCTGTCTATGAACCAGGAAGCAGGCCTCATCAGACATCAAATCTGCTGGCACCTTGATCTTGGACTTTCGAATGTCCAGCACTGTGAAAAATTGATGCTTGTTGTTTAAGTCAGCCATGTGTACTATTTTTGTTAGAGCAGCCCAAACAGACTAAGACTAGCTATGTGTGCATTATCTGGGTACGTTATTAGAAATTCTAATTTTGGGCCCCAATCCAGACCTACTCTATAAGGTGCAGCAATCTGATTTAAAAACCTTCTGAACTTCTTTTTTTTTTACTTGAAGCATAATTAATATAAAACACTATTTTCAAGTGTACAGCACAGTGATTTGACAATTCTATACATTATGAAATTCTCACCACGATATGTGTAGTTATCATCTGTTACCATATGTTATTACAGTATTATTATACTCCTTATGTTGTACTTTGTATCCCTGACTTATTCATTTTATAACTGTAAGTTTGTGCCTCTTACCCCTTTTATCTATTTTGCTCATCTCTCCACCCACCACCTTTCGACAACCACAAATTCTTTGAATTTGAGTCTGTTTTTTTGTTTGCTCATTTGTTCTTTTTAGATTACATATATAAGTAAAATTGTATTTGTTTTTCTCAGTCCTATTTCACTTAGCATAATACCTTTAGATGCATCAGTGCCATAACGAATGGCAAGATTTTACTTTTTATTATGGAGAAGTAATCTTTCATTGGGGTGTGTGTGTGTGTGTGTGTGTGTACATACACACACACACACAACCTAAATCCTTTTTGTCCTATCATCTGTTAGTGGATACTCAGGTTGCTTCCGTATCTTGGCTATTATAAATAATGCTGAAATAAATATAGGATGCATATATCTTTTTGAATTAGTGTCTTCATTTTTTTCAAATACCCAGAGGTAAAATTACTGAATCATATGGTATTTCTATTTTTAATTTTTTGAGGAACTTCCCTACAGTTTTCCATAGTGGTTACACCAACTACCTCCCACAAACAGTGCATGAGTGTTCTCTTCTCACCAACCTTGTTATTTCCTGTCTTTTTGAAACTAGCCATTCTAACAGCTGTGAGATGGTATCTCATTTTGGTTTTAATTTATATTTCCCTGATAATTAGTGATGTTGAGCATCTTTTTATGTACCTCTTGGCCATCTGTGTGTCATCTTTGGAAAAACATCTGTTCCGGTCCTCTGCGCATTTTTAATAGAATTGTTTGGTGTTGAGTTGCATAAGTTCTTTATATACTTTGGATGTTAACTCTTTATTGGATATATCATTTGCAAATATGTTCTTTCAGTAGGCTGCTTTTTTGTTTTGTTGATGGTTTCTTTCACAATGAAAAAGCTTTTTAGTGTCATAATCTAAATTGTTTATTTTTGCTTTCGTTTCTCTTGCCTGAGGAGGCATGCAGAAAATATTGCTAAGACCAATGTCTAAGAGTTTACTACCTATGTTTTCTTTAGGAGTTTTAAGGTTTCTGGTATTACATGAAAGACCTTTGCAAAGAAAAATGACACACTGATGAAAGAATTTGAAGCTGACATAAATAGATGGAAAGATATACTGTGTTCATGGACTGGAAGAAAATTGTTAAAATACGCATATCACCCAAAGCAATCTAAAGGTTTAATGCAATCCCTATAAGATACCAATGGCATTTCCCACAGAACTAGAACAAATAATCCCAAAATTGTATGGATCCACTAAAGACCGTGAAATAGCCAAATAAATCTTAAGAGGAACAAAGCTGGAAATAACAAAATCCCAGATTTAAAATCATACTATGAAGCTGTAGTAAACAAAACAGTACAGGCACAAAAACAGACATGTATTCGTCACTTAGACAAAGTACATTCTTTTATGGCAAATTAATCTATGAC
>CM053616.1:29715154-29748816 GCA_028646535.1 Procyon lotor
CCAGGCCTGCTGAGTTTTAAAACTCCAAACTTTAAGGACCCGGTGTGGTGAGACCTATGCTGGTTTCCTGGAGGACAGTCTTACCACATCGGGACTGATACAAGTTTGACCCAGAAGTACGCGCACAAGAGTGCATGATGATCATAGGTTTTGTGTAAAGTGCAGTGAAGGGCCAGTATCCATGTTAGCCACCCTCAGTATGTGTGTCTGCACGTATGTTAAGGGGTGGGGGAGGGACATGGCATATGCCAGCTTCTTTTCCCCTGGAGAGGCAATGTCATCTCTCTCAGATGCTCTCTACAAAGGGGGAACCATCTCTCCCAGTGTGTCTTGGGTGATCCTCAGATCACTACTCTCCTCAGAGCTCTATACCAGCCACGCTTCAGACCTCTAAAATTACAGTCTTTGAGCCCCACTGGTTGCAAAATCTCATGAAAGTCAGCCTCTCTCATTTTTCCAGTGTTTTCCTTGTGTGATTTCCTCTGTGCTCTTCTCTCTCTCTCTCTCCCTCTTTTTCCCTTCCTCTCTTTCTCTTCTCTCTGTCTCTAGCCATGGCTCTCTCCCCTCTACAGTACCTGTGATTGATCCATTTCTCCCCCAAACCATGTCTCTGCACTACATACCTTCCACAATATGGCCTCCTCTCCTCCTCTTGTTGTGCAGTTTGTTCTGTAAGTCCTCAGATTGATTTCTTGGGTATGCAGAATGATTTAATATTTAGCTGTGTTTGAGGGATGCCGTAAGGCTAGGGTCCTCGTACTATACCATCTTAGTTCCTTGCACCTAAGGGGGGGGTCATTATTAACTCTTCCTTAAATGTTTGGTAGAATTCTCCTGTAAAGACATCTTGATTTTTAAGTTTGTTGGGAATTTCCTGTTACTAGTAACAAAAGTGAATCAATAATCAGTCCGTTTAGATTTTCTATTTCTTTCTGATCCAGTCTAGGAAGATTGAATGTTTTTAGGAATTTATCTATTTCTTCTACATTGTATCATTTGTTGGCATATAGTTTTTTGAAGTAGTTTTATATAATCCTTCATATTTCTGTGGTATTGGTTGTAACTTCTCTTTCATTTGTGATTTTGAGTCTTAATAAATCTGGTTAAAGGTTTGTGCATTTTATCTTTTCCAAAGAACCATTGATCATTTCTGTTCTTTTAATCTCCATTTCATTCAAGCCCGCTTCATTCTCTCTTATTTTTTTTCCTTCTCCTAACTTTGGGTTTTGTTCTTTTTCCTTTAGGTGCAAGGTTAAATTGAGACTGTTGTTGTCGTTTCTTGAGATGGGCTTCAAGAAACGAAACTTCTTAGAACTGTTTTTGGTGCATCCCCCAAATTTTGTTGTGTTATGTTTCCATTTGCTTTTGAATCAAGATCTTTTTTTGATATTTATTCTTAGATTTCTCCAGTGACTTAAGGGTTATTTAGTAGCAGGTTGTTTAGCCTCCATGTATTTTTATTTTTTCTTTTTTTCCTTGTGATCGATTTCTGGTTTCATGCCATTTGGGTAAAAAAGATGCTTATTTGATTTCAGTCTTTTAAAATTTATCAAGACTTGTTTTGTGGCCTAACATGATCTATCCCAGAGAATGTTTCATGTGCAGTTGAGATGAATATATGTTCAGTTCATTTTGGATAGAATGACCTGCAATCTTTTAAGTCCATCTGGTCTAATGGGTCATTCAAAATAACTGTTGCCTTATTGATTTTTCTGTCGGGATGATCTATCCATTGATGTAAGTGGACTGTTAAAGTCCCTACTACTATTGTATTACTGTGAATTTCTCCCTTTATATCTCTAATATTTCCTTTATACATGTAGGTGCTCCTACATGGGTGCACAGATACTTAAAATGTCCTCCTTTTGGATCAATCCCTTTGTGATTATGTAATGCCCTTATTTGCCTCTTACTACAATCTTTGTTCTAAAAGTCCATTTTTCTAACATAAGTATTGCTACACTAACTTTATTTTATTGGTCTGTTCAGTCACCCTATGTTTTTGATTGACACATTTAGTCTATTTATGTTTAAAGTACTTATTGTTGGGGCCGCTGGGTGGTTCAGTGGGTTAAAGTCTCTGTCTTCAGCTCAGGTCATGATCTCAGGGTCCTGGGATCAAGCCCCATGTCGGACTCTCTGCTCAGCGGGGAGCCTGCTTCTCCCTCTCTCTCTTCCTGCCTCTCTGCCTACTTGTGATCTGTCAAGTAAATAAAATCTTTAAAAAAATACTTATTGTCATATTCTTAGTTGTTTTCTGTTTGTTTCTATAATTCTCTATTCCTTTCTTCTCTTGCTTTCTTCCCTTGTGATTTGATAACTCTCCTAAGTCTTATGCTTGGATTACTTTCTCTTTTTTGTATGTTTATCTATCGTAGGTTTTGGTTTGCGGTTACCATTAGGCCCATATATAACAACATATGTATATAACAACATATGTATATAACAGCAGGTTTCATATATAACAATATATGTATATAGCAGTCTATATTATGTTGATGGTCATTTAAGTTCAAATACATTCTAAATATACTAATTCTTACTTTCTCCCCCTCCTACATTCTGTTTATATGATGTCATATTTTACATCTTTTTATTTTGTGTATTCCTTAACTAATTTTTGTAGACAAAATTGATTTAACTACTTTTGTCTTTTTAACCCTCATACTAGGTTTATAAGTGATTAATCCACTAGCTTTACTATATGTTTGCTTTTACCTGTGAAATATTTTCCTTTCATAATTTTTTTTTTTTTACATGTACATATGTCTTTTTCCACTGAAAGAACTCTTTAACCTTTCCTTTATGGCATGGTTAGTGGTGATGAGCTGCTTTAATGATTTTTTTGGGGAAGGGTCTGGAAATCTCTTTATCCCTCTTTCGATTCTTAATGATAACCACTAGGTAAAGTATTCTTGATTTTATCTTTTGTTTGTTTTTTTCCTTTAGCACTTTGAGTTTATTCTGCCATTCCTGTCTGGCCTGTAAAATTTCTGCTGAAAAGTCAGCAGTAATAGTCTTATAAACTTGCCGTGTTATGAAACTATTTGCTTTTCTTTTACTGCTTTTGAGATTCTCTATTCTTAGTTTTTGAATTTTAGTTATAAGTGCCTTGGTGTGGACCTCTTTGTGTTCATCTTTTTGGGGGCTCCCCATGCTTCCTGAACCAGGACATCTGTTTCCTTTCCCAGGTTAGAAAAGTTTTCAGCTATTATTTCTTCTTCATGAAATTTTCTGCTC
Source organism: Procyon lotor (assembly GCA_028646535.1). Classification (NCBI taxonomy): domain Eukaryota; kingdom Metazoa; phylum Chordata; class Mammalia; order Carnivora; family Procyonidae; genus Procyon; species Procyon lotor. The sequence continues at coordinate 29,718,395 of CM053616.1, forward strand.
CTTTCTCTCTTCTCCTTCTGCAACCTCTACACTGTGAATGTTAGTATGCTTGATATTGTCCTAGAAGACTCTTATCCTGTCCTCATTTTTAATTCTTTTTTCTGTTCAGTTTGGATGATTTCCACTACCCTATCTTCCAGATTGCTGATCCATTCTTCTGCTTTCTCTAATCTGCTGTTGACTTCCTCTAGTGTATTTTTCATTTCGTTTGTTGTGATCTTCAGCTCTGATTGGTTTTTATATTTTCTATCTTTTTGCTGATGTTTTCACTGAGTTCATCCATTCTTGTCTGGCAAGCAACCTTATGACCATTACTTTAAACTCACTTGAGTCAGACTTCTTATCTCCATTTCAGTTTGTTATTTTTTCTAAGGTTTTATCTTGGTTGTGTTTGTTTGAAACATGTGTTCTGTCTCCTAATTTCGTCTTTCTGTATTTGTTTTTATGTATTGAGTAGGTCATCTATATTTATATCTATATCTCCTGGTCTTGAAAGGAGTGGATTTATGTACAAGGTATCCTATGGGGCCTATAACGCAATCTCATCTGGTTACCAGAACCAGGTGTTCCAGGGGTGTCCCACATAAAATGGGCTCTGTGCACCATCCTGTTATGGCTATGCTGATGAGCAGGGCTCCCTTTCAGTGTGACTGGTTGTAATGACCAGCCACAACTACTGTGGGCACACAGCCTTGACAGGGTTGGTCCCAGTGTGGCTGGCTGAGAACCCCAGCTGTAGCTGATGTGGGCATGTTGGTGGGTGGAGTTAGCCCCTAGTGCAGCAGATGAGAAACAAAGCCACAACTGTTGTGGGTGTGCTGATGGTCAGAAGTGCTGATGGTCAGAACTGCTGATCTCCCTCTCCCCATTTCTGGGGCAGAAGTTATTTTGGAGGTTCTTCAGTCCTGACTAGGACTACCTGCTTAGTGTGGCATGATAGCAGTGTCTTTGTGAGGATTCTGGTCCCCACTGAGTCTGCCTACTAGGTATGGTGGGGCAGGAGCTACTTTGGAGGGGTACTTGCCAGGTGGACATGTTGGGTGAAGTGGGTTCACAGAACACAGGGCAGGCAGTACTAGCCAAGTAGATGCAGAGTGTTAAAACTACCTTCTACTAGCATCTGCCAGTTAGGCTAAAAAAGGCAAGGAAAATTGTATCTTCCAACACTTCCATTCCTGAAGAAAGTTCCTAAAGTTAGTCAATAAATCTTCGTGTACAATCCAGCATTTTTCAAACTGCTGCCAGTGTGCTGTGTCTAGGAATGAGTAAAATAGCTTGCCAAACCTTTATAAGTGGAGCAGCAGAGTCTTAGTTTCTTACAGTTCTCCTGGAGTTAAGCACATCTGATTTTTAAAGCTTCCAGAGTTTAGCCCCACTGGTTTTCAAAACCAAACATTACAGGGGTTTGTTATTTTGGTAGAGATCCCCAGTGCTAGGGATGACCAATATTGGGATTAATTCTCTTACTCCTCCAGGAGAACCTCCTGTCTGTGATAATCCTCCTTGCTAAGCTGTCCTTGTGATACTAGTGCATGCCAATTGAGAACACCACTGTGGTAACCAATGATCATCTTGAAGAACAGGTTTGAAAAACTGGTATTATTTCAAAGTGCCAAAAAAGTAGTTTTAGTTTTAAAATTATTAAGTGAGATTATCTTTCAGAGGTTATGATGAAAAGGAATGATATTGAAATAGCTAAAATTTCATGAGAATTTTCAAAGTAATTTTTAAATTTGGTTCATTATTGGACAATGTTGAGGTGAAATGTCAACTGTGACTTATTTATCCAAAAACTGTTTAAGATTAACCTTAATCACTGGAAAGAATTTACACAATGGTAAATCAGTAAACCAAATAACAAATACCAATCCATGGTTATATGAATGGATAATTGCAGAAGTGCATGCAGTTATAAGTTAATAATACAAAGATATTTTGTGAAATAGGACATTTCAACTATCATGTGGAAAAATCTTTTTGACAAAACAAGTGAGAAATGACAAATGCCTAATTTGAAATATATGAAGACTCTATCATTTGTTGTCTTTATATTTAATAAATTATTGAAAACTCATAAAATATTAATAGAATATGAAAATAAAAGAGAAGGAACATCAATAGATGTCCTGACACTGAGAAGTAACTGACTTGTAATAAAAATTTTCAGATCTTATTAAAGGCAGTATTTGGGAGTAAGAAAAATACAATTAATGATGAGGAATGAATTATATTAACACACTGGGAGAAGATTTAAGTTTCATATTGAATTTGGCAGAATATACCAATATTAAGAAAACATAATCTCATAAAATGCCACTTTAATGAAGACAATCAGTCACTTCACAGGAAAACTCGATATGCCCTAAAAACTCATGTGTTAGACATGAAAAGAACTTGATTAAGGGTTTCCTCAACAGAAAACAATGTAACAATTTGCATGATATTAGCAATAATTAATTTGAAGACCAAAGGAAAATTTCTAAACTATCAACAGTAAAAGACATTTCCATCAGACAGGCTAAAGAATCATCTTTCTATTCTCAATAGATGATAATACAAAATAATTGTCATATGAAGAAGCAATCAAAGAGCATGTAGCCAAGAAATGTGGAAAAAAAAACAAAACGGTATTATAAAGATGTGCCAGGGAGTTATGTAATTTTTAAGATACTGTTTTTCTGTATTTCTTGATGATTGTAGCATTTATAAGCTTTTTTAAAATCTCATAATTTGTGATCTTTCTCTAATTAAATCTATTTTGTATCTAATTTTTCAAGTGAGCCCCATCTCCAAAATTTATAACTTTAAGGCCTCAAAAGAGTTGGCTCAAATCTATCCGATGAGCCTAGAATAATGCTTTAAACATGGATTAATGATTCTTTAAATGTTAAATAAATCATTGTTATGTAAAAATATCTGAAATGGAGGAAACTCACCAAACTAATCACAAATCTTATAAATTTTAAAATTTATTTTGTAAGTTCAATACGTATTGAAAAATAGAGAAAATAATACACAGAGCTACTAATACCTATCAGCCAAATTCGAAGTGATTAAGACTTTCCACACTCATGTTTTTCCTTTTTTCTGTAGTATTTTAAAGCAAATCCCAGATATCCACATCATTTCATCTCTTACACCTCAGTTTGTGTCTCTAACAAATGTGAACATTTGCCTACATAAATACTTACTTAACCAAATGTTAGGTCTTACATCTAGCAAAATTAAGAATTCGATGTTACCATGTAATACCCGCATCTATAGTTAAATATTCCCAAAGTTTTTTCAAAATTGACCTTTTGTATTGAATTTATTTGAATTATGATATAAGCAAGGTCAATACATTTAATTTGTGGGTTCTGAACCCTCAAACACATTGTGGGTTCAGTTCCAGAAAATCACAATAAAATGAATATAAAAGAAAAAAAAGAATATCACAATAAAACTGGTCAAATGAATTTTTTGGTTTCCTAGTGTACATAAAAGTTATATTTACAATATACCATAACCTATTAAATGTGCAATAGCATTACATCTAAAAAATAGTGTGCATATTTTAATGAAAGAACATTTCATTGCTAAAAGATGCTAACCATCTGAGCTTTTCGTGAGTCGTAATTTTTTTTTGCTGAAAGTGTCTTGCCTTGATGTTGGTGGCTGCTGACAGATCAGGGTAGTGGATGCTTAAGGTTGGGGTGGTTGGGGCAATTTCTTAAAATAAGACAACAGTGAAGTTTGCAAATTGATGGACTTTTCCTTTTACAATTTATCTCACATTCAGTGCTGTTTGATGGCATTTGACCCACAGAACTTCTTTCAAAATTGGAGTCCATCCTCAAACTCAGTAGTGCTTTATCAACTGGGTTTTTGTAACAATCTAAGTCCTTTGTTGTCATGTCAACAATGTTCACAGTGTCTTCACCAAGAGTAGATTCCATCTCAAGAAACCACTTTCTTTGCACATCCCTAAAAGGCAACTCCTCATCCATTCAAATTTTATGAGATTACAGCAATTCAGTCACGTCTTCAGTTTCCACTTCTAATTCTAGTTCTCTTGTTATTTCTACCACATCTGGAATTACTTCCTCCACTGAAGTCTTGAACCCCTCAAAGTCCTTTATGAGGACTGGAATCAATTTTTTTTTTCTTTTTATAGATTTTATTTATTAGAGAAAGAGAGAGAGAGAGAGAGCATGCAAGTGGGGTGGGGGGTGGGCAGGACAGAGGGAGAGGACTCTCAAGCAGGACTCTACATGGAACATGGAGCCCAGTGTGGGGCTTGGTCTCCCAACCCTGAGATCATGACCTGAGCTAAAATCAAGAGTTGGATGCTTAACTGACTGAGCCACCCAAGCACCCTGCAATCAACTTCTTATAAACGCCTGTTAATGTTGATATTTTAACCTTTTCCTATGAATCACAAATGTTCTGAATGACATCTAGAATGGTGAATCCTTTCCAGAAGGTTTTCAATTTATGGTGCTCAGATCCATCAGAAGAATTGCTATATATGGAAATTATAACTTTATGAAATGTATTTCTTAAATAAGACTTGAAATTCAAAAAGACTCCTTGATTTGTGGGCTCTAGGATGGATGTTGTGTTAGCAAGCATAAAACCATTGATCTCATTGTACATCTCCACGAGAGATGGAGTGACTAGGTGCATTGTCAATGCACAGTAATATTTTGAAAGGACTCTTTTGTTTTTTTCTGAGCAGTAGGTCTCAACATTGGGCTTAAAATGTTCAGTCAATCATGTTATAAACAAAGGTGCTGTCATCAAGGTTCTGTTTTTCCATTTACAAAGGTAGAATGGATTTGGCATAATTCTTAAGGAACCTAGGATTTTCCTAATGGTCAATGAGCATTAGCTTCAACTTAAAGTCACCAGCTGCATTAACTCCCTAACAAGAGAGTCAGCCTGTCCTTTGAAGTTTTGAAGCCAGGCATTGACTTCTCTGTAGCTATGAAAATCCTAGATAGCATCATCTTCCAATATAAGGTTGGTATTTCTTACATTAAAAATGTGTTATTTAGTGTAGCCACATTTATTACCTTAGCTAGATCTACTGCATAATTTGCTGCAGCTTCTACATCAACACTTGCTGCTTCACCTTGTACTTTGATGTTAGGGAATCAGCTTCTTTTCTTAAACCTTATGAATGATTCTCTGCTAGTTTCAATGCCATTGGAATTTTCATTGTCCAAATAAACTTTATTTAGAGTCAGGGCCTTGCTGTGGGTTAGGCTTTGGCTTAAGCGAATGTTGTAGCTGGTTTGATCTTCTCTGCAGACCACCAAAACTATCTCTATATCAGCAATATGATTGTTTCACTCTCTTATTATTTGTTCACTGGAATAACACTTTTAATTTCCTTCAAGAACTTTTCCTTTGCATTCACAATTTGGTGGCACAAGAGGCCTCACTTTTGGCTTGTCTCCACTTTTGATATGCTTTCCTCACTAAGCTTAATCATTTCTAGCTTTTGATTTAACATGAGAGACATGTGACTCTTTCACTTGACACTCAGAGGCCATTATAAGATTATTAAATGGCCTGATTTCAATTTTGTTATCTTAATAGGAAGGCTTAAAGAGAGGGACAGAGATGGGGGAACTGCTGGTCAGTGGACCAGTCAGAACACCCTCTGTCTTTTTTAAAGATTTATTTATTTGACAGAGAGAGAGAGATCACAAGCAGGCAGAGACAGGCAGAGAGAGAGAGGGAGAAGCAGGTTCCCTGCTGAGCAGAGAACCTGATGCGGGCTCGATCCTAGGACCCTGAGATCATGACCTGAGCCAAAGGTAGGGGCTTTAACCCACTGAGCCACGCAGGTGCCACTTTCTCAATTAAATTCACTGTCTTTTATGGGCATAGTTTGTGGTGCCCCAAAACCGTCACAGTGGTAACATCAGAGATCACTGATCACAAGTCACCATAACAATTGTAATAGTGAAGAAAAAGGCTGAAATAGCGTAAGCATTACCAAGTCTGACACAGAGACACAAAGTGAGCTTTATTCTGTTGGAAAAATGGTGCTGATAGATTTGCTTGACACAAGGTTAACACAAACCTTCAGTTTGAACCCTCCCCCATAAAACAACCCCACAATTTCTGTGACCCATAAAACCAGGTATGCCTGTACACCTCTTAAATCTCTTCTAATGTGTCTCTCATTTTTCTGGTGTCACTTATTGCAGAACCAAAGTCAGTTGTCTTATATGATGTCTCATATTTTGGATTTGTGTGTTTCCTTTCTCTGGTGTCATTTAACTTGTTATTCTGTCTGCCTTATTTCTTATAAATAGAATTTAGCTCTGGGCTAATGTTTTTCAAACTCGAGAGAACATTAGAATACCCTGGAGGACATATGAAAACATAAATTGCAGGGTGTAGGCCCAAGGGTGTCTGATTCAGGTGGTCTTGGATGGGGGCCAATAATTTGTATGTATAATAAGTTCCCAGGAGATGCAGTTACTGCTGATGTAGCAGGGACTCTTTGAAAACCATTGCTTCTGGACTGCTCATATTTTTAATGATTCTAAGATTGTCTAATATATTCAGTTATGTATAACTAATATATTTTAAGAGCTTAATGAATTCAGTAAAGTTACAAAATACCAAATCAATATACAGAAATCTGTTGTGCTTCAACTATACTTCAGTTTAAAAAAACTGTTGTGTTTCTACATACTAAAAACAACTCTCAGAAAGAGAAATTAAGAAAATCATCTCCTTGAAAATTAAATTAAAAAGAATAAAATACCTAAGAAGCTTAACCAAGGAAGTGAGGGACCTATGCACTGAAAAATATAAGACATTGATGAAAGAAATTAAAACTGACACAAACAAATGGAAAGATATACCATGCTGATTGATTGGAAGAAATAATATTACTACCCAAAGTAATCTAGATATTCAATGCAGTTGTATCAAATTTATTTAGATACATGAAAATGGCATTTTTCACAGAAGTAGGATAGATAATCCTAAAACTTGTATGGAACCACAAAAGACCCAAATAGCCAATGCAATTTTGACAAAGAAAAAACTAGAGACATGATGCTTCCTGATTTCAGTATGTATTACAAAACTATAGTAATTAAAACTATATAGTATTGGCATAGAAAAATGAAGCAAGATGGGACCAGGGAGGGAAACAAACCATAAAAGACTCTTAATCTCAGGAAACAAACTGAGTGTTGTTAGGGGGGTGGTGGGGGGAGAGATAGGGGGGCTGGTTTATGGACACTGGGAAGGGTATGTGCTGTAGTGAGTGTTGTGAATTGTGTAAGACTGATGATTTACCCCTGTACCCTGAAGCAAATAATACATTAGATTTAAAAAAAAAAAGGATTGAAAATATCTATTCACATTAAAACAAAAAAACAGACACAGAGATCAGTGGAAGAGAATAGAAATATCAGAAATAAACCCATGAATATATGGCCAATTAATTTATGTCAAAGCCAAGAATAGACCATGGGGAAAGACAGTGTCTTCAATAAACAATATTGGGAAGATTGGACAGCTGCATGTAGAAGACTAAAACTAAACCAGTACCTAACAAGATGTACCTAATCAAACTTAAATGAATAAGAAACCAGGAAATTCTGAAAGAAAATATAGGCTGTAATTTTCTTGATGTCCATGTTGGTGATGATTTTTGGATTTGACATCAAGAACAAAAGCAAAAGTAAAATGGGACTACGTCAAACTAAAAAGCTTTTGCACAGTGAAGGAAATCAACAAACAGGAGAACATACTTGTAAATGTTATATCCAGTCAGAGGTTAAGATCCAAAATATATAAGAACTCCTACAACTCAACACCAAAAAAACCAACCAGTCCAATTTAAAAATGGGCAAGGGATCTGAACAGACATTTTTCCAAAGAAGATATACATATGGCCAATAGACACCTGCAAAGATGCTCTGTATCACTAATTATCAGGAAAATGCAAATCAAAACTGCAATGAGGTATCACCTCATACCTGTTAGAATGGCTACCATGGAAAGGAGAAGGTATAACAGGTGTTGGCTAGGATGTGGAGAAAAGGGAACACTTGTGCACTGTTGGTGGAAATGTAAACTGGTGTAGCCATTATGGAAAACAGTATGATGTTCCTCAAAAAATTAAAAATAGAAGTTTCACTATGGGAGCACCTGAGTGGCTTAGTTAAGCATCAACTCTTGGTTTGGGCTCAGGTCATGATCTCTGGGTCTTGAGATTGAGCTCCAAGTCATGACAGCAGAGAGTCTGCTTGGGATTCTTCCCTTCTTTCTTTCACTCCCCCCCAGCCTTTTCCCCTCACCCCATGCACACTTTCTCTCACTCATAAATTAATGAATTAATAATGAATTAATAATGAATTAATAAATAAAATCAATCAAATCTTAAAAAAAAAATGAAAAAGTTTTGTAGGATCCACCAATGCTACTTCAGGGTATTCGTCTAAAGAAAATGAAAACACTAACTGGAAAGGTATATTCAGTCCCATGTTCATTGTATTACTTATAATACCCCAAACACAGAAGGAACCTAAGTGTCTTATCAATGGATGAATGAATCAAGAAAATGTGTATATATACAGTAGATTATTATTCAGCTAAAAGAAGCAGGAACTCTTGCCCATTGTGACAACATGGATGGACCTTGAGGACATTCTGCTAAGTGAAAAGAGTCAGAGAAAGGCAAATATCGAATGACCTGACTTGTATGTGGAATCTTGAAAAACAAAAACCAAAAAACCAAATCAGAGATAAAGAAAACAGTTTGGGGTTGCCAGAGTTGGATGGGGGTTCGTCAGTGGGGAATAGAAGAAGGGAGTCAGGGGCGCCTGGGTGGCTCAGTCATTAAGTGGCTGCCTTCGGCTCAGGTCCTGATCCCAGGGTCCTGGGATCAAGCCCCGCATCGGGCTCCCTGCTTGGCAGGAAGCCTGCTTCTCCCGCTACCACTCCCTCTGCTTGTGTTCCCTCTCTCACTGTGTTTCTCGCTGTCAAATAAATAAAAATATTTAAAAAAAAAAAAGGAGTCAAAAGGTACAAACTTTGAGTTATAAAGTAAGTCGTGGAGATACAATGTACAGAATGGTAACTATGGTTAATGTTGTATTGCATATTTGGAAGTTGTCAAAGTAAAAAAGGTTCTTATCACAAACAATTTTATATATGGTAGCAGAGGTTAACTAGAATTATTTGAATCATTTTGTAATATATCCAAATATCAAAGCATTATTATATACCTGAAACTAAAATAATTTTGCTTATCAATTATAACTCAATTAAAAAAGAAGTAATGGGCAAGACGAATTTTTAAATTGCAATTTAAAAATTCAATTTAGTTTCTGTACAAGTGTAACATGTAAGCAATCACTTATTCAGGAAACATTTATTACCTCATTCCCACTATGTGCTTGACATTGTGCAAGGTTTTAAGGACGGAAGAAGGTATGGTCTCTGAGCGACCCCACCATCAAATAACTCGTAGACTTTGTGGAAGATGAACAATACAAGGTAACTTGTATAGTACTTCATGATCAGCGCTGTGACAGATCTACGTACAGGCTACTATGAAAGCATGGATTCCTGCCACTAAATCCATTCCCTTATTTAGGGCATGATAAATGTTTGTCTTTATTTCCCTTGGCTGTGTATATCACATAGTTCCCCTTTAGCCTCAGCTGTCTCCCATCAAGCACTATGGCCTTGCTGTCCAAGCCATTCTGTGCTCTGACCACCGAGTAAGCAAACAGATGAAGCTTCCTTTTTCTAGGTGGGGGGAGCTTTCCTAGGTCCAGAGCTGGCAGTTCTATTAGGGTGCTAAAAATGTGAGAAATGTATTTTTCAAGAGGCCTTTTCTAAGGAGAGCCACACGTTACCTCAAGAGGAAAAAATGGAAGATGTAATTAAGGCAACAATGTACCTTTGGCCCCATGAACTAACACCTGTGCTATGAGGATAAGCAAGTTTGCATCTTCTATAGGGCCTAAGGGGGAATTCTTTAACATTTTAAAAAAAGATTTTGTTTATTTACTTGACAGAGCACACAAGCCAAGGGAGCAGCAGACAGAGGGAGAGGGAGAAGCAGACTCCCTGCTGAGCAGGGAGCCCACTGCTGGACTTGATCCCAGGACTCTGGGATCATGACCTGAGCTTAAGACAGATGCTTAACCAACTGAGCCACCCAAGCCCCCTAACATTTTTTTTTTTAAGATTTGATTTGGGGGCACCTGGGTGACTTAGTTAAGCATCTGCCTTCAACTCAGGTCATGATCTTGGGGTCCTAGGTGGAACCCCACATCAGGCTCCCTGCTTGATGGGCAGCTTCTCCCTCTCCTCTGCCTCTCCACCTGCTTATTCACTCTCTCTCTCTCTCTCTGTCAAATAAATAAAATCTTTTTTTTTTTTAAGATTATTTATTTATTTGACAGAGAGAGAGAGAGAGAGATCATAAGTAGGCAGAGAGGCAGAGAGAGAGAGAGGGGGAAGCAGGCTCCCTGCTGAGCAGAGAACCCGATGCGGGGCTCGATCCCAGGACCCTGAGATCATGACCTGAGCCCAAGGCAGAGGCTTTAACCCCCTGAGCCACCCAGGCGCCCCAAATAAATAAAATCTTAAAATTTGGAGTTTTTCAATTTATATCTGGAATATGAAAATAATTGCTCCCAAAATGAAGGCTTCTTAGAGTATGGTCATCCAAAGTTCTTAGTGAAGTAAGGTAGATTTATGGTATAGCGACTATAATATTTTATTTGGGTTGTTAAAGGGCTATAGTAATTTTTATGGCTTGATTCTATATTATCCCGATACCCATATTCCCTATTTTTTTTAAAAAGGACTTTATTTTTTAGAGCAGTTTTAAGTTCACAACAAACTTGAGAAGAAGATGCAGAGATTTCCATACACACCCTGCTCCTGTGCAGGTATAGCCTCCCTTATTATCAACATCACTTACCAAAGTGGTACATTTGTTCTAATTGATGAACCTACATTTACACACTATAAATACCCAAAGTCCATGGTTCGTATTAGGAGTCATGATGTTGTACATTCTATGGGTTTGTACGAATACCTCGTGACATGTCGTATTACCGTTACAGCATCACACCGAGTATTCTCAGGGCCCTAGAAATTCTTTGTGCTCCACTTATTCATCCCCCACCCCCCACAACCCCTGGTCTTTTAACTGTTCATGATTCTTCTTTTTCCAGAATGTTTTATAGCTCAAATCATACCAAAAGTAGTCTTTTCAGATTGTCTTCTTTCACTTAGTAGAAGGTTTCCCTTAATGTCTCAGTTAACTCATATCTTTTTAGTATTGAATAATATTTCATTATGAGGTTTATGCATCCATTCACTTACCGAAACACATCTTGATTGCTTTTGTTTTAGCAATTCTAAATAAAGCTGCTTATAAACATCCCTGTGCAGTTTATTTTGGGAGACATAAGTTTTTAACTCCTTGGGTAAATATCAAGGAGCATGACTGTTGGTTCATATGATAATGTTTAGTTTTGTAAAAAAAAAAAAAAAAAAAAAAAAAAAAAGGCCAAACTGTGTTCCAAAGTGGTTGTACCATTTTGTATTCCCTTCATCAGTGAATGAGTTCCTGCTGCTCCAAATCCTCACCAGCATTTGACGTTGACGTTCCAGATTTTGGCCATTCTGATAGGTGTTTCTTGGTGGTTCTTATTGTTGTTTTAATTTGCATTTCCCTGATGACATATGATGTGGAGCTTCTTTTGATATGTCTGTTTGCCATCTGTTTGTCTCTTTTGGTGAGGTATCTCTTAAGGTTTGGGGCTCATACTTTAATCAGGTTGTTTGCTTTCTTATTTAGTTTTTAGTGTTCTTTGTGTATTTTGGCCAACAATCCTTTATCAGATGTGCCTTTTGTAAATATTTTCTCCCAATCTGTGACTTGGCTTCATTCCCCCATTTCTTAAGACCAAATAGTTCTGTAGAAAATGCGACACTGCTAACAGTCTTAAATGCTATTTCTGTAGAGAACATTTCTTTGTTGCTGTGAGAGAAGATGTAGAGGTCATATGTTGATTCCTATCTCAGTCTAGCTTGAAAGAAAATGCAAATTAAAATGAGAAGTAGAGAGCAATGATAGTGTTTAATTCTGTGTCAAATGCCATAGTATATTAAGAGTTCACAGTTTAGCGAAACATTAAAGTAGACTGAGATAGAAGAGGGGATCTTGGTGGAAATTGAATTTACTGGGATTGGCCTTGAAAGCTAGTTGTATCTTGAACACAGAGAGAGATAGGAAATGACACTGCAGCTGAGAAAATTTCAGTTTATATTATAGAAGGAAAAATTGATTATGTTTTAGGTTTAGAATCTGAATATTCTCAGGTCTCTAAGACTGGGTCTTCTTACCTAGAGGGACCAGCGATATAAATCTGACATCATTCCAAATGGTTCTGTTTATAGCAGACAGCTGGGTTATATATTTCTCATGGCATGTAGAAAGAATATATTATCTCAGCATATTTGCATTCAGATAAGTGTATTGTAACATTTTTTAAATGTTGCACATGGTCTTTTTCAAACCTATGGAATATTTACCTTATATTTTATTAGGCAAATATACCCTATTAATAATTTGAAATATTATATTAAAATATTATGAAATAAGTTTTTTAATTTTAACTTTATTTTTTATGTCAGGGGTCTATTATTATTCTTCCTCTGATTATGCAGTAATAATATATTAGCACGATCCTTACAACATATTACACATATGTTATTGCACACAGGCATTTTGAACACTGCTGATTTAAAATGACCCATTGTGAGTTTCTTTCAAAAGCATTCAAAAGCATTTTACTTTTTTGATTTGAAGATGCCGCTGCTGTTTAGAGCTGTTATCTGTTTCACTGAGGTCACCTATGTATCTGAGTTCCCATATGTGAAATTTGGGTTGTTAATCTGGCCTTACCAGGATTGGTTTCTGTACCATTCTAGATTCAATTGCAAAGGACTAAAACTCATATTTAAGCAAAGAAGAAGACAAAGAGGGATGGGGTGTCGAAGATGTACAGTATCACAGAGCTGATAGGTTAATTTCAGGCACAGTTAAATCTAGAATATCGATGATGTTTTTAGGAGTCTATTCTACTTAGCCTTGCTGGATTCAGCCTGATTTCAGTTATCCAGAGGTAAAGCTGGGGTGGAGAAGATTGCTGACCTGGGATTAGCACTCTCACCTGGGGGAGCAGAGGCTATTTCTGATGGGAAAAGGTGCTATAGGGACAAAGAAGTAGGAGATACCACAGCAGAATTCAGGGCTGGTCTTGAACACAATTATTGAAGTTTGTGAGAACTGTGTTGGTTGGCATTCATCTTCCATTCAGCATTAGGAAGCATTAAGCTTAACATGATTCAGAGGAAACCTGGTTCCTTTTCTCTAGACCAAAATTCCATTCCATCTAAAGACTCACAGACAATTTAAAAACTGATTTTCAAGACTTATAAGTCTTACAATTAGCATCCCTAGTATCGATACTTTGTGTAGCCCTTGTTGGCCAATCAGGTAAACATATCCACCTCAGTTTCCTTATCTGTTTAAGAAAATACTGATATGGTTAGATTGACTAAGCTCTGAAGTCATTTCTGTTTCTAAGAATACGTGATTCAATGATTCTCTCACGAAGGTGCTCACAAGTTGGATTTTTCTTTCTTTCTTTTTGAAAGTATGTATATTGGGTAGAAACTGTCTTTGCTCTTGAAAAGCTAAATCCGATAGAACTTTCTGCAGGGATAGAAATGTTCCATGCAGCTATCGAGCACTAGCAATGTAACTGGCGTGACTGCGGAGATGGATTTCTCATCTAATCTTCATTAATTTTGATTCAAATTAAAATAGCCACAACTCTGGGATTAACTTCTTACAGCAAGATTTTTGAGAAACCATTGAAATTAAAAACGGAATTCATATGCTCTGTGATGAATTTAAAAGCAGCAATTTACCCCTTTCTTTTCAGTCTCCTGCACACAGCTACTCAAGCTACGACTCTGGCAAAAATGAGAGCGTAGACCGAGGTGCTGAGGACCTGTCTCTAAACAGGGGAGACGAGGACGAAGATGACCACGACGACCACGACGATTCTGAGAAAGTGAACGAGACGGATGGCGTTGAGGCCGAGCGGTTGAAAGCCTTTAATGTGAGTCCGGCCACCCTCCCCATGTGGCTTACTTTTTACCACTTCACTTTCATGTTGTTGCTTGGTGGTAAATGTGGATATTCTAGAGACATGTCTGTTTAATTTACAGAAGGATTTAAAAAGTACATGAAACACTCTTTGCCAACCAGACACCAGAATTGCTGTGTTTTGTTTAGAATTTTAAAGCCAAATGTGAGCTGAAAACTGGATTTGTGTTGTGTGAGTATGCATGTTTACCTAGTAGATGAGGGGGCCTCGGCTTATGCCTCGGAAGAGTATGCCTGTCATCAGTTATTTCTCTCGCCTTCCCGGCTTAGCTAATTATGCATGACAAAAGAGTCCATTGTTTTCAGAGATTAGCCTACTGTGCAGCCTAGCAATGTAGTAGTCGCATTTATCATTAATGGAGAATTTTATGGGGTGCCTAATTGTCACAGTCTACTGTTATTTCCTGATTTTTTTCCTACATGATAGTCTATACTTTTCTGTCTGTCTGTCTGTCTGTCTGCCTCTCTTTTTTTCTCTCTCTTTTATCCAGCCATTTAGAAAGCTGTTAAAGGGTGTTTGCTTAAAATTTCTGGCTTTCCATTGCAAAGTTCTCCAGTGCATAAAGCAGAAAAGAGTATTTTCCTATCGGTAATCAAGACAGGAAGCTAGGAACAGTAGAGAGCAGTCCTCCAAACCCTTCTCCTCTGTCTCCCTCTTGCCAACAGATGTTTGTCAGGCTGTTTGTAGATGAAAACTTGGACCGAATGGTCCCAATCTCTAAGCAGCCCAAAGAAAAGATCCAGGCTATCATTGACTCATGCAGGCGACAATTCCCTGAGTATCAAGAGCGTGCCAGAAAACGTATACGTACTTACCTCAAGTCCTGCAGGCGGATGAAAAGAAGTGGTTTTGAGATGGTGAGTTTTGAATCAAAACACAGCCCTAGATTCCATCAAAATCCCACATGTAAACCATGACACTATTTTTTTTTTCATCTTAGTGTCTTTTTTATTTTTTCCATAATGTCAGGTCCAAGGGGTTTTTGTTTGCTTGTTTGTTTTTTTTCCCCTTCTCCTCTTCATCTTCCTGAAAGTATTTACCCCCTTTGTTATTCAATAAGGAATATCTGGTACACGGCCGGTGCTCACAGGCACACGTGGGACCGTGTCACCGGAAATGAGAGGGATCTGAGTTAAACACCAATGAGAACCAGCATCTCATTCGTGTTTGTTTTCTGTCACTACTCAAGTGGATGTAAGGGTAACCAAGTCTTCGACGGAAGCACAGGTTGTTGATTTAGACGGCATGTGAGAGTGGCCTTCTCTGGAACCGAAGGAAATGGATGGAAACAACTAAATAATACTGTTTTCATACCAGTGGTTAATACGGAGCAAGCCTTGAGAGTAAAGATCAGGGAATGAAAATCCTCATGTGAAAAAGAAGGCTTTGCTGTACTCAGAGTATTTGTGTACTTGTGGATGGTAATGTGAGCTTTTCTATTCATCTCGGCTTTACAGTTGGATGAGATTATGTTGACATTAGGTTATAAATGGGTGGAAATCAGATATCAATGGTTTTTGAACTTGATTCTATTTCACCTTGCTCTAATTGTTATTCCTAGAAATAGTGTCTATGTTTGCAATGTATTTTTTTTGATTTTTGTGTTTTATGCTTGGGAGCAGAAATATATTAGAAATTTTCTGAAGCCCTGTTTTCCCCCTTTCTTGACTCCCATCAAAGCCAAAACTGCTGGTGTTTGTGATCAGTGCCTGTCATGTGTTAGTTGTAAAGGAGTAGTGTCAGCGAAGCTAGGAGAGGTTTCAGAGATGTCATATAGGAGAAATAGGTTCTTAAATCTAAATGAAATAACAGAAGCAATACATCCACTACCTACTATCAGTTCTTCACTGGCTTCTAAAAATACCTCCAATATATATATATTTTTTCTTTTTGAGAGAAAGAGCGTGAGTGAGGCGGGGAGGGACAGAGGGAGAAGGAGAGAGAGAATCTTAAACAAGCTCCACATCCAGTGCGGAACCTAACACAGGGCTCAATCTCATGACCCCGAGATCATGACTGGAGCCTAAATCAAGAGATTTAGGCTAAGTTGATGCTTAGCTGACTGAGCCACCCAAGTGTCACCTCTGATGTTCTTTAAAACAGTATGACTTTATAGAGAGGCAGTCTGCCTAGGTAGTACCATGCACAAGGTTCAATCCCCAGAGAGCCTGATTGGGAGTTCTGAATCCACTACCTTGTAGCTTTGTGACTGGCAAGTTACTTCAGCAACCTGTACTCAGACGCCTCTTCTAAAGGTGTTGTGAGAGTTATGTAAGTTGTCCCTTGTAAAGCCCTGCACACCATTTCTGACACATAGTAACCACTCAATAAATCTTAACTGTGAAAATATTTTCAAATATCATTTAATCTATCATCTAAGTTTTCCAAAGTGTTTGTATTAAACAATCACAGAATACTCCATTTAAGTACTTGTTTACTTCTCAGGGTAACTATATTGAAGTCAGAATTTGTAGCCCACAAATCATTTTAAAATCAAATGGCATTGCTATGTCTGATCAAACAAAATGATGACAGTAAAAGTATAAGAAAGGAGAGTTTGAAGAAAATAAAGCTATTTCTCCCATTGCTGAATTATTTAAAAAATATTACTACCTACTCAATAGAAGAGAGATGACTGAGAGAAAGGGTATCTAGGCAGGTGTATCTAGAAGGGGTATCTAGACTGAAAGGGTATCTAGATGGGTGGCATCTGATGTGAAATTGCAATCGAACCTAAATATGTCTCATTCAGAATACAATGTACAATATATACTTTTCTTTTTCAGTAACAATAAAGGTGATATCCTATATCAGGGTTTTTATTTTACCAGCATCTGGCATTTCTATTTTTTTCCTAATCTTATAATACTATTTAGAGATTCTTTGGCAAATTTCTTATTTTCTAGTAATTATTCTTTATGAGAAAAATCATTGCCATGTAAAATTCTTAATTTCTCTAAGGCATATTTGAAACTTTCACAGGTTTTTCTTTTGATTGTATTTATTTATTTCAACATGGGCATCTGTTGTACCCTCTGTGCTATGCGTAGAAAGGAACAAAAGTTGACTACAAAGTCAAGGAGTTTGACAGACTAATCACAAAGAACTATACTGTAAAGAAATGCCATTTTACTTAACTTTTATTTTTTATTCATTTGTTCAATAATGTACATACCATTATACAAAGGAATAAGCAGAAATACTAGAGATTTCTAACCAGTTATTTAGGAAAATATAACATGTTCCCTGATATTATGATTCACTGAGGTGACAAGTTGTGGGAAGTGAAATACTTACATGGTAATATAAGGCCTAATATAATTAAGTGAACAACATGAATGAAAATTTTTATCATAGGTTAAGGTTTTTTTATACATTTACTCAGGAATATTCTGCAAATAGAAATCTATTCAGTTGACACTTGGAATCTTGATTTTTTTTTTTTTTTTAATGTATTACTTCATTGCCATGGGGCCTGAGGAGGATTATGTGTCATTCTGAATACTTCTCTAGAACGGATAGGAAAATGTATAACTAGGGCAGATAGTAATTACAACTAAATACTGTGTGTGAATATTTTTGCCCTCACTTTTTAAAATTTGATATAATAGCCATATTTTTAAAATTAAAATAGCATTAAATAAAAAATATTCTATTGTGTTTTGTGTAAGTAGACATGGAAAAAAGCCTCATTCTCAGCATGTAGTTGTTTTTACATACAAATTGTTCTGTGATACTTAAGTCAACAAGTTGAGATTTTCTTTACATATCCATGAAATGAAATTGTTAAGTGTAGGATTGTTTTATTTTTATTTTTATCTATTTGACAGAGAGCATAAGCAGGAGAGGGAGACAGAAAGAGAAGGAAGCTCTCTGCTGAGCAAGGAGCCGGATGTGGGGCTCAATCCCAGGACCCTGGGATTATGACCCAAGTCAAAGGCAGATGCTTAACTGATTGAGCCGCACAGGTGCCCCATTATAGGTTTGCCTAAGTGTAGAGTTATTTGGTAGGAGATTCCGTCTTATAAAATGAAAGTGGCACTCAACAAGCTTATCTCTTCCAGTTATTTGGGGTGTCCAAGCCAGAAGACACCTTAAATAGAGTGAAACACAAAATACTGAATTATATTTTGTGTTGACTTTAAGAAATTAAAAAAAAAAAATTCGAAGAGGTAATCCCATAGAAGTGTTTTATCACAACATATATTAGTTGAGAACATTGGCATTCACTTTTTTAATATCCCACTGTCATTTACAAAATCCATGCATGGTAAATAATAATGACCCCTTAAGAATTTACATGTCAACATAAATACTTTTAATCAATTTCACTGACTACATGTAAATATTAGAGTAGGTATTTAAGCATTTTTATTTCACTAGAGTTATCAAGACCCCACAAATCTTGATTGCCTAAGTAGCCAAAATTTCATGCCATCACTCCAAATAGTCTCTGTAATGGGCAAAGTACAATAATTATATTACTATAATTATATAACTATAACTATTATTCTGTGTTATTCTTTTCTATACACTTTCACCAACTCACTGTTGCCAATCCTTTCAAATCATAAAATCCTCAGTATTGAATATCAAAGGGCATGTTTTATGAAAAATCTCATAAGTTTGATCCATTTTAGTTTTCATTAGATTTTTGGAACTCATTGAATGAGTTAAGCAGCCATTAAATTAATCCTTTAACAAATACATGCAATTGTTACTGATTCATTTATACAACTTTGACTCTCAAATTACTTAACTAGTTTTCTAAGGAACATCTGTTGATTGTTCTAGGAAAAAAAAATGTGTTTCTTCAAGATGGCCTGATCTTAAAGAGCACATATAACAGATAAGATCATAAAAGGAAAACTTTATGAACAAGGGGGAATTGGTCCACACCTTAGGTCCTATACCTAAGTATACTTAATCCATACCTAAGCATACTTTGTTATGTGGTGTGATTTCTCTTTTTGTGTTCTGAGCTTAGATTGTTAGAGACTGTGTCACCATGCTGTGTATGTTTGCATGTATTTTTTATAAAACTCCAAGGATTATTTAGGGAAGCAATTGTAAGACACTTGAAGCGCATAATTCCTAGTGTATCTCAAATTGTGCCACTCTACCAAGATAGATCAGGTAGCCTAGATATTTAAATTTAGTAAATTCAGCATCTTTTCTGAAAATTACCTGTTTACTTACTTTTTAAATACCTTTTAACTGTGTTTGAAGAAATAGGTATATGATATTTTTGTAATATTTTGCTAAGGATGTTGTCCACGAGGCTGCTAACTGTCCATAGTAAATTACCTTATTTCAGAAACTTTTTTTTAGAATGGCATACAAGAAAAAAAGTGCTTCTCCTATGGAAAGAGTATGCTTTTGTTTTCTCTTTCCTAGGATAATACAGTAAAATTTGTTTATTTTTGTGCCTTCCTGCCAGCAAGTTCAGAACCAACTTTTATCTGAAGTCTTTTTGTTTAATTGATCATAGAGTATATACAGGGTTTGGTACCTATTTTAGGGGAAAAATGAAATATAAATTAAAATTAATAAATCTAATTATGGAAACTCTATATTTTAATACCATAATAGAGGTTCTTTATTATAGTATTTCTTTTTAATTCCATCCGACAGTACCCTCCTCAGCTATTTTGATATCTGGTCTTCTGAGCTTATGACTCTTTCAATCAGAAAAAAAAAGTGATGTTTAGGAAATAGTACATTTTTTAGGGAATTTCACTAATTACATCATTTGCCTGTAGTTGTCTAATGCAGATGGAAATAGAGCGATCGGGATTTGTTTTCAATTTAAAATTTCCCTGATATGAGGATTGCAAAAGCTACAGTGACCCTTGCTATTCATTCTTTAGCTAATGGAGATATTATAAAAAAATGAATTAAAGTGCTTCTTTAAACTAAAACTTTGATTAGAGATATACCCACCCCTTCATACAAGGTCATGATTAAAAACTCTCTAATAACCTGTGCAGCCATTATTCACATTATTATTCGCACAACTGTGTAGGTTTCTTTGTGACCAATTAACCTAATTGATGGTAATTAGCAAACACATTTTGTTTGAATTCCCCACCTGCTACTTGTACCAACTTTTGGTCTCTTTTTTATAAATATCATCTACCATCCCCCGGGATGCTTCCGTGCCATCTTCTGAGTTCTTTATTCATAGTATTTCTTTTTAATTACATCCTCACACTCGCCCTTAATAATTTTGCTCTCTGACCTTTCGAATTCACAATTCTTTTACTTTCTCCATTTCAAGATCTGCATCTCTGTTTCACTTTGGCCATTGTTAACACAGATGTACCTTAGTCTTAGTTATCAAAGAGTCTTCAGAAGCAATATTAAAAACTTTGACAATCATCTAAAACTTTTCAAATATCTGCCACTGTCTTTGCAGAAGAAATGCCCTCATTGTATTTGCCCCTGGGTGACCCCGAAGCCTCTGTTCTCCCATCATTCACATCATTCAGCCTCTTTCAGGATGTTGTTTCATCAACCATCCCAATGCTCACAGGGCTTTCCTGTTTTCCCTTTTCACTAAGAGAGGGAAACTTCTGACTTTAAAAAAAAAAAAAGGTCCCAGCCCAGTCTCCAAGAAGATAATTCATCTCGTCTGTGAGACTATGCTTCTTTGTGAGGTTTCCTGAAAGATTGTTTTATACTCAGAGGTCTCCACCAATCCCCAGTTCTATGCTCACAGATCTCGACCAACTCCCCAGTGGTCCCTCTAACTATGTGAGAACCAGACTATGGTTCTCACGACCCTATTGAATTGGTTCTTTAAAAGCTAACATGACTGCCTTTGTACCAGACCCAAACATTGCATCCTCAATGAAGTCACCCTCATTTTCTTGAGGCTTTTGTTGCTCTCCCTCCTTATTTACCTTTTCTTGCTTTTGAGCCACTTGCTAAGATCCTGGGCTTGGCCATGTACAGCATCTTCCCCTCTCTGTAGCTGTAGAGGTCTGATCTGTGTAAGCAACTCTCAAAGTAGAATCCTAGTCATATGTAGCACTTTTGTATTTCATTCCAAAGGTCGGTCAGATGCTGGAAAAATGTATTGTTCTATCTGCAAGGAATTCCTTGTATTCTCCATCATTCATCCTCTCCACTGGTCTTTCACCAGTAAATTGACTTGCCTCTTGACAATAGTGCCACTAATTGTCATTTATAGCAGTGCCCATCAACCTGGAATGAGACTGGACTGTTCGTTACACTTGTGGCTTGCCTCCTCCCACTCACTGAATTCCATTTATTCTTTCTTTGCTGTGATTCCTGAATCAGTCCAGTAATTTTGACTTTTATTGGCTACTGTTTTAGTTCTAGCCCTTCATATCTCATACCTATACTCTTACAGAATCCTAACTCACCTCTCTATTTTCATCTTACACTCCCTCTCTACCCTCTCTTTCTAGGCAGGGACAGAAATAGGATTTGTGCCTGAAAGTTATAGTTGTGACTTTCATTAAAAGAAAAGTAATACACAATTATGAGCAAAAAATTAAGTAGGATGAATATTTATTTCTAATTAGAAAAGATCCCATGCACAAAATTTTTGAAAACAGAAGTCATGAAGGTTCAAACCCTTTTCCTCTGACATCTCTTGAGACAATTTTCAGACACACTTACATATAAATACTTCCTGACTTTTGGCTTTCCCTCCATACCCAGAATGCTTGTCTAAACTTCATTGGCTATATGAGAAATATGCCATTGCTCCTGGAGTGGTCTTCTTCGATTCTGGCTTTGATAATGTCAAACTTTTGCCATCTCAGAACAAATTCTAAAATTCTGACAATAATATAGTGTGGCCTTTTGAAACTGGGAGACCTAGATTCAATCCCTGGCTTAGTTCAATTCCTGTACAATTTTGTGTGATGGTTCTGAATCTCCAGTTTTCTAAAGAAGTGGGCTGTTGGGATATTAAATGGGATAATGCATATAAAATATTTAGCATGTGATCTGGCCTCTTTCTACCCTTTCTTCTAATGTACTCAATTATTTCATTTATCACCTTAAGCCATCACATGGGACTTCTGTGGTCACTGATTGTTCCTGACTCAGGGATCACTGGTGTATTATGGTTGAAGAGTAACTAGGGTATAAACTAGGGTGTAAAGAATATAGCCAACATAGTTGTCAGAGTGACTTATCACTAGATATTTTAGTTTTAGCAAAATGTTGACCTAAGCCTCATGGAGTACCCCTCCCATCCACCCACCTTCCCTCTACAAATACACAAATACTGAGTAGAATATAACAACTATTTAGATACCTAGCCAAGATTAAAAGAAAGAAAAGGAAATTTTCAGGCCATGAATTTGGTAAGTTGATGATTATAAACTCGTAGCCAGAGTTTATAATAAGCCCTTATTGATAGGATAACAGAGTAACAAGATAGAAAAACTGAATGTAGGCCAGAACAGATCAGGGCTGCAGTCTGGATTCCCGCTTAAATTCAAGACATGTGGATTTTAACTGGAGAAGAACATGAACCGTGAACAGTATAAATAGCTGGGACTCAGGAAGAGTGACTGCCCTATGAAAGGAGAATTAGAAACATACAGTTACAACTTTGAGAAATAAAATGGCAAGCATTATAGCATTAAAATTAAAACCTTCCTGGATGGGTTAAATAGCAGATAAGATTCAGCCAAAGAGAAAATCAATAATCTGGCACATTGAACTATGGAACTTACTTCTGGAAAGAAAAAGAGAAATAGGAAAACAGAAGTGAACATGGAAAATAGAACGGTAATGATAGATCTGAAAGGCGTTCCAGAAGAGAAATTAGAATGAGGGCAACATTCAAACACATAAGAAGGGAGAGTTTTTTAGAATTGAGTAGACCATTGATTCCTAAGAACAGAGAAATAGACGAGCGCTGAGCAATGTAAATAAAAACAAATCTGTATCTGTGTGTATAGCAGATATAGAAAGCAGACCAAGAAATTCTTAAATGTCACTATGAAGAAACAAGAGATTATCTTGAAACAGAAAAACTGAATGAGCACATCTCTCGTCCTCAAAACAGATGCCAGAAGATTATCTACAAAGGATTAAGGAAAAAGTCTTGCTTTTTTCTTTTTCTTTTTTTTTTTAAGAGAAACTACTTCTAACCTCTGCTTCCAGAGTAAGAAACAAGGAAATACCTTAGACAATGACCAAGGTTGGTTACTGTTCAGAGGCTGTCTGTGGAAGAGCTGAAATGTCCTCCAAGCAGAGGGAAGCTGAGCCCTGAAGGAAACAATGGAAAATTTGCAGGACTGCTGAGAAAATCTGCAGAAAAATGCCTTGATTTCATCATAGTCCGTGGATCTTGATTCTTAGACCTGCTTTGGCAGTCGTTACTCACAGAGTTTGTACCCCTGAGCTTCAGTTTCCTCCTGAGAAAAAAGGAAACAAATGGCATTTATTTCGTACATGAAAAACCAGTGTCACTTGAAATAACAAATGTAAAAAGTCCTACCTAGTTTAGTACCTAGTATCTGAGGAACGTGATAAAATGCAACCTAATTTGAAATTGCATTCCATGGCTCCCTTTACTGGAAAATCCTCATTGTCTCACTCTTGAACTAGTTGGAGGACTAAATCAAATATGTCTTTATCTATTTAGTCCTCACTTCTCACTAAAAGCAACCTTAAATCTCTCTCTCTTCTGTGTGCAAATTGTACTTTGTGGCACATCTTTTGTAGTTTTATCCTGTCTTCGATCACTGTCATTTATATATGGGCCTTAGTTGCCTTACAGGAAGTTCTTTTCCTTGAGTACTATGCTGCTTACCTTGTTCACGTCCGTATCACCTACAGTGTTTTATATAAAATGCAATTAATTGCTCATGAAAGCTGCTCAATACACGTTCAATTCAACTGAATTGACAATGTCGAATGAAAGATGAATGATCGTGAATGGACATTTACTAATGTGTTACTTTGTGGTAGAAATTAGCTAGGAGATAAGCTAATTTTTATCGTGTGCTATGTGTTTCACATTATTCAGCATTTGGCGTTTCAGTTTTGAAAATGACTGCTAACTGAAAATCAGAGAAAAAAAAAACTCCCTAAAGAAAAAAGTTACATTGCATTTAATTTTAACTCTTTTTCACTCTTTAAATACTATTCTTAAAATCTTTTCATCTATTGGGTAGTTTGTGTGAATAGGTAGTGATAACAACTGAATGGACAGAAGTTGTGTGTGGTGTTGGGTTTCACAAATGAGCTACCAGGGGCAAAGAGGCCATGATTGACAATCATCGTAAGCATATCTAGTCACTTATTTTCAGAACTAAAAGATGTTTCCTAGTAAAGATTTAAATAAGTAGTCATTTCATTAAAAAATGATATGTCATTTCACTTGATAATTTTAGTTTTTCTTGTCTTGATCAAAGGTATTTTCAGATGGGATTAGCCAAACTGGGCTTCAAAATATTAAGTATAAGACACTAAATCCTCATGTATTTGTGAGAGATCATCATTAAAGGCCAATAATGCTTTAAATTAAGACCAAAGTGCTACCATTAATTCATAATTATTACCAAAGCTAGATGAAGGTTAATTAGCGTTTTTGTTGAAAACACATTTTCAGTCTCCTTTTAAATAGGTCCAGACAATTTTCTCAAGAAACTGGAAAGTCCAAAGATTCACACATTTCTCGATCCATGGGGTCAGATGTCAAGGCTTCTCTGCTTTCCTATTTCTTAACTATGTTTCTCTTGTGTGTTAGTTTACTTCTCAGACATGTCCTTACTACCTGTTATGAAATGTTGCCATTAGCAGCTCTAAGCCTCTCTTCTTAAAACATAGAGCCCAGGGGGTGCCTGGGTGGCTCAGTTGGCTAAACAACTGCCTTCAGCTCAGCTCATGATCCCGGAGTCCTGGGACTGAGTCCTGCATCAGGGTCCCAGCTCCCAGCTCCGTGGGGAGTCTGCTTCTCCCTCTGACCTTGTCCCCTCTCATACTGGCTCTGGCTCATTCTCTCTCAAATAAATAAAGAAAATCGTTTCAAAACAAAAACAAAACCAAAAAAACATAGAGTCCAAGAACTGTCTTCCAGCTCCACGTCCCCTTTCCCATCAAAGGACTTTGCTCCTCTTTGGATCATATGTCCACCCTTAGATCAGCCACTAAGAACAAAGGAATGAGCTCTCAGGATTGTCCACACCCACACCTAAGTCATGGCCAGGGTCAGGTAACTGAGATTCTTTGCTCATTATTTCTTCCAAAACCGTATAGGATGGGGAAGAATAATTGAGCTATGATTTTAGTCCACATCCACAGGCCTTATCTGAAACCTTGGATCATATGCGGTCCAGAATTGAGAACTACTCAAATTTGGGGCACATGATAGAGTATTTTTCTAGATATTGCATAACACAACAGGGTCTGGGCAAGCATCTCACAAACAAATATATTAGTATTTCTGCCATAAAATTATGAATATTCACAGAAAGTAGGAAAAACATAAGTATCCTCATGTCAATTTTTTTCTGCCAAATTTTCCCCAATTTATTGAAAAAAGCCTTTGAATTTATACAACATAAACATTACAGAATTGTGATAAAAGGTTGGAGTCTATAATTAACATACTTTATTGCATGTGTATTACACCCTGCATGCTAAGCTTGTATTAGCTTGTAAACTAGGATAGCTGAAGAGGGTATTGATACTGTTTATATATTTAAACTTGGCACAGTTCCTGAATTTAGAATGTGCTTGTTAAATACTTTTGTTGAGTAGATAAGTGAAGATACCAGTGACTTTATGTACATTACCTCATCATGGAATTGCAACAATTATCCCATGAAATGGAGATTATATTGCCTATTTAGAACTTACTGAATGAACCTTAGTTTTGCCATTTGTAAAAATAGAAATAATGACATCTGGCAGGATGAGTCTCAGAGAGTGTAAATAGCAAAAGTGGACTGACCAATTGCAAGTAACTGATTTCATGATAATATCCAGGTCAGTTACTTCATTGCTAAACTATTACTTTATTCCGATGTATACAAATTAAGTTACTTGGTTAGAGATCCTTTAGCAGCTATAATTTTCTACACAGCCTGTGACAATTATCCCTTTAGGTATAGATATACCATTGGGGGGAGATAGAATAAACATTTCATCGAAGCTGCAGAATTTTTAAGTTATGTATTTCATGAAGTAACAGAATTAGGAAAAATAATCTTAGTGCAGGCCCCTACCTAAACTGACTACACTATTGAATCATTTGCTTTAGTTATTTTAAAAGAGCTCATTCTATATAGAATTTTGGGTGCATGTGCAGTTGCTCCCAATCTGACCTCATTTAATACTTGACCTGGTAATGCTGACACCCTGGATTCTAATGAGCGTTGCCACTAATAAGTACTATTAACCCATAAAGAGAGTCTTACAGTCATGATTTCCTTTTACTTTTTTAAAATTGGAAAAAAAAAAAAAAAACCCTGGAGCATCCTCAACATACGGCAGAAGTTCAGAGGGCCTCTTAACATTGTACAGTTTATATTTATATGACTAAAAAAATGGTGGGGTTAAGTTTTACATGTATATATATAAGGAAAGTCACCTTTATGTTGTGCTAACAGCGATCACATCTTAAGTCCTCAATTAAAATGTGACTTTTTCAACTCCAGAAGTTCCATGCGACAATTTAGTAATCTCTTTAATGAAACCACCACCCCTGATTTGGTCACAGATAATTATTACAATAAGAACAGTACTAGGGAAAGATCAACTCATCCCAGTTGAGGATGAGAGTTAATTACGTAGAGATAATGAGGGAAGGTGGTTCTCTTTGCCTCATCTCCAGGGTAAGAAGTAGGTTAACAAATCTCACTCTAGGTATAGATCATTATATACATCTTTGAGTCATTATCTTTAAGTCTTATAAGATATATACCAAATGGTGCATTTACTGAGCTATATTCAACCAGAAGGAGAAGTGTTTTTTCTTAAATTATTTGTTGAATTCTATGCATTTGAGGTTTTTTTGGTCAAAATTTTCTTATTACATGGAAGCGTTTGTGTTCTCTGGCCACTCTTAACTGATGTCAGAGGGAATTTTCAGCGCTTGTCCCTGGTGGAATCCATGATGAGAGCCCATAACACACTCTGCTAATTACCTTCCAGGAAGACCCTGGTGTGGTAATATTAGAATAAGCTCTGTGCTATCAAATTTGATGAAGGAAAGGAGAGTTCTGGCAAAGATGGTTCTCAAAATTCACACCAAACAATAGTTTTAAATTCCTCTATGATAACATGGCTTTGATAAGGAGCAAAATTGATTAATTTCCTTCTCACTACCTCGGCTTAAGTACTCCTGAGCTGTGAAATAGATAAAAGCCAAATTATGGAGGAACAATAAACAAAAGACTTTCATTTTTAGTATCTTAGAGCCAGATGAAGCATAATGGAGCTCTGTGTGTAGTGAGGAGCATTGGCATTCATTATTGGCTCCTTAATATTAGAACCAAGGGGATTTTTAACAGATTGCCTCACAGGGAGGCAAGAACTCTGCCTGGCTCCTCTTTTTCATTTTGGGCACCAGACTCCGCTTTTCTTATGTTTCATATACAGTCATTTCTTGGCATTCCTGGTTTCTCCAACATGTAATTCTTGTGAATTTATATTGCATCCATTTAGGACATGTGACAGAACTGAGCAGCTAAGGTACATTTATTTTTGTGCTATTAATGAAGAAAGGTTTTAAAGAATCAATGGGAAAATATATTAGGAGAATCTCAGTCCCTTTAAGAGGAGAATTTTAGTGAGATCCTAATGTAGTCTTTGCTTAAATGCAAAGTAGAGTTAGCCATAGACGGAGTCCTCTGTAAGAGTGTGTAGTAGTTAAGGTCTCTAGCTTTGTTTAAGCTTACCGAGACTTTAGTTGTGAACTGAGAATAATTCTTTATTAGGAATTATTATTCCCAATTTATCATCAGACCTAGGTAGAAATCCAAGTGTTTCTGCAAACATAGCTGTGTGATCTCAGGCAACTTACATAATCTCTCAGAACTTCAATCTATTTTCATCTAAAATATAAATATTATAAGTACTTTTCTCAAGGGTTGTTTGGAAAACTAAATTAGATAATGAATCTAAGCTGCTTGTTTTAACACCTGGGCATCCCAACACTCAATATGAGTTAGGTATTATTAATATTTATCTAAAAATTATCTACTTAGAGGCACATATTTCATTATGTACTTAAGATTTAGTAAATTCTTTGAAAAATACACATCTACTTCTTAAACTGTAATATAGATTTATTCATTCTGCCTTTCCAATGATCATGTATTAATTATAATACATACATGAAAAGGATTAGCTTTGGTCTGCTAATTGTTTAGTTGAGTGCCCCAGGATGTGTGTGTAAGGATTTTTCTATAATTTATATTAATGATAAATTATGAAAAATTCTAAGTATGAAACAGAATTTAGAGAGTGGAAGGTTGAGAATTGGAAGACATGAACCCCGGGTTCTATGTCTAGTCAATTCGTCCTTTGGCAAATCACTTAACTTCTCTGGGTTTCAGCTTCTTTAAACTTGAGCGGAGAATCTTGTACTGAGTGATTTCTGTGGCTGTTTACAATTATCAAGTTATAATTCAACCATAAGCTCAGAACAACTCTATTTTCAGAATTATGCTCTTTAACTACTGGCAATGGTCTGTCACATATCTTTGCTTCTACTTATTTTTTCCACTTATTAGGAAAGGGGACATGATTGCTTTATCTTGATTTTTTCCCCAAAATATTGAAATATTAGGCTATCCAGTGGCCTTAGAAATGATCTAGTCCCACTCAACCAGGACATTATTCTAGTTTCTTAGAAGACCAATTTCCTATACCTGGAAAAGATACAACTCTCCTCTCATTTTCTACAAAAAGGAAATCATAAATTATCATGCCTAACAACTTACTCTAGTGAAAGTTGTTTCCCATTTTGTTTTTAAATTTTATTTATTTATTTAAGATTTTATTTATGTATTTGACACACAGAGAGATCACAGGTAGGCAGAGAGGCAGGCAGAGAGAGAGAGAGGGAAGCAGGCTCCCTGCTGAGCAGAGAGCCCAATGTGGGGCTCGATCCCAGGACCCTGAGATCACGACCTGAGCTGAAGGCAGAGGCTTTAACCCACTGAGCCACCCAGGCGCCCCTAAAATATTTTTAGAAAATTTGAAAGAAAATGCTGATTTTAATTACAGGGATATTTTACCATTTGTTCTCCTGTTCAACAGACTGGCATGCATTTAAGAAGGTGTGTGTTTATTACTTTAATTGAATCAGCTTAATAAAGTTCCATAGCTTTACATATTCCTAATTTTGAATGGAGATAGATACCTGATGGAGAAAAATAATGAGCAGAAATACATCTCTCTGAATTTCATGTGACTATCAATAACTGGATCAAGAAAAGAGAGGATGCTGATGTTTTATTTAGATTATGTTAATTCAGTCCCTAGAACCAGATGAAAGGTCTAATAATATAGTTTATAATGATGTGAATTGTCACTTCTATTTGAATAATGTTAGCTACAAATCATTTTTCTTTTTTCATAATGGAAAGTTCCTATCATTTTTTCTATAACACCTTTGCCTCCAAACATAATTCAGTTGAGGAAAACAACACTGTCTACCTAATTTTCATGTGGTTTAGATTATAATTTTGAGCCTAGCTATGGCCAAAGCTTTGCCCTTTGGTGAGACACTGATTTTGTGGCTTAATATATTTTTGGTTCTGAGCTAGACTATCTTATCCATACCCAGAGAAGTACAGAAAGAAATGAAGAAGCCATATGAATTTTGAAATTATATTTACATCTTTATGGCAATGTATTTTTTTTTTAACTTTTAATTATTTATCGGATTTGATCCTCCTCCCTGTTCCCACCACACACGACTGGGTTTCTAATTTCCTTCTCAAAATACTGCTGCTGCCCTTACCTGCCACCTCAGGGGCCTCTCTCTTTTCTTTCTGTTGCAAAAATAGCTTTTCCAGTATCTTGATGCTTTATTGTCAAGGTTGTCTAGGCAGCATCCCAGGCATCTCATGGAGTTAGCAGTGGAGACAGTACGCTGTACCTTTCCTACCTTTTGTCTACAGAGGTTACTTTGAAAGTGCAAGCATGAGGAGGTCGGCTGAGGCAGCTACAGAAATTGCTTCCTAG
>CM053616.1:29748916-29857309 GCA_028646535.1 Procyon lotor
CTTTCAGTTAGATGATTTTGCATGTAATTATAGGAAAGGAAAATGGAAAACTTTTCTGATTATCACAAATGATTTGGAGAGTTGCAAACAATTTGAAGTTAATTATGAGCTTAGTTGGGGGGTTAATTAATTTCTATGTGAGCTACATAGAAAATGGATTTCCAACATGTATCTATTAGTGAATCACATTAACTCCTGTTTTATAAATAAGACTTATAGGTACACATACAACCTGCATCAAAACATCAAACTTCTATTATATCGAAATTGTTCCAGGGCTGTTTAGTTTGTATTTAAACTGAAGTATTTTTTAGAGGATTTTAATCATTACCAACTGTGTCCCAACTTTGACTGTAAATACTCATATTTGACATGGTCTGAGTGTCTGTCAGCTTTTCCAACCTTGTTTCAGCCTTGTCACTTGATTTTGTTTTGTTGTGCATTGTCATGTGTTATGAAAGAATTAAAGCACTTCTTTTATTTGCAAAACCCAGTCAGCATTTTGCCACTGCCTAGTCAAACTCCAGCTTCATGGCCCAGACTAACTGTGACAGTGGAGCTATGGGAATGAATGATGGATCCTTGTAGCAGCTTTAGCTTTAACCTCTAACTAGCTTTCATTTCTCATCTTTGCAATTTCCATTTCCTCTTCTTATTGAAATAAGTTCAGTTGAAATAAATGGATACTCCTGTACATCCTGTGAGCTCTTCTGAGAGTAGCATTGGTCTGTTAATAATTTTCATGTCTCTCTCTTTCTCTCTTTCTCTCTCTTTTTTTTTTTTTTAGTCTCGACCTATTCCTTCCCACCTTACTTCAGCAGTTGCAGAGAGTATCTTGGCCTCAGCCTGTGAGAGTGAGAGCAGAAATGCCGCCAAGAGGATGCGTCTGGATAGACAACAGGTACTGAGGAGCCTTGGGGGCTGGCATTTTCCTGGGATAGCGAACAAATATGGTTCATTTAGTCGGCTTTATGTAGAAGGGGAAAGACTCTTGAATGGATTTGGAAGTACACCAAGATAGTTTTTGAGTCTTTATGATATGAATTTGAACTTGAAGATGCATGTTGCTCAGATCAGTAGGCATCTGTCAAATTTTCTCTGGTGAAAAATGGCCAACTGTAAAGTTAATGAGTCAGGATTCTGCCTCGTATCTAGTTCGCAGGCCAACTGCTTATTTAAATAAGTGGTTCTAACTGATTCTTTGACAATAGTTTTGTAAATTTACCTGATTGTTTATGATAGGGATGTGATCATGTTCATTTTGAATGAAAGCAAACCCCTCTCTAATTGCCTCTGGCCTGCTGCTAAATGTCAGCGGATTGTTCTAGGGATGGTGAAAAAGCACAGATTTTGGGAGACTAGAAAGCCATAAAATAGGGATATAAAATAATGAAAATGTATGTCCTGGGCTTGCTTCCTCATTAATGAACCATTTACTATATACCCATTAAGTATCATCTTTCTCTGTCTCTTTTCTAAGGATGTACCCCCATGTGGTGTGGACATGTGCATTTTTGGTGCCTTGTGGGTTTATGTTTCACTCAGTTTTCCCTTGGTTTACCTGCACCTGTCTGTTGCCCCTTCTCAGGTCTGGAATGCCTTTCTCTGTTTATGTTATCTCTTTGGCCTTCTTAATTATCCATAATGAATTACTAAATTGTAATACAAAACATTAAATACTATACATGTAAGTATGCTGTATTCTGACATTTAAGTTACTTTTACAACAAGTGATCTGGTACTTCATATCTTTAATTAAGTTTGGAATGAGAAGACTAAATTGTTAGTCTAATTTTATTTTTCCTGTGAGCCAATGAGCTTCTGAGAAAAACAGAAAAAAAAATTTTCTGTTCCGGGACTAAAATATGTAAAAATGTTTCAGAATGGCATTATTTAAAACTTTTATGTGTTTATTATGAATATGGCATGTGCTAATAATTCTAGATAGTGCAAAAGAGGAAGCCTTTAATTTTTTTAAATGTAGTACTCACTTCAGATAAAATATGGGTTTTGCGTTTGTTAATCATTCTTGGCCAACAGTATTTATTCACTTGCCCTCAGTGAGACTTGTATCATTATCATAGGTCTAGAATTTATCTTGCTTGAAACAAGTCAAAGCTCTATATACAATACCGCATAGCAGAGTGATTAAGATGGCACATTCTGGAGTTAAAGACATCTGGTTTTGATTCTCAGCCCTGCTCTTACTAGTTGTGGTGCCTTTCAGAAAGCTGTTCCATTCTCATTGCCTTGGTTTCTTCATGAGCAAGCTAACAGTAACAGTTCTGATCCGATAGGATTGCTGTGAGAATGACAGATTTATGTTAATTACTTAGCCAGGCATATAGTAAGCATCAATAATTTCAGCCTAGAAAAGAAGATTTTAACTGATACTCTGTCAGGGCCTTGGCATCAGTAAAGCTAGAAAGAAGCCCTAATAGGTCTATCTTAGATACAGGAGTTTTGAAGTCAGACTAAGTCTATTTGAGAAGAGATCATAATTCTAGAAACTGGAATAGTAGAATTCTGGCATCAAATGGGTTCTTCTTGGTGTTGTCTTGCCGTATATCCCACCTAGTCTACACTCTAGAATGGTATCAGTCATATAAACAGGTATTATGAAAATTAATGAAAATTAAAGGACTGATTCACATTATGTACTACCGATGATATCACTTTACATTATCCCCAAAAAAATATCCACCAATATTTGGTCCAATTACTAAACCACTACTGTTGGCCTAATCTATAAAATGGAGGTTACAAATATTAAATCCGTAGATTTATTTTGAGAATTTAATAAGGCAAGGCATATGAAAGCATTTGATTAGTACATTGATCAAGTTAGTTGATTAGCATTTGAATGAATTAGGTCTTTTGATTAGTTTATGTATTGCCAAAGCTCTACTATAATCACCATTTGATTGAATCCCCGAATTCGTAAGAAAATCCCATCTTTAGTGCTGAAGAACCTCCATTTACTAACACATGTGTCCCATTTTCAGAGAGCTATAGTCATTTTGACAGTCCTTACATGGAGATCACATTTGCTTCCTAGAGCTTCCACCCACTGAAGCAAAACTGCTAGCAATCAAGAGGAGAGTGACTTCTTACCACTGCCCAGGGGGGTAGGGACTGGAATGGCTGGGGACCAACTACCTGTTTCCTTTTTCTATCCTCCTACATAATGGTCATTGATGGCAAGGCTCCATTGATGGCAAGGCTCCATCACCTGAGAATAGGGGCTGTCCAGTATCTCCCCCATGTAAGAATGTTCTTTCCAGGCCTTAAAACTGAGTTCAGTGAGTTTGGGATTTATGGGAGGTATGGAGGAAATGATTTAAAAAATACATCCTATGATTTATTGGAAACCCAATAAGCCCTTTGTAGACTTTTTTTTTTCCCCATTTAGTAATTTCAGCAACCCCACGAGAAGCAGGTATTATTATTGTCATGTCCCTATAAGGAACCGGAGGTTCAGAGAAGAGGGATTATTTGTACAGCTCACCCAGCTACGTGAGCAAATAAGACTATGGGTTTATATTATGCGAGGCTGACACTTGAGATCTCTATACAATCCTGTTCCTTTCACTGATAGATTCACTGAGGGAAAACCCATGTCCTGGAAGAAACTCTCAGGACACGTATATTTGTGCCCCTGCTCACAATGTTTCTGACAGTGCACTTTTCTGTTGGAAAATAATCTGTTTTAATCACAAAGATATGTGCATTCTTTCCTAACTAGCAAACCAGCCTTCCCAGTAAGCAAGTTTTTCCAAGCAGGACATTTTTGTCTCAATATCAGCTTGAAAAAGTGCCTCACTTCATCTGGGAAATGAGTTATGTGCTGCCAATGCTGGTTTAGTGTTTATTTAGTATTTTAAAATAATATATATTACACATAGATATTTAAAAATATCTAAATTATTTCTGCCCAACACGAATTCTGTAGATTTCATTTGGCACGCCACACAAAGGCTCCTACCACGTGATTTTGCACTTCCAACCCAAGCATGCAGATGGCAGAGTCCTCTCCCAATTAGATCTACCTCCTCTTTACTCAAGTAGCGATAGCAAGGACTCTTTTGGGTGTTGGCAATGAGATCATTCTTTTCTGTGCCCAGAGCCCATTCTTAACCCAACTCACAATTTGTAGAATTTGCTAGTGGCTCAGAGATTCTTCATCGGGCCCCTGCCGTTCTGTAGGTACATGAAAGTTCAAGAACTGGACAGTGAAATCTGGATTCGGTTAAGCCCCGTGTCTGAGTGCTTGCTGCCAGTGGCTGGCCACACATAGAGTGATAATTATGTATGTCCTTCAGACTTTATGAAGCTTGATGAATTAATTGGATTTTATAAAGCTGTTTGAGCTAGGAACATGAAAGGTATTATGAATGTGTTAAATACTTTATTTCATGTGCCCACCTTGCACCACAGTCCAGATGAGCCTTGTTATTATGCAGCCCGAGCCCTGGAGCAAGCCGGGGGCAAGGACAGGAGCCTCCTGTTTTAGCAGGAATCAGATTTCACAGAACTGAGGTCAACCCTCAGTGCATTATCGAACACAGTCAGCGTTTCTTTTCTTCTCACATGAAAATCTGGAATTTTTATGGTGTTGAGAAAATTCTTCCTCACTCTGGCAATTCAAAAAAAAAAGGGGGGGGGAGCAAAGTCAGACTTCACTTCCTTATGACATAGATTGAATTAAAAGACCATTTTTTTCTCTATCTTTATTTCATTCCTCTTTCCTTAAAAAGATTCTTCAGCGCTGTTGGCCAAAATTCATCTAAACGGACAGACAAAAGCGGAAAGTGAGAGATGAGAATCAGCTACTTGCTGGTTTTCCCATTGGTGTGTATTTTTTGCCGTTTTTCAGGGATGACCTGTCTTTTATTCCTGGCTTGCTGACTGATAAACTTAGGGAGTTTCTCAATGATGTGAGTTTCTTTGGTTTCTTTTCTCTTTCTCTAGTTCATTGAGTTAAATTAGTTTGTAGTGCGATAGTGGGGATCACATAGAGCCAAGGGTCAACGGCTTCCCCTGCACCAGTGGGACAGATAGAGCCCTCATGAAGGACAGTGCAGTACCAGTGCAAGTTGACGGTGTTTGTGGTGATTGGGACAGATGGGAAATTGATGGTAGGCTGTGATGTGACCTCTTTGACTCTATCGAAAAGAACACAGAGAAGGGGGAAAGAGAAATGGCTTGTTAGTTCCTTGTGACATAATAAAAGGTGAGAAATCAAGGGAAAAAATACTGAAAACTGGTGTATTGCAGTGTTAAAAAAAGAAAACCGCTGCTAGGAAACTAGCATGAAACGCCCAGCCAGGACCAAAAAGTATTCAAGAAGCCCTGAGTTCCCAGTACTCTGTTTTCTTTAGCAGTGGGGAATGGCCTGCAACCTGCATCTCTTCATGACTCTTCCAGTGTCCTGTTAGGGTACTAAAGAGTGGGCATATTATTCAATGTAAATGCATATACAAAGGTTGAGAATATAGCCATGTAAGCATGGTGGCAATTTTCATACTGCCTTTGTTTGTCAAGGACATTTTTGAAAACTAATGAAAACACTCTGGTCAAGTCATAGCTTTCAAGACAGGTGACTTTTCTGTCCTGTTTCGTTCTGTACAGTCGTATGTCCTTTGGATGCCACTTAGAAACTTTAACAACTGCACAACTAAAGGCAACATTCTTCAATAGGATTTTATGCTTAAATTGAAACAACGTGCTACCAACTCAAACGTGGCTTAAAACCCCTTTCTGTGCCCTTCTGGCCCATACCCTCAAACTCCCATTCTCTATCATCCTCAACTTCTGTTCTATTCCCAGAATTTCTCGTTCTTTTAGGCAATATATTAGGGAAAATCTGATGTCTTTGCATCTTTCAACCTATGGTTCAGCATGGCATTTTCATCCAAAGGAGAAAATATGCTATATAAGAACAACAAAGTGCCATAGAGGGTAGTTCTTGAATGACATCTTATTTCCGTTGTAATGTATATTTTAAAGCTACTTAGAATAAAGTTCCCAGGTCATCTCACTATATGGGACCTTATTCTCCTCATTGATAATAATATTTGTATTACTAACAGCATCAGAAGTGTTTATGGATGCAGTAGTGTATAAGGTATGTTGATGTCAGCATCATGGCTTTTAGTGAAGTGTAGAAATTGAGGCTACAGCAAGATAACTTCTCCTAAGAGTGCAGAGTTGCTCAGTAGGGACCCTGCTTTGATCCAATTCTTAGGCTTTTTAAAATCACTTGTTCCATGTAAAATCACGAAATCAGCAACAGCCACAACGGTCTTCTGATTGCTATGTGTCTGTAGCAGGAGCTCACAGCGTTCAGTGACATGTACTTTCCCAATGGTGAAAAACTATTGGTAAAGTTCCAAATGATATGTAGTACAATATTGCCTTGATTTACATAGTAGCTCTATGCCTGAAATAATTCAATATATATTTAAAAGCATGCAGAAACACTTCATGTTTATACCTAAAGTAAACTTTTAGGCTCAGATAACTATACATAGGCTTTCACCTAAAAAATATCCAGCAGGACTTTTTAAAATTGACATGGGAACCTAGACAGTTCTTAGTCATTTGGGACTGTCTGGAGCATGTCAGAACTTCCAGTGAACTGTTCCCCCACCCACTTCACACCTGTGTCACCTGCTATATATTTTCCAAATGTCGCCTGTGAGTGGTTGGTAGCTCTCTCTTTAAGAAGCACCACTAGGGACAGACTAGGATTTGAATAGGAATGGGAATCATAAATTCTCAGATCCCTTCCTTGGTAGTGAACTCATAACTCTTACTCCTACCTGAAGAGACTGACCTTGAGCTTCAAAACCCACAAATTTCCCATAGGCTTTGCATTTATCATATTAAATGAATTCTCCCTCCATCCTTTTCCCTATCCTTTTACTTTTTGTTTTTTATATTCACTAGAATCTAGAAATAAAAATTGCATGGTATCAGATAAAAATAACTTAACCGGGTCCTTTGATTTAATTTTATGTCTTGGCAAGGATGAGGCAATTAAGTATCAATGGCCATATCAATTATGCCTTCAGTCAAGAAACTAAGCCGCATGTGATTTCTAATTCCAGTTTTATTCTTGAAGTACAGTTCCATTTTGTATTCATCATTCAGCTATTTTAAAATCTCTCCCAAAATTGCATTTCTATTCTTTGTAATTTTGAAATCACCATTATGTTAGATATTTATAACAGGGATGCCACAACATCCAAGACTTTGCTACAAATAGAATGCCACAAAAAGATAAGGCTCCGTGGTCTTCAGAAGTGCATGTTTCATCAGTTCTCATCATCCATCAGTACGCTGTTTGCATGCTCACCATTGGAGGGCGTGACTTGGCAGCTCTTCTCTCTCTCTGATGGGTATACACTGAACTATCTGCTTACTCATATCATCTCTAAAATGCCTGGTGATTGTAGTAAGTCCTCATGTTCGAAACAAATAAGGCTTTTCCCATATGGGGAATAGCTAACACAGTGGACATCAACCATGACCTTAAATGCATGAGCACCAAAGAATAGACCAATCAGTAAGCCAATCCAGAGAAACTTGATTACAATTAGCAAGAATCACGCCTTGGAAAAACCTCATCGGCTACAATACGGCATGCCACTGGGCGAAGCTGAGAAACTTGATTACAAACATTCTCACTACTGCACACCTACCATCATACTTGCATTAGACCAGACCAGACTCTGGGAATAGGTATAATCACATTTTTAAATAATAAAAATATGGAAATATTTTATGTTCCATTGTATTTTTGTAATGTCAAAATATGGAAGTTTTAGATGTATAAAAACTAAGAAAAGTAAAGATGCATACCAAAATAAATGTTTTACAGTTACATAAAAAATGCATTTTTACCATTTTGATTCAAAAGTTTGAGCTTATTGTACACTTTATATAATATTTGAGAAACAGGGTTAAAAATAGCTTTCCTGGAATTTCTATTTGCTCTATGGGGACGAATACTTGGCCTGAAATCTGTTGATATTTTGTGAGCAAAGTGATTGCTTTAGGAGTTTGTATTCTTTCAGCATTAGTTAATGTGGCTGGGCTTCGAATATGAATTAATTCCAACTTGACTTTTTGCAAAGTATCTTTTTTAATGGTTATTAAAAGTTTAAAACTTTTTCCCTGATTTTTTTTTTTTTTTTTTTTTTTTTACTTCTCTGGGTAGTTTCTTAAATATTTCATTTATCTCTATCAGCAAAGGATGTGATTAGTAGTAGAGAATTACTTGTAAATAAGCCCGAGAGTGGTTTGCTTATTTAGCAAATATTCATCATATGGAAGATATTTTGCTACATACAGAGGCCATGGAACAAGTAAGGAGATGGGGAACCTCTCTTTACTAAGTGCTGGATTTACTTGGTTATTTGCTGGTATGAATTTCTTTGTTTCTGGTTATATTGCTTTGAGCAAGTATCGTTATTCTCACTTGACAGATGGAGAAGACATAATATTTTTCCTTAAGAAACTTACATTCCATTAATGATAGCTGAAATTAGCATGGTAAATGAAGTTGAAAAGGTGAGATCAGATTGTTTTGAGAGCCAGGGGACAGTGCGCCTAATTCTGCCTGGAGAACCCAAGAAGGTTTCCCAGAGGAGGCACTATTAGATTTGGACCTTGGGAAGTGAAGGAACTTTTGACAGACAAAAAAACTAGAGGATGATATTCTAGACACATGGAGCATTTCCATGCATGAAATCTTCCTGAGTGTTAAAAATCAGTCTCCTGTGAGGGAAACAAGATTCTTGGAAAGAAATAAAAGGAGAGGGGATTGGACATGAAGGTTTAAACTAGATTGTGTAGATGCTTTATGGTGTTATTTGGATTTTAAATACATGTGTGAGAGGAGTGAGAAGGAGAGTGAAATGTCTTATTTTTAGGAGGCTTCAGAAGCCTATGGACAAGGAAGTGTTGATCAGACACTGGGGCGAAGGTGAGGTCCCGATTCAGTAAGGAATTACTCTCTTTACCATCTGTCACTTTAAACTTGCTATTTAAATGAGAGGATATGTAAAGCTGAGCACATGCCACAAAGTGATTATGAGGATGAATCTGTTGCAAAAGAATTCTATGGTTATAGGGCATGTCTAAGTTAAACACGAGAGTCTTGGGAATGCCTACTCTTCCTTGCCACATGAGCTCAGCTAAGTAAGAATCGAAGCTTAGTTTTCCTATAGTTTTAGCTTATGGGATTATAGACAAAGATTATTATTCTGTCTTAAAGGTCTTTTAATCTTTTTTCTATCTTTTCCTGATGTCTCAGAAAACTGATATTACAGTGTTCATCAATCAACGATTTTTAAATTTTTTAAATTGAGAATATGGTTATTTCTGTGTAAAGTTTTTCTTTAGTGTACATGTTTTCCTTATATAATGGTGTATCAATTTATATCTGTGTAGTGATGCATAGAACATCATTTTGCTGGCCCTGTATAATACTGTGAAGCATGTAGATCAAATGGTTTCCTTCTTCCATGGATAGGGAATTTGAAGCTAAAAAGCCTTTATTCTTTTTGGATGATATCTATGGGGCTGTCTTTTTTTTTTTTTTTAATTCATTCTACTTTACTATTTGATTTTCTGGCTTCATTGAGAATTCTCCCACATTCTCATAGAAATGATTTCTTTTTAAATTTTTAGGTCCATCTTTGGCTTAGGACGTTATTAGTTTCTGGATAAACGTCAAGATATGAGTAGGTGGTTTGAATTCAGACAGAGAAATTCACATAATATGTTTAAACACTTTTTGGTGCCAAAGTCAGGGGAACATATGGTTTACTAAGCTCTCCATGAATACAGCATTTATGTTAATATTTGTTTTAAACTGGATTATTTTTAGGCTTAGTAGATAAATGAAAACTCTGACATATTCGGCTTAGGCCAAATGTATTCATTTTTATAATTTATTTCTCATAATCTATTCAGTCTTTGTCTTTTCTCTTTAACCACTTTAAAAGCCTCTAGTTATTCTGATACAACAATATTGTGTGTATTGGTGAAATTTAGCCATCGTCACAGATTTACCATAAAATTAGATAACATAATAACTTGACAAATTGGGCTATGCTTCCTAAAGAAATTTATGATGTTTGACATGACTCACGTGGTAAATATAGTGAGACCAGTGGCCTCAAGAGCCACATTTTCTCCCAATAACTCAGCACTTTGGGAAATCGGGGTTTCTGCAGAGCTGAGTATTTGAGGTAGCTGTAAATATTACCCTTCATTAAAATGATTTTACTTTTGTTTCTCATTTCATTTCATTCTAAACTTCTGGTGCATCTTCATTTCATGACAAAAGCCTTCTGATCGTAAATTTAACCATGGATTTAGTTATTCATCTTTACTAAGGACTGGGTAGTTCGATACTAGAGCCTCAGCTATAAGCATAGGGACTACAGAACAGGTGATATAATAAGTCATCCAGTAAAGTCTGTCTTAGAGAAACCCCCCACGGCAGGTCAACCTGCTTTCTTGATAATTTACCTCTTTCTCATAATGGTGAAAAGAGCCTGGATTTCTGATAGGCTTGCCACTGAAGTTGATCTTTATTGATCTGTTTTGCTCAAATACATCAATGTCATAAATTTCTCATCCCCAAGGGGTGCCTGGGTGGCTCAGTCATTAGGCGTCTGCCTTGGGCTAGGGTCATGGTCCCAGGGTCCTGGGATCGAGCCCCATATCGGGCTCCCTGCTCAGCGGGAAGCCTGCTTCTCCCGCTACCATTCCCTCTGCTTGTGTTCTCTCTCTCGCTGTGTTTCTGTCAAAGAAATAAAAATCTTTAATAAAAAAAAAATTTCTCATCCTCAGGAAAAATCCCCATCTTTCCGGTGCCACCAGTATTCTTTACCTTGTCAACATTATTATTATTTTATTATTATTATTATTATTATTATTATTATTATTATTATTATTATTTGCTTTGACAACCCAATGGCTTCTAAATGTCTCTGGGACATGTCTGTATTTGTTCTTATTGATACACTGTTGATGGGAAATATGAAGAACTATACCTCTCACTGTTTTAGGAGCTTATGCAAACTTGTTTTCTAAGTTTCTTGTTTTCTTACCCATGATCTTTCATCAGGAGGAAAATGATGCTGATATGGATAAGAAACCAAGTCCAGTTTCTTTCTAAGTTCTTTTTGATGTTTTGCCTTGAACACAAACAAGATCATAATAACACTTTAAATGATATAATTAGGTTGAAAGCCCAGTGATCTTCCTACATTAAGATCAGACTTCTTATTAAATCACTTCTCTAGTAACATTCCATGTTTTTATTTTTCTTGGTTTTGGTGCTCATTTTGATACATAAGGAAACATAATAGCACAGAATGATCCTGATACTAAAGGACAGGCAGAGAACTCCAACCTGTTGGGGGTGCCTGGGTGGCTCAGTCAGTTAAATGTCTGCCTTCTGCTCAGGTCATGGTCCTGGATGGAGCCTTTCATCATAGGGCTCAGCGCTTCTCCCCTTGCCTCTGCCGGCTGCTCCCCTTGCTTAGGTTCTCTCTCTATGTCAAATAAATGATTGAAAATCTTAAAAAAAACTCCAGCACACGGCACGAATGGTCACCTTTTTCATATCTGAGGTTTGTGTTTTGTCTCCTGCTTCCAAATCCTCCAGGAACATTTAAGTGAGATTTAATAGAAGTCCTTGTTCTGAGTTCTGGAAAGAGGGCAGAGAGCAAAGGTACAAAAAGATCATAGCTGTTAACTATAAACTTAAATAATAAAATAGGTAGATGTAAGTGAAAAATATATCTGAATCCCAAAGACTTTGTGATTTGCATCAAAAAACAGCAATTAAAATAAAGCTTTTTCCTATGCCAATGTCTTGCCTATTGGTTATTTATACTACGTGATTTCTTTCAGGTGAGGGACCCTGAGAAGTTAGAGGCAGACATTTGGCTCTTATTCAAGTCTTAGAAAACAAAGAAGAGTCCAGAGAATGAGAAGCAGTGGGATGTTTTATTTTTTATTTTTTTAGCAGTGGGATGTTTTAAATGCATGTGCGGCATCTGCACAGTCACAATACTTGGGGATTCCTAATATTCCAACTTTATGGAAAAAGAGCCTCTTTTTCAAGTTATTAAATTTTCATTTTTTACTGTGGGACATATTAGACTCATTTTAAAAGTTAGAGCTCCAGGGAATCTCACAGACCACTTAGTTCAATAAATTTATTTTATGGAAGAAGCAGGCCTGGAGAAATTAATTTTATTTTAGATTTTCTTTTCGTCCTCTCTTCTCTCTTTCTTCCTTTCTTTAGTGATTTTTTTCTGTATTTCTCTTGAAGTGGAATTTATCTTTAAAAAGGAAAAAAGACCAATACAGTACAAAGAGTTTAGCTCCTTTTTTATTTCAGGGTAATGTTCTGAGTAATGAAAACCAGAATGCTTCATAAATTTCAGCTCTTAATGCCATCATACGTTCATAACATGCAAGAAATTGAATACTGCTTTAGGTGGGGAACTCAGAAGGTCACATTAGTTTAATTCAATTGCATTTTTCTCTCCTTTATGATTGCCTATGAAGCAAGTTTGAGAAG
Organism: Procyon lotor; assembly: GCA_028646535.1. Lineage (NCBI taxonomy): Eukaryota > Metazoa > Chordata > Mammalia > Carnivora > Procyonidae > Procyon > Procyon lotor. The sequence goes on from CM053616.1 coordinate 29,761,530, forward strand.
TCCAATGAAGCTGTCAAGCCCGGTATGTCTCCATGTGTGTGAGAAACATTTCCTTTCTAGGGAACTGCCCAGTTATTAGTGTATTTTCTTTAATTCTTTATAAAGGATCTGCATGTGAGGTTTTTAAAATACAGAATCTTTTCTGTAGCTTTTTACATTAATTTCTGAAACCACCTTTTGATAATTATTCTTCTAAGAACAGCATTTGTTGAAACCGTTTCAAATACCCAGATTCAGTTTTACATTCTAAGTTCTTTAACATGCCAACTATCATCCCCTCTCTCTTTGGGAAATAAACCAGGAAATAAACCTGTATGGGAACAACATCACACATAATAGTACTCGTGCTTGCCTATTCTCTTATACCTTCATGTTGAATTCACATAAATTTTCTCATTTAATTTTTCCCCACACCTCATTGAGGTACATACATCATTACTGTTTTTCGTGACTCAAAATCATGCAAAGTGCAGCTCCTCGTTGTGACTCCTGTTTTCTTTTTTAGATACATGAGATTCTGAGAGTCTAGAGGCCTGTGAAAGTAGAGCAGGATTCGTCATCCTGTGAATACACCCTAATCTTTCCACGCACGTGTCTTGGCCCAGGCTGCTCACCCTCTCCAGCTCCCTCCTGTTCCTATCCGTTCCCACCTCACAGTGCGTGTGTTTAAGGAGCACCTCCTAGAGCACATCAGCCCACAGAATGAGGTCCTTTTCTCTATGTAGTAACAGCTGTCAGCCTGACGTACTGCACTGCTTGATTATATACCCAACCAACATTGCGACGGCCTCCAGATGTCTTTTGAAACATTGACTCTATGGTTACTCATCACTCCATGGGATTAAGACAGCTTTGGCTTTTCATCATATTGAGCCTCAAAGATATACCTAGTAATATACTGGGATGAGGTTACACGCGAAATAAATATCCGTACGTGGCTTGATGTGGCATGGCAAAAAGTTGGGTTTTAGGGAAGGAAAGAGTATTTTAATGAGATGCCTTCTAACACAGTAGGGATGCTCCAGCCTGAGAGTAGTACCAGGTAGTCAGAGAGAGCAGTAATCATTGGGATTAATACTATGATTTAAAATGTTGACTGACAGCCCAGGACACATAGTTTTAGCACCGAATGGGGAAAATAAAAAATACTTTCTGAAATTTTTTTACCAAGCATGTACGCTGGGGAGGTAAAGGATGTCTCGATGTTTAGTCTCTGGGCACTGTTGCTTGTACTTGTTCAGTGCAGAAAAAGAAGGCAGCTAGTAGGTTTCTGACAAAGCAATTATAGCAAGACACAGATGCTGGGAGCCGACCTGGCACTTGCCCTCTGGATAGTTGTCATAGCAGCAGGCTGAATAGAGCAGCTCCCTAGGAGGGCTGCTGTAGGCTCTGGAGGAAGTCCCACCCTAAATGAACCACATTAAAACAAGATACAAGGATGTATATTGCTCCTTAGCAGAGACCGTCTTCTTTATTTGATGCTTATCCAATTTTTAGGTACCCATTTCATAAAAAGTCCATGTGCAAAGACCATGACAACCACAGGCCTCGGGGTGATTTGCAGCACCAACCACTGTAAAAGTATATCCCATGCGTCCCGGGTGTCATTCCTTGGGGAGAAGGTATTTTCAGGTGTTATTAATAAAAGTTTGGATGCTAAACAGGATGTAGCTTTTTTTTTTAAAGCTCTGTATGCTGTGTTCATACTCAGTGAATTTTTGTCCTTATTTACTATTTGATACCTGACAAATATATGCATGAGATAGCCACTTAAAGTTAGATATAAAAGGTGCAAGCATATATAAATGTATCTACATAAAGGAGAGGGTATCTGTCGATATGTTAAAAAGAAGGTTTGGGGATTGTTTAGTGGGGTCCTCATTTGAGTTTTGAAAACATGACTTTTGGTGTAGGAGGCTAGAGTTGGCATTAATGTGGACATGTCTTTCTAAAACTGAAGTCTCAATAATAACGTTAAGTTGTGTATCATTAGGTAATTATAAATAGTTAAAATTGTTAATGTCTGCATAATCTCAAAACACTTAGATAAACTATTGATAACTATGTAATTTTCAGGGAAAAAAAGGATTTCTATTCCAATGATAAGTAAGATCTATGATAATCTTGGAAAATTCTGCTTAAATAAAAAATAATAAAAATCCTATATATAATCAATACAGAACCTGTATGTTCTAAACCATGACCTAAAAAATGTCTAAATATTTTCTAAACCAAGGCTTTAAGCAATTATGGAATAGGCATTGCAAAAAGATCGTAAAAATTTAGTATTACTGCAACTATGAGGGTGCTTTTTACCCTCCCTCCCTTCCTTCCTTCCTTCCTTCCCTCCCTCCCTCCCTTCCTTCCTTCCTTCCTTCCTTCCTTCCTTCCTTCCTTCCTTCCTTCCTTCCTTCCTTTCTTTTTCTTTCTCTCTCTCTCTCTCTCTTTCTTTCTTTCTCAGTCAGTGTATATTTCCATCTTTAGGAGGAATTGAAAATGGCACTTTTTCCACTCAATTTTTTGACCCAATAAAAATATAAGCAATGCTATTGGCAAACAAAAAATAGAAATATAATCTGAGCAGTAATATTTTGGTTTTACCTAAATCCCTAAAAAAAAAATGAACATAATATATTGACTTTATAGTAATTTCAAACCAGCATTTCAGAAATTACAAAAGAATGCATGCATGAGAAGCTAAAAAGAATTGAATAAAAAAGAACTGAATTGAAGAATTAGAATCAAAATTGAATTTTGTCTGTTATGAATCAGGTTGGAAATTGGGAGAGTTTTCCAAAAAAACTTGGAAGCACAATTTGTTTGGACACAGAATATGTAGATGTTAAAATACAGTTTATTATAACAAATGGACCTTTAAGAGAGTATTAAGTATATTCAATTACATATGAATTGTGCATAAAATATATTCACATATTTATTTTCACATATATTCACATATATATTTTACACATATATTCACATATGTATATATATTCACATATTATATATAAAATATATTCAGTGGTGCAAAAGTTGAAGCTATATCTAATCCAAATATATATATTTGGATAATACAGAAGAGAGTATTACAGAGAGAGAGAGACTCTTCTGTATTATTCCCCTGGGGAAAAGTTAAGCGACATTTGTCTGTTCTCTCAGGCCCCTGGGGTACAAGTAACAGAAGGTCTCTGCAGGGCAGCCTGCAAAACTAGGTACTAGATATGAAAGTATCCAACGAGTCCATATTCAGAGATGAGGAAACCTAATGAACTTTTTTCTCCTGAGAAATAATTTGAGGGGCGCCTGGGTGGCTCAGTGGGTTAAAGCCTCTGCCTTCAGCTCAGGTCATGATCTCAGGGTCCTGGGATCGAGCCCCACATCGGGCTCTCTGCTCAGCAGGGAGCCTGCTTCCCCCCCTCTCTCTGCCTGCTTCTCTGCCTACTTGTGATCTCTCTCTCTGTCAAATAAATAAATAAAATCTTAAAAAAAAAAAAAAAAAGAAATAACTTGAATTAGGATTATCAAAGCATTTAATTCATTAGGTACTTGGTAAAACACCAGACCAAAAGCTTAGCTTTATTTTTAAGTTCAGAAATGACCCAGGAGAGAGGGATCTGGCATTCAGTGATTGTTGAAAGCCATTGAGAATTGGGCAATCGAGCACCTAGAAATTTCTTATTTGAAAGTGTTAGAAAATGTCTTCAGAGATGGTTTGAGCCAAAGGGAATTGATAAACTCAGGCAACTCAAAATTCTAGCAATAAGGTCAGTTTTATTTGGGGTTGACTATCTTATAGATAAATAGGATCTCCCTGAGATCTCTGCTCCATCTTTATTGTTTCTATTCTCAGACATGTTATTCCTCATGGTAGCAATATGGCTGCAGCAGCTCCAGTTTTCCATATTCTCATGGACTGTGACTGGGTTACACATGCATCTCTGAAGCACATGCGGAGGCCTGGAGTACAGAATAATGCAATGGTTGCCTGTTCGGTTTTGGATCCATGGGCACAGTCAGCTCTGCAAAGCACGTGGAACAAGAGTGGGAGAGCAATAATTGGAAGCACTTACTAAAAGGGGGAGGAGGAGGAGATAAATGCTGAAATGCCAAAGAAAAACAATATTTACTAGCGTGAGCTGTGTTTGTTTCCTAGGACTGCCATCCCAAAGTATTACTAACTCAGTGGCTTGAATCAACAGAAATTTATTTTCTCACATCTCTGGAGGCTAGAAGTCCAAAATCAAGGTCTTGCAAGGGCCACATTCCCTCCAAAGTGTCTAGAGGAGGATCCTTCAGGCATCTCCTGGCTTGTGGTAGCAATCACTGTCTCCATCTTCATAGGGACATCTTTCCTCTGTGTGTGCATCTCTTCTTTTCTCATAAAGACATCAGTCCTATTGGATCAGGTCCCATCCTGCTTTAGTCTCAACTAGATTATACCCACAAAGAGCCGATTTCCAAATAAGGTCACATTTGCAGGTATCAGGGGTTAGGATTCAACATATATTGTTTTGTTTTGCTTAAAGATTTTATTTATTTGACAGAGAGCACAATCAGGAGGAGTGGAAGGGAGAAGAGGAAGAGGGAGAAGCAGGCTTTCCGCTAAGCAAGGCGCCCAATATGGTGCTTGATCCCAGGACCCTGGGATCATGACCTGAGCTGAAGACAGAGGCTTAACTGACTGAGCCACCCAGGTACCCCTCAACATATGTTTTTGAGGGGCACAATTCAACCTGTAACTGTCCACCCTCTGCCCTCCTCACCAAATTTATGTCTTTTCCACTTGCAAAATGCAGTCACCCGTCCCAGCTTCATCAGATGTCTTAACCCATTCCAGGATCGACCCTAAATCCAAAATCTCCCCTAAATATAATGAATTCAACCCGTTTCAAGTCTAAATCATCTAAATTTGGTATGGGTGAAACTCTGAGTATGGAAATTCATCTCCTCCTGTGGACCTGGGAAACCTGGAAGACAAGTTAGATGGTCCCAAAATCCAATGGTGGGACAGGTGTAGAATAGACATTCCCATCCCAAGAGGGAGAAATGGGAAAGGAAAAAGGAGTCACAGATCCTGTGACCAGCAGGCCAAATTCCATTATATTTTAGGGCCTCAGAATAGCCACCTGTGGTGCAATTCTCTGTCCTCCCTGCCCAGCTGGGGAGGGCTCCCTGCCCTTGTAGCCCCGTAGGCTGGCTTTGTCAGCTTCTCTCCCTCTCCCTCTCCCTCTCCCTCTCCCTCCCTATCCCTCCCTCCCTCCACCTCCCTCCTTCTCTCCCCCCTCCCCTCCTTCTCTCCCTCCCTCCCTACCTCCCCGTCCCTTCCTTCTCTGTCTCTGCCTCTTTCTCTTGCCCTACAAATCCTTCTTCTCTCTTCTATCCCATTAGAAACTTGCAGTTTTTCTGCCGGCATAACATTTTCAAAACATCTGTCAGTTTTCCATGGACGTTGAAGTGATCCACATTATTTGACGTGAGGGTTTTTCACACACTCTTCCTGGATAACCTCGTTTCTATCCCTGGCCTCTGCTGAGATGGTTGATTGGACTTAGAAGTCACACTTAAATTCTTTAGCATAGGGTGGCCGAGCCATACCCTTTCTTCAAAGCATGCTGTCTAGAAAATTTTCCAAATCAAGTACTGTTTCCTTTGTGTTAGCAAATTCACCCTGCACCATGGGTTAACTCCAATTTTTACATTTTTTGAAGAATGTGTATGTGGCTTTATGTCCATTAGGTGATATACCTAAGAAGAATTTGCCAATAGAACTATTGAAGGCATAGAATTTAAAGTATATCTATAAATGGAAAATATATTACTGCTTCCAGTGCTATTTAAATGAGAAAAAATTTATAAATCATCATTGAGTTTTACTTATTTAAAGATGTAAGTTAGGGCTAATATTTCCATTTATTTTTAAAAATTACATGAATTTTATTATCAGGAGATTGGCACAGATTCCCCCCTCTCTCCCCTACATAGTATAAATATAGATAAACTCTTATACAAAATAAAATTGTATATCAAAATATAAAGAAATGCTAAGAATCTTAAATTAGTGATAGGTATGGAGAGTATAAACATTTGAAATAAAATTCAAAAGAAAGGTGAATATAGCCCTCTTTCCTCTTGATGTATGCTTTGTTCTTTCATGAATGTAGCAAATAGATATACTCCATTATGTTGCTGCTGTCAAACTGATAAAAATAATCTCTGTACCTCATGTCCCCACATCCAGAGAATCTGTTAATTTTGTATTTTTCTTAAGTATTTTTTTAAATGCTGCAGCTCAATGCTTTGTATTAATTTATTCATTTTTAGTTCAGACTATAAAGCTGGAGGAAGGGATTTTCAGCCTCAAAAGAATCCGGTTAATAAGTAACTCTTCTTATTGCCCACTGATATAAGTACATTTTGCTTAGTTGTAATAATTGTTAAGTATAAGATGGGAACACTCTGTAGATTTACATTGTTTTTCTGCCTTAGAGACAAAGCTGTTAGAGAACCCAGTGATTCATGCATACATACCGTGTACATTTCCCCTAATCAAGGCCATCTATAATTAGACTAGTAATAAGTGCTTCTTAATGAGGAGGAGGAAACCAATTATTAATGAGCTGTCTCTTAAAAAGTACTGTCCATTCATTAGCTGTAAGGTGCTGACCAAGCTTTAAATGTATACATTCTTCTCTAAAATATCAAACTAAAATTAACATAATATATATATTGCTATTTATTGCTATTTTGCTATTTTTTTTCTTGTTAACTTTGTTCTCTGAATACTAAAAGCACCATAGAAATTTGGCATTGATTTATTATTTATGGAGATGCCCACTCAAGGCAGGTTCTGAAAAGTTGTAGGTATCTTCATAGGAAGGGAAGCAGCCCACAGCCCACATTCACCCCTGCACAGCACTGAGGTGCTAAACACCAGTGCTGCCTTGTTTCAAATTCCTTCCCCTAATCCCTTCCTGAGCAACTCCCTCAGGAGGAGGAAAGAGTCCGGTCTCTGTCTTTGTGACATATCAGGCTCCCATGTTCTTCAGACCTCAGAAGTGAAGTAAAGGCCGTGGACGCTGTTGTATCAAGTAGCTTGAAATCCTGAGTCTGAGAAACTTGGGCTGAACTCTGCCTGTGGCCCCAGGGCCCATTTCATCTTGATACACTCATTAGGTCTTGTAGGTATTTCCAGAAATAATTCAGTAGAGACCTGCATTGTTAACTCATGACTTGCTTCAATGGGTCAGGAAAACACCGCCTCAGTATTCTGAAAAGAAAGAAAAATTAAAGTGAATTGAATCATTTCTCAATGATTCTCAGTTCTTTTCAGAATATATACGTGTGTGTGTGTGTGTTGTGTGTGTGTGTGTGTGTGTGTATCTCAAAAGTATATAGGGGGATGACAAATGGGAGCAGACCACAGAAGTGTTTATTTAGCCTAAAGACTGCTGGAAATGTTTGCATTTGAACTCTTCTGGGGGTGGGGCATGTGCTCTGGAATTTAGCACTGTCCCCACAACTTCCTATTGTCCTATGTTCTGACTCTTCTCTCATTTACATACTTTGCTGGGTACCTAGAAGCATTTGAGTGTGCCACCTATAGCCTATCAGGACTTTTTTTTTTTTAATTGATTGATTGATTGATTTGACAGATAGGGAACACAGGCAGGGGGAGTAGGAGAGGGAGAAGCAGGCTTCCCGCTGAGCAGGGACCCCCCCCCCCATGTGGGGCTCTATCCCAGGACCCTGAGGGGAAGGCAGATGCTTAATGACTGAGCTACCCAGGCACCGCAGGACATTTGATTTACCCCATATTAGCAATGTCTTTTTTCACCCGAAGGTACATGTCAACATTTTTGCTTTAAAAATTAAAGCTTTGCTAATACTCTGAAACAAAGAATTAGGATGAGAAATAAGATAGTCTTTAGATGTTTACCTATTCCAACTTTACAAATATGCATATACTATTTCCTTTCCACACTTTGACAGAATAGAAAATATTGTTCAAAGAAGAGGAATAAGAAAACTATTTAGATTTGATGCTTCTCTTTTTCCATATTTCAGCATGGAAAAATAGGTGGTTTTTGCCCTTGAGAAAATAGTTGCTTTATTAGAAATAATACATATGTCAGTAAGAATACATGAAGGACATATCAGCCAGAATATACGAATATAAATCAAACTTAAGCTGAATTATGAACCTTGTTCTTAACTACTGAATTATGGTTTACTTCCTTTTTAAAATTCTAACTTTCTCTGTGATTTCTGTGAGCTACTTGGAACCAATAGCCTTACTTGCTGCAAAACATGAAGGAGAAACAACTGGGCAGGTTTTTTTTCCACCCCAAAAAATCTATCAGTATTCATTTTGAACTGAGTTGCCTATTATTCCTGGTAAGTTCAGAGGGAAAAGCCTCTGGGTCCCCAAATAAGTAAACACATTATTTATGTTTGATCATATCAAATACATATTTAGTTTAAAAAAAAAAAGAAAAAAGAAAAAAAATGGGGCCAGAGTCCTTAAGCTAAAATTAAAAGACACTTATAAAGCAAACAGCTACATTAATTCATTTAAAATGAAGGATTCCTAGGATAAAGCATCTTGAAAGTTCACAGCCCACGAAGCATATTAAAGCCACGGAAGGAGCGAGAAGAGGCAGCCTTTGTTAAGCAAGTTCCAAAAGGCACATGTTAGAACGAAGCCCTCATTTTTAATGAGCCCTTCTACAGAGTTCGAGATGATCATGTTATCTCTTAGGTGGTGGTGGTGGTAAACACCTCTACAGCATTTCATCCTACAGTACTCAGAAAGCTGCCCAAAGATCAATACGACCCTATCTAGATGGCTTCCTCCGGGCAGATAGAGCTGTGTGCCTTTGTTCATCCAAACACACCTGGAGACAAACAGGCTGAGGGCTGGCTCAGATTTGACTGCAGCTCTAGGTGAACTGCTGACCAGAAACGGAGCATTCTTACCACCCTTCACTCTTGTACACACAGGACTCTATCCTATCTTCCCTTTGTAAGGAAAGGCCCACAGAGGAGGGAGGAGGAAGAGGAAAGAAAGTTGTAGTTCATTTGCATAATTTAGGCTTCTGGAAATTAAAAGTATTAATCACCTTGCTGATTTTGCACTGAAATGCGAAAGCTGCTTATCCGCAAATCCAGCCTCCTGCACAGTGCCTGGGTTACAACAAACAGCAAATCCCATCAAAGGGAAATTTTGAAGTGAAGATAATGCTGAATTCATGATGAAATGGCCTTGTGCGATTCCATTATTTTTCACTTTGCTTAATTTTATTTTAAAGGCTATTTTAGAATTTAAACACCCTTCCCTTAATAATTGAATGTCCTTTGTCCTTGAAGCTAGAGTTGAGGGCAGTTACAAATTTTAAAAGATGAAAAAAAAAGTTTGACTTTTTGCCTATAAACATCTGAAGGTATACCTAAAAATATATTTAGTACTAGGCATACCAAAAAAAAAAATCTTTGTATTTAGTGTTCATCAGAATAAGTATTGTTTATTAAATAAACAAATGAAAATATATTTTTATTTGAAAAATTTCTCAATTCTGTCATATTGTTTCACATTTAAATAGATAAGCATGGAATATTAACATGATATCGCTAGCCATATTTCTTTATTGCCTTTTGCGTCTTAATTGCCTGACAACATTAACTTATACTGTAGAACACTGTGGGTGAGATCTGCTTTGGATACCACATTTTGGCCAGCTGTGAAAGAGCTCCCAGCAGTATTTGACTGATAAAGATCATTCCCTGTGAATCAACAAATGAATATTACTCCTTGTCTCCTCTAGTGAAACATCCCCAGTTCCTTGAAGTTCATTCTAAAGTTTTGAGAATTTCCAGCAACCTGGTTTTTCTTGCCTAGACAGGTTCAGGTTATCCGTGGCATCAGGAAGCTCTGACCTGCTCAGCAGTGTGTTGGATAAGCCCCCAAACTCTGGCATCAAGAGTGCCTGGGTCTAGACCTCAATTTCAATACTTACAGCTGTGTGAACTTGGATAAGTCACTTACAAACTTTTATGCCTCTGTTTTTCCAATATGCAAAGTGAGAGTTTAATAATATATAATTCATTGGGATTTCTTGTGGATTAAGATAATATGACAATTAGCACAGTTCCTGGCATATAGTCATTGCTCAGTATTACGTGGTAATACATTTAGCTCTCCTTCCCTCTCTCTCTCTTTAGTGTCATTCTTTATTCAAGGAATATATTTTTTTTTAATTTTATTTATTTGACAGAGAAAGAGAGATCGCAAGTAGGCAGAGAGGCAGGCAGAGAGAGAGGGGGAAGCAGGCTCCCTGCCGAATAGAGAGCCCGATGTGGGGCTCGATCCCAGGACCCTGAGATCATGACCTGAGCCGAAGGCAGAGGCTTTAACCCACTGAGCCACCCAGGCACCCCTATTCAAGGAATAATTAAATGCAGGCACTTCAACATTCTGAGATTTATGGAGTTTTATCAATGCAACTTAAGACGGCATTAGATGATTTTTGTCTGATTCATCCATACATTAGGTCCCCTATCATGTGCATTCTAATATTAATTGTTCTCTTTTGTTATATTTCATTTACTCTCTGCCCTCCTCTTTCCCATCCTGCATCCTGTTTCTTGCTATCACCCAAGTTCAGTATTCTGTCGATACACTGATGTGTCTCCGGTTAAACTTTGAATGGCACAGGCTTAGATTACAACTCTGTGACATGCCTCCTAAAAACTTCTCTTCTAGTTGCTCTACTCCATTCACCTCTCTCTGGATGTGGTCATTGTTAGATGTGAACCCTCTTCATGCTCTCTTTCAGCACACCCTGCTTTGTCATATGCTTTGTTCTGTGTCTAAAAATGACCATGATTTGCATTTGTAAGGTTTTTTTTCCCCACAAAGAAAATGAGGTAAGTTTAGCATGAGTTGTTTCCTACCACTTTTTAACCACCTTAGAAATATTTGTCAACTTTAATGACTTATATTCCCCCATGATAGAGACAGTGTGATCTTTCTACTCACATATTTAAAATCTTCCTTTTCTATCAAACAAAACGTTCTGATAGTTTTCCAACTGATGTATTCAGATGGAAATGGTTCAAACCATTTCAAATTACAAGAATCTGAGATTAAAAGATCCTAATCCTAAACATATTGCATTATATCCTAAGTTTTCCTACCTGTCATTTTACATATATAAAGCTTGAAAGCGTACATGTCTTTTGACATGGCAAAGTAAATCCTTGCTTTTATCTCTGCTTCCTTCCAAAACCCCACTAAAATAATTGTAAGTGGATGTAAAGAGGTTAGTCCTACAAGGAGATACAGAATGGGGAGGCTTCAGGAAAGGAAAATGGAAATCTGACATGCAAATGAGAGTAGGGAGATACCACTAAGAAAACATTAAGTCCGTGTAGACCATGAAAGTCTGAGAACTAAGGGCACCACTAAGAAAACATTAAGTCCGTGTAGACCATGAAAGTCTGAGAACTAAAGGTATTACAGAAAGTAGAGAAGCATGAATATGGAAATAGAAGAATTGGCTCAGTAATTATGAGAAGTTATTAGACCCTTGGTCCTTTCCCCAGTTCTGTATTCCCACAGGATCTCTTTCTCTGACCTCCCCAAGAAGGAGATGAGAGGTTTATCCTGCAGAGAAGTAAAGGCAAAAAGCTCTAAGCCCTGCCAAGCCAGGTATAATAGCAAGAAACATATACTGAAAATGGGCAGAATAAATTCTTTAAACTGAAGGCTCCATATCTCTGCTAAAGGCCTTTTCACATTTTAGCTCCAAGAATGGAGATAGCCTAAAAATTTCTTCCATTCAGAAAATGAGAAATCTTCTTCAGAAATTGAGGATCTAGAGAGGAAGAGAACTATGAATCCTGGTACTCAAATTTCAGAAGCAAAGTAAAGAACAGAAGAAAATTTTGAAGCAGAATATAATTCATATTCTCAGATTTTTTTTAAAGATTTTATTTATTTATTTGACAGAGAGAGAGATCACAAGTGGGCGGAGAGGCAGGCAGAGAGCGAGGGGGAAGCAGGCTCCCCGCTGAGCAGAGAGCCTGATGTAGGGCTCAATCCCAGGACCCTGAGAACATGACCTGAGCCAAAGGCAGAGGCTTTAACCCACTGAGCCACCCAGGAGCCCTATATTCTCAGATTTTTTTAAAAAGGTTTTTCCTCGAAAAAAGAAATGAGTACATGAAAAAGAGCAATAAACAAAATCAAACTCCTGGTATATGAAAAAATATATATGATAGTCAAAATTGTTTTAAGGATTGGAAGATCATTTGGGAAATCATGCAGAAACTTCAAAAATTAGACACAGGATGGAAAATAGAAAGCTTTTTAAAAAGGATCAATCTAGGAGGGACAACATCTGGCTAATTAGAGTCAAGAGAAAGAAAATATGAAGAAATTATCAAAAACAAAAAACTTTCAGAACTAAATAACATGCATTGCCAGAGCAAAAACCCATAAAGTTATCAGGAGAGTAAATGCAAACAAAGATCTGAGTCAGTCACATTACCATGAAATTTTCAGAACACAAGATGAAGAGAAAATCTTAAATACTCGAGGGAGAAAAAAAAAAAAAGTCACATAAAAAAATTAGAAAGCCAAATGACATCACCGAACAAAAACTGTCCTCAACACTAAAATATATGGGAGTAAAACCTGGAGAATTCTAAAGACAATTCTATATCCAGCAAAATTATCAAATATAAGGGTAAAGTAATTTAAAATAATTTTCTTGTATATATCTTACAATAATCTTTCTGAGAAAGTTATTGGAAAATATTCTCCACTGAAACAAGAACATAAACCAAGGAAGAAGTTATTGAATCTAGGAAGAGAAGACCCAAAATAGAAGGGGAAGTGGAGGCTGGAAGAATATCTGGAGTGACACTATGGAGAAGGCCTTGGAGAAGAATTTCTCCAGATTAGAATAAGAAGTTAGAGTTCCAGGAGAGAAGTGTCTAGGAAAAATACAGAACTGATGGGACAATCAATGGATTTGAAGATATGGAAGATGTTCCAAAAGGTTTTATATGTGTGTTCCATAATTTGGGGGCAATTACTGTTAGTGGCTTAGAATACAAGCCAGTTAGAAATAGTGGCTTGGAATAAAAACAAATTTTAATACCAAGGGAATACAAATGTAGATAAGAAAGTCTATTCACTGTTCAATGTTTGGCTCAGTAGCGAACCTTGGTGTGTCATTCTGGGACCCAGCAGGGCAGATCAGATTGGAAAGAGTATTGAAGACTGTTTAACAATGGGATTTTTACATAGGTGTGGGATGGCCTAAGGAAATGCAGATGAGGAGGGGAAGCAAGACTAGCAAGTGAAGAAGCCTGGAGGAGCAAGGGAAGGAAACAGTTAGCAGAACCAGATAGGAACTGAAGCCCTGACAGAGGGACTGACTGATTGGTAGGATCCAGGTTCAGGGGAGGACAACACAGCTGCCCTGGAACACAGCAGGGCAGGCGAGGCTGCTGAGGGGTGAAAACCCCGAGTACTCCCATCTCTCCACCTCTGAATTCTGCCTGAGCATCTGGTTAATTGAATCCAGCAGCCAGAGAACAAGGGAACTAACTTGATAGTGGTTCTACTCCCAAGAAGCTCTCTTGAGAATATTCAGTTCAGTAGCAAAAATGTGGGTTTAAATGTTTTGTTGTAAGGCATATTCTAGTCTGAGCCATGTGAATACTTAATGTGACATTATGTAACAAAATCTGGGGAATCATAGAGATCGTTGGGTATAAAGAATGTTCTGGTGTAGAATGGATTTCTGTGCAGTGGTCACACACACATATGACTGCCTTTTTTTTTTTTTTATCATTTTTAGCTTATTGGCTTATATACTTTTCTCAGAAAGGCCTTCCGTCTTGGACACACCATCTCTAATTATTTTTTTACATCACCCTATTTTCTTTCATTATTAATAGTTATCACTGTTTGAATTTATTGTATCTTACAGTTTTCATGTCTTCCTCTTGCCTAGTTTCTCCTCCTCTCATACCTCTGTAGGTCCCTTTGAGGGCAGGGATCTAGTTTATTTTATCTGATGATATAGCCCCCAACACCTAGCTGGATGTGTAGCCCAGTAAATAGGATATTCAGTAGAACATTGTTTAAATAATTACGTAAGATTTCATCCTGGGTTGTACATACGAGGTGATCAAAAGTGGGCTTATTCAGTGTGGCCTAGGTGTCTAGCTCAGGAGACTGGGTGGAGGTATCGTTAATAGAAGTCAGGAGTTCAGGAGGCAGAGCAAATTATGGCTACAGAAATGAGAGTGTGAGAAGAAAGTGTACAGTTTTGACATACGATTGGGAAGCACCTCTGAGGTACGCAGGTATTTATGTCCAGTAGGTGGTTGAAATTATGGACTTGGGAAAAGGTCTTAATTATAGATAGAGATTTAGAGGTCTTTGGTAAAGAAGAGATAGATGAGTCATAAACACAGTTGAGATCTTGCAGGAAAATTCAACATGGAAAGTAGCAGACTCAAAGAGAAGCTTTGAGTATATAGCTATATTATTTTTACCAAGATTTATTACGGAGTAAGATAACATAATCCAATATCTTAAGATAATACCACTACTCCAAATACACGCAGTGTTCAAGAACATTAATGGGGTTCCTTGTGTATATTTTCGAGAAGTTAGAGAACTCCTAAAAATTAATGACTTCTTGAACAACAAATTAGTTTTTCATCATAGATGGAAATAAAATTATAAACTTTACGTCTGGTGTATGAAATACACTAATGGTGCTATTTCTTTTCTTACTGTATACACCACAGCCAACATGATAGATCAGAATGCTTTACATAACTAAGTTATAAGTAACAGAAACAATACTATTTTGGAGAGGAACATTAACAAAAAACATTATATTCATTATATTTTGTATGTGTATATATACATATATATACACACACACACACACACACACCCATATATAGTCAGGCTTACACAATGTGTATTAAATTCATCACTAGATTCTTTCAGTTCATTTCATGTTGTCTCATGCATGTTCCTTTTAAAAGTTAATTTTGCATTAATATAAAAGCATTATGACTCAGTGACTCTGGCATCACCATTTTGATGGCTTTTCTAATTACTTTAGTTTGACTACTTCATAATTGATGTACTTGAAATACCAAAATGGATGGGTAATTTTTACACCCAGATTATATTAAATTATAATAGCCTGTAAGTTTTTATTCCAATGTGTGGGAATTAAGATCTCAATTATGTGGCTCCTTCAAGATACACAGTTCAGATGGAATTATGTTTACTATATGATTGAACATAATGTTCACCAAAAGTAGCCATGAAGGAATCTATTATGTAAAATGACATTAGGAAGGGATTGTTCTTCATTCTGCTCATTCAACCATGCTGATGCACCTGTTTCTAATTTTGAAATCATCTATGATTACCTCCCAACATCAGTGTTGAAATAGCATCATTAGTCAAGTTTCTTTATTTGCTCAAAAAGAAACGTGTAAAGATGAAAATTGTGTGCTGTGGCCAGTTTTTTTTTTCCCCTCCCCAAACTTCAACTGTATTTTCAAATCTCTGTTTTCCAGTTGAGTCTAATTTTTTTAAGCCAGTGGTGAAAACTCCCATGATCATACTGAGAAGATTTTGGGTGACTGCTATCGGGCATAAATACATAGTATCTGGGACACCTGGGTGGCTCAGTGCGTTAAAGCCTCTGCCTTCGGCTGGGGTCATGATCTCAGGTCCTGGGATAGAGCCCCGCATCGGGGTCTCTGCTCAGCAGGGAGCCTGCTTCCCCCTCTCTCTCTCTCTGCCTGCCTCTCTGCCTACTTGTGATCTCTCTCTCTGTCAAATAAATAAAATCTTTACAAAAAAAAAATACATAGTATCTGAGGGGTCCCTTTTAAAGTACTCAGAGTTTTGTCGATCTATGCTTATGTAGCCATTTGTGACAAGGAATTCAAGCACCACTTTAACATAAATTGAAGCTTAATCTTGTATTTTAGGAAAACTCTGTGTTTTCCTAAAATGAAATGAAAAAGAAATGAAAAGAAAGTTTGTTACTCTTCATGTATCTTTTAAAGTGGCATGTATTTTGTATATAATTTGAACTAAAATATTAGTCACAGCAGCATTAATACCTCTTAGTTTATTTTAGCATTAGCCAATAATATATAGATGTTACATAGCATTATACTCTAGATGGCTATTGCACAAAATTAGCCTTACTCTTCTGACATCATCATGTTAATGGGATTTCTATATTGATGCTAATGGTAACTTCTCTAAGAAAACTTTTACTGCCTCCATTGTGCTTCTCCAAGTTGAACACTTAAAAATATTTGTTCTGAATTTTGGTTGTGACTATAATATTCTGAATTTTTATTACAGCTGTAATATTTTTATAGCTAAAGATTCTAACATAGCTATCATGTTTAGGTTCTTGCCTTGAGGGAAATTTCTAATTGTTAGACTATAATTGTCTTGATATTCTTTTTGGACTTCTCATCTTCTATAGAGTATTTGGTTGAGTAATCTGAACTATAGTAATCTGAAAATTGAAAAACCCATTTATACACAATTGAGGTCTTTGTTCTCTCCTACAATATCTTTTAGTCTCTATTTGCTTTTCTTGTATTTTTTCATAAACATATAATTGTATACAGGAGAAGTAGTACAAGAATTTCAGATTCTTGTTTGAAGAATTGTTTCTTTTGTTTGGGGGTAGCTGACAGATATTAGAGATTTAGGGAGAAAAAATACTTTGTTACTCTGGAATTTAGGTTAGTGAAGATGTGAAAGAGGAAGATAACTCTCTCAGTTCTTAGTTTGATGAAAGCCATATATAAATTTGCTTTATCTGTATAACACTTTTTGATTTCACACAAAAAGTAAAAAAAAAAAAAACCTAAAAACTTAAACTTTAAAAAAAATCCTTTAAGAAAAAAATTTGTTATTCAACATTAGATACATATGTTAAAATTTTGGAAACAAGATTAAAAATTAAATGACAAACCATCATCAGATATAACATATACAAACAAAACCTAAAACCAGCAGAAATAAAGAAATAATAAAGATTAGAGCAGAAATAAATGGTATAGAAACTAAATAGTAGAACAAATCAATGAAACCAGGAGCTGATTTTTTGAAAAAATTATGAGAAACTTTCTATATATTGATGCCCTTTTGGAACATTTAGATGGCTCAGAATATTACACTGCTAAGATTTTTTTTTTTCCAGTTTAAGTTATGACCAGAGTATAGAGTGTTATAAGAGGAAGTGACAGAAAATGTGACTGCCAAGATTGTTCTCCAACTCTGAAGAGCTTTGGAAGCCAGGAGCTTCTAAGTTTTGTTCTCCAAGAAAAAAGAAATCTCAGTCTTCAAAGAGAAAGCAACATGATAAATGATTTTAAGAGATAGGTATTATGCTAAGCAAAATAAGTAAATCTGAGAAAGACAATTATACGGTCGCACTGATATGTGGAATTTAAGAAGCAAGGCAGAGGATCGTAGGGGAAGAGAGGAAAAAATGAAATAAGGTGAAGCCAGAGAAGGAGACAAAATCATAACAGACTCTTGATCTCAGGAAACAAATTGAGTGTTGCTGGAGCTGAGAGGGAGTCGGGGAATGGGGTGGTTGGGCCATGGACACTGGGGAGGGCATGTGCTATGTGAGTGCTGTGTGTTGTGTTTTCATCTGTGATGAATCACAGACATGTACCCCATGAAACAAATAATACATTATATGTTAATTAAATTTAAATTAAATGTACAGGTTTCAGAAGATGTAGACAAGATTTGAAGGGGGAAACACTGGCCAGAGGTTTATCACATTAGCTCAAAGGAGAGATTATGGGGTTCTGAATTATGTATTCTCAGTAGGGGCTTCTCAGATGTATGCCAATGAGGGTCATTTCCAAGATGAAGCTGAGAGAACTTACGTGTTGTTTGAGAGAAGCCCAGTATAGGAGAAGAAAAAAAAAATCTTCGTGTAATGCATTAACCAGAACAAGATATATTGGTGATAGAACAGGTATTGTTTTGTTTTTTAATTAAAAATTTTGCAAGAGGTATCTGGAGGGAAAAAACATAAATTTAATTTCAAAATATTAATTTTCACATACCTGAATTTCCTCTTATTCAGGCACGAGCCTCAGAGGGAAGGTTGATACTAGGAGTGAGAATTTGAATGTGACAGGATATAGGTAATATCTGACACCAGGCCTGCCAAGGAATCACCGGGAAGAGCATTGCAACTGTCTTACCCAAACAAAGTATTATGTGAAAGGGGACTAAGAAAAAAATAATCTAAGAAAGTTATTTTTTTTTAATCAGTAGAGCCCAAATTACAAATAAAGTATGGCTTTAAAGATGTTTTGAGTTGCTGTAAATATAAATTTCTATTTATTTTTTAAAAGATTTTATTTACTTGAGAAAGTGAGATATCCCATGAGTGGGGAAAGGGGCCGAGGGACGGGGCCGAGGGAGAGGAGAGTACCCACTGAGCAGGGAGCCCAAAGTGGGGCTGGATCCCAGGACCCTGGGATCATGACCTGAGCTGGAGGCAGCAGCTTAACCGACTAAACCACCCAGGTGCTGCCGGATTTGAAAAATATTAAACAACAACAACAACAAAAAGCCTCAGGAGAAACAAAAATATCATATGATTAGGAAAAAATAGTTTTTATCTCCAAAATACATTAAAATTTAATGTTAAAGATACCAATTTGGTATTGCTTTGTTAAAATTGATCTAAGATCAAAAATATTACAATATCATATAAAATCACTAACCAAAAAAGTTTATATCTGCTATCCAATTTTAGAACCTCAAAGGAACATTGCCGTTAAATATTCATTTTGGTCCTATTAACAAAGGAACTCAAAATTGAGTGTTAGAAATGTGTAGAAAATGACATTCATTTTTTTAAATTCAATTTCTTTGGTCGATAATTAAATGGCAGCGTGTTACAAGTAAAGTTGAAATTTTTATTTATTTTATTTATTTATTTATTTATTTTTTTAAAGATTTTATTTATTTGACAAAGAGAAACACAGCGAGAGGGAACACAAGCAGAGGGGATGGAAGTGGGAGAAGCAGGCTTCCTGCTGAGCAGGGAGCCCGATGCGGGGCTCTATCCCAGGACCCTGGGATCATGACCTGAGCCGAAGGCAGACGCTTAACGACTGAGCCACCCAGGCGCCCCAAGTTGAAATTTTTAAATGCTGAGTCAATACTTTTCTTCTTATATCTTATTAAATAAGATATAATAATGTATCTATTATAAAGATAATAAACCTTTAATGCCAACGGGAAGGATTTTAGAGGAGCTAACTTTGCAATGTACTTGGTTACTTCTTGCCAACCATGTATCTCTACTTACTGGGTCAGGGACTGTATTTACTTTGTAATTTTATTTAAGCCAGTAGTTCTCAAATCTATATCGTTTATAAAATGGTGGGAGTGTGTGTAAAATAATGTTACAAGGGAGTTTGTTAATGTAATAACCTGTTCTGAGAGTTCGCTAAACGTCTAGGTAACGGCTATCTCGCTGTGGTTTTGGTTTCTCAAGTCAGACACACAGTCTAGCTTCTCTGTTATTTCACTTCTTATCACTAAGTGACTTGGTGACTTGGATTTGGTCAAGAGATGTTTTCCTTATTATCTTAGTGGGCTTGGGAGTATCTTTGCAAAAAACGGTCTTCTGTGTTGTCTATCTTAATTATTTGTATGGCCAACAAGGGAGGAGCCCATATGGAATGCTCCTAACTGAGCAAAAGAAATGACTCCCTGAATATTACTCTGTGTGTGTGTGTGTGTGTGTGTGTGTGTTGATGGCATCATCAATCACTTCTCATCATCTCAAGTAATGAGTGCATTTACTTTAAGTGCAGACTGTTTTGTTTTTGCTTTGTTTTGTTTTGTTCTCAGCAGTAAAACAGTTTAAATGGAAGTTTGGGTTCTTTCAGATCTTTTATGACTTTCCCTGGAAACTCTTAGCAATGTACTTAGTTCTAGAACACTTGCTATCAAATGGAAAAAGAGAAGCTTTTAGAAAGCAGGGATCTTTTCCAGTACTTAACATGTAATAAATTGTACTCCTTTAGCAAAGGGGATGTTTAGAGCAGTCACTTCAGTAAAAATGCTTCTGTCGTATAGACTGCAGAGAACATGTAAAGATAGGAGACATCCTGTATCAGTTGTCTAGAAAGCTCAGCAAACTGACACCTGGAATTATCTCTGTGTTTGCTGTTTCGCAGTGAGAAGCTTCTTTGAGGTCTGTGCAAAAGGTGGATCACTAGTTCCCTGACCACCTCGATGATAAGCTAAAAACATAACTCACTACTGATGCAGTGTTGCAAACTCCAATAGCTCTAACAGTGTAAGGTAAAAGACAAAAAGAATAAATGTATCTGGATTACTGAAAACAGCAGTAAATTTTATTGGAGTTTTCTAATTATAGATAGAGAAGACTTGATGAAAGCACAAACTATACCTAATAAATGGTAGAAGCTATAGTCTAAGAAAAAGTGTAATTCTTGGGAGATATAATAAAGGCAATGTAACATTTTCCATGCAAAAATTTTTTGAAGTCTGTTGTAAAAAATTTGAGCAGAATCAATTAAATTTCATTTTTACAGAGAAAGTATCTGTCTAAGGTACTCGAGTTAAGGATTCCTTAGGCATCTGTACTTAGGAATTCAATGTGTATGGCCCAAGTACCCGATCAGGTTCTGCAAATTCAAGTTCAACCCTCTCCAGTTTTTGAGGATAAGGTACAAGAGAGTTCAAACCAGTCTTCTCCAAGAGTGTGACAATGTCTACTCTTTCACACCATTCTTAATCTTGCCCTCCATCCGTAAGTACACACACATCCTATACAAGCCTGAGTATTACTCTAGTATACTATACTATATACTAAATATGAAATTACATATTAAATAATGTGCTAAATATGAAAGGCCTACTTATATACATCAAGGCTATATTTATTGATAAGGCCAGAACCTAATTACAGAGTATTAACTGTGAGTATTTCTTTGATTTGTTGTATATTTTTAGTCAAAGATATCTGAATCAAAACAACACTGCATTATCTAGTGCACAGCTGGTAGTCATTGAATCACTGATGCGATCTTATTTTTATGGAATTTTTTAAAGAAAATCTGAACTATGTCTCATAAAAGCCAGGATAGGATTTTGTATGATTGTTGATGAATAAAATTTATTTCATTGCCTAGATATGCAGTCTTGTAACCTATTAATACTATCCTCTTTTAAAAATAAGCTTCATAGCAACCCAGGGGGCAAGCTGTCAGCCTTGAGAAGTTTGGGAACTAATGATTATTAAAAGTTGCTTACAGAGATAAAATGTGACGCTAGGGGATATTTATTTTTTATATCATTAAAATCTATGCTTCTTCAAAACCAATAACAGTGATCATTCAAAAGAAAAATGCAAATTAACTGATACTAAAGTTTTGCCCCAAAGATACTACAGACCAGATTTTAGAAACTTTCATATGTTTTCTTTCTCAACATATAGTGGACTGCCAAGGACATTAATAATGCAAATCTGTGTTTGAACACAAATGACTCCCTACAAGGCCTGTTTTGATTATTAATGGAATTAATTATCTGCCTGTTCCACGCAGTTACTATGGTTTGGAATAAGAGTTAATAATGAAAGACTAAGGCAAATTTTAAAAATAGCATGTTTAGTAATACAAATTAATTCTAGCATACAAAGAATCAGTAAGCAAATATTGTGGAGACAATGGCTTCTCTCTTTTTACTCATCATTAAGAAACTCCTCTCCTGTGCATGTATCTTATTTTCATTTTCCAAACACAGAAAAATAGACTGGGATGCTCAGAAGGGCCACCCATTTTGTGAAACTAGAAATTCAAATTTTATCATGTTGCCTAAGTTATTTTCAATCAAGGAACTGGGAAGTTACGCTAGCAGTGGAATTGTTGTTTTTTTTTTTTTTAAGATTTTATTTATTTGACAGAGAAATCACAAGTAGGCAGAGAGAAAGGCAGAGAGAGGGGAAAGCAAGCCTCCCTGCTGAGCAGATGCAGGGCTCCATCCCAGGACCCTGAGATCAGGACCTGAGCCAAAGGCAGAGGCTTAACCCACTGAGCCACCCAGGCGCCCTATAGTAATGGATTTGTTTGAGGCCAGCCCCTTCCCGAGGACCTTAAAGTTGCTTTGAGGTATCAAATATTCTGCCTTCTTTCAGAGTTTAATGGCTACCTGTCTTTACAGAAAGAATACTTCACAGACCAGTGGTTTTATTATGAAAATGCACTTTCCATGGGGTGATTTTATGAATGCAGACTAAGGCAAACAAAGTCTGCTAGTCTGTAAAGAGGGAGAACTTGGGAGGACAGAGTATCTGTGTGCCCTTGTCCCATAATCTCAGGAAGGCTCTACGATATTTCCCCCAGAAGCCTTATAGTTCCATGAATGTAGTTTGAAATCTATTTCTTTTTTTTTTTTTTTTTAAGATTTTATTTATTTATTTGACACAGAGAGAGAGAGATCACAAGTAGGCAGAGAGGCAGGCAGGGAGAGGGGAGAGAGGGGAAGCAGGCTCCCTGCCGAGCAGAGAGCCCGATGCGGGGCTCCATCCCAGGACCCTGAGATGGTGACCTGAGCCGAAGGCAGAGGCTTTAACTCACTGAGCCACCCAGGCGCCCCTGAAATCTATTTCTTTAGAGAAAATAGAAAGCATTGGTATAAAAAAAAAATCCATACTAAACATCATGGATTCACCTATCAATTTCTGATAAGCTTTACTCATTTAATAAGTTTAAATTAAATGACTATGTAAGACATGTCTTTGTCCTACTATGGAGGATTATGTGTTTGTGTGTTGTGTATATGTATATGTAGTATATATGTGTCTATATATATATATGTTTGTGTATATATGTGTATATATGTATATATAAATGATAATCTCTGTCTCCAGGGAGGAGATTGGCATTCCTAGATGGGAAACCATTTCACTGCACTTTTATAAAAGGCTTTGGGACACTGCATGAGATGGTGTCATAATTGATTTGACCATTTTCCACTGACTCTGTCATTGTAACATGCCATTTAAAAGGCTTTTGGTTACAGTTTCTAAGATTGTAATAGTTGCTATGTTCCTGTACCCCTAATATTGCTTTATTAACAGTTCTTGTTCACAGAAGCTCTGTAATTAGTATAATTATTTACCTTAGACCTCTTCTTATGGCACATACTTCCAGTAAAAGATTCCTGGAAATATCCTCTTCAATATCTTAGATTATTTAAACTCATACTGTCTGGGGCACCTGGGTGACTCAGTCATTTAAGCCTCTGCCTTCAGCTCAGGTCATGATCCCAGAGTCCGGGCTCCCTGCTCAGTGGGGAGTCTGCTTCTCCCTCTCCCTTTGTTCCCTGCCTCCCCCGTCCCCCAGTTCGTACCTGCTCACTCTCTTTCTCAAGTCAATAAATAAAATATTAAAAAAAAATCTCTCTTACTATCTGTAATATCATTGCATCATTGTACCAGAAAAAAACCCACCATGTTGGCATATTTCTAGGAAAAGTCCCTATTTTGAGTACTAAATTTGGTGAAAGCCCAATATCTCCATTCTTTTTTTTTTTTAAAGATTTTATTTATTTGACAGAGAGAAACACAGCGAGAGAGGTAACACAAGCAGAGGGAATGGTTGCGGGAGAAGCAGGCTCCCTGCTGAGCAGAGAGCCCGATGCGGGGCTCGATCCCAGGCCCCTGGGATCATGACCTGAGCCGAAGGCAGACGCTTAACGACTGAGCCACCCAGGCGCCCCCAATATCTCCATTCTAAAACCCACTGTATTTGGGTACTTTCAACTAGCAAAGAGTAACTTTCAGAATTAAAAAAAAAAAAAAAAAAGTCTGAAACTTTCTGACTTCCCAGTCTAAATAGTAGAGCAGTGATACAAAAAAAAAAAAAAAATTATTTTTTTAATGTTCCAAGATTCATTGTTCATGCACCACACCCAGTGCTCCATGCAATACATGCCCTCCTCAGTACCCACCACCAGGCTCACCCAACTCCCCACCTCACTCCCCTCCAAAACCCCGTTTTTTTCTCAGAGTCCACAGTCTCTCATACTTCGTCTCCCCCTGTGATTTCCCCCAATTCACCCTTCCTTTCCTTCTCCCAGTGTCCTCCATGTTTTTCCTTTATGATCCACATGTAAGTGAAACCTTATGATAATTGACTCTCTCCACTTATTTCACTCCACATAATCTCTTCCAGTCCCGTCCATGTTGATACAAAAGTTGAGTATTCATCCTTTCTGATGGAGGCATAATATTCCATTGTGTATATGGACCACATCTTCTTTATCCATTTGTCTGTTGAAGGGCATCTTGGCTCTTTCCACAGTTTGGTGATTGTGGCCATTGCTGCTATGAACATTGGGGTACACATGGCCCTTCTTTAAAAAAAAATGATTCTATCTCAGTCTCTTCTTTAGTGCAGCTTCTCCAGGAAAGTGTTATTCTAAAGTAATTCACCCCCCCAAGGATTACCAGGGTTTAAATGGCAAGAGAGAATTACAATCAGATATTCCAGTTCACATATCAATTTAGGTCAATTTGCATTTGTTTGTTTTTAAAGGCAATGCTGGGCAAATTCTTATTTTAGTTCGGTTTATACAGAGAATTTTTTCCATTTATTTTGAAATCTTTCTTACCTAGAAATGAAAGGATGAAATGCTCACAGATTGTGTGTCTAAGTGTAATGGTCAGAGTTTAATAGATAGAGATGAAAAGATCAAAAGAACAAGAATAAAATCATAATTTCATAATTCGGATAGCTGTGGTGATGCTTTCGGGAAAGGAAAGATTAGAATATTTCTGAATATAACAGTACTCCTGGGTCCATAAGAGCAAACTTACTCTATGTGCCCTCTTTTTCTAGTACTTTATGCCTTTTAAAAATGTATTTGAAAGTTACTTTATTTCTCTAAACATGTACTCTAAATTTAAAAGTTGCAAAATACTTCTGATTATGACAAAAACACTCCTAGGAATTCACTAGGAATCTGTTTATAATTCTTTTTTACTAAAAAAAAATTTGAAGACTGCAGCAGGCAAGTGAAGTCATAGATGCTGTATATATTTTAGACTTTATAAACTCACAGTTGAAGAGCAATTCAACCTGTGTTACTATTGAAAATACATACAATTTATTACAGATTTTAATTTCGTTGTCCTTTACAATTTGACATGGTTAGAAGTTTTGATTCACAGTCTGCAGACACTAGTGTAGCTTAAGAAAGAAAAAATCAGCTGAAAGACCTGGGTTTATTTAGGTTTTTTAAGGCTGTTATAATGCATGAAATGGGCCTAGTGTGGAGTCAGCTGCACGGTTTTGCTACAATCACAAAATAGAGAGGCAGGGAGAGAAGGGGAGCCAGGGGTGAAGTGCAGGCAGGCACAGGCTGAAAAAAAAAAAAAAAAAAAAAACTTAAGAAAGTCAACTTTGCAAAGTTTTTTCTACAAATTGTGATTTCTCTTCATGTATTTTTTTTTTAAAGATTTTACTTATTTATTTGACAGAGATCACAAGTAGGCAGAGAGGCAGGCAGAGAGAGAGGGGCAAGCAAGCTCCCTGCTGAGCAGAGGGCCTGATGCGGGGCTCGATCCCATGACCCTGAGATCATGACCTGAGCCGCAGACAGAGGATTTAACCCACTGAGACACCCAGGCGCCCCTCTTCATGTATTTTTTTTTTCTTCATGTATTTTTTAAGCCCAGCTAGTTTTTTTTCTTCTGATTTTTTAACATAAAATTCACCCTCCCAATGATTTCCAAGTGTACAGTACAATATTGTCAACCTTATGCATGTTGTGTGCAGACTCCCCAAAACCACCCCCCCACCCCCCGCACCCCCATTCCTGCAGGACTGAAACTATACCCTGTGAACATGTCCCTGGCTCCCACTGCCCCCTCCCCCATCCTCTTGCCCCCACCCTCTGACTTTCTGTTCTGTGTGTTTCACTGCTTCAGATACCTCATATAAGTACAATCGTGCAAAATTTGTCTTTTTGGACTCATTTCGCTTAGCATTATGTCCTCAAGGTTCATCCACGCTGTAGGACAGGAGTTCCTTCTTTGTTTGTTTATTTATTTTATTTTTATTATTTTTTTTAAAGATTTTATCTATTTGACAGTGAGAAACACAGCGAGAGAGGGAACACAAGCAGAGGGAATGGTAGTAGGAGAAGCAGGCCTCCTGCCGAGAAGGGAGCCTGATATGGGGCTCGATCCCAGGACCCTGGGATCATGACCTGAGCTGAAGGCAGACGCTTAACGACTGAGCCACCCAGGCACCCCAGTTCCTTCTTGTTTTAAAGCTGAATAATATTCCACTGTAGTTCTATACCGTATTTTCTTTTTCTGTTCATCTGTCCGTGGACATCTAGGTTGCTCTCACCTCGGGGCTAGGGTGAACACCCATCTCCATGTACTTTTAAATTGAGCTGGAAAGTGCAAATTGTTGCACCCCAATCTGTCTCACTTGGTTACTACTTTGCTCTCCTTTTTTTTTTTTTTTTTTTTTTTTAAGTGTTTAGCCAAGTTGTTGAAAATGTGTCTATATGCTGACTTAATAATGTTGACCATAGATTTTTTTTTTGTTTCCCCATGTTAGTGCAGACGCATAGATAACGATAAGATAGTCCTGGTCAAGGTGGACTAGCGCTGTGATGTGACACATCACGGAATGCTGATGTCATTGCAGGACGAATCAGCGGCGGCTGACAAGCAGTGTAAGCCGGAGGCGGCGCAGGCCACGTACTCCACCTCGGGGGTTTCGGGCTCCCAAGAGGTGCTGTACATCAACGGAAACGGGACCTACAGTTACCATAGTTACCGAGGGCTCGGCGGGGGCCTGCTCAATCTCAATGACGCTTCCAGTAGTGGTGAGTCTTCACTATTTATTGTGCTTTTTCTGTCCATTTGGGGATAGCAGATTCTCTAAATCCGAGAGGAGAAAATGAACTTACTGTGATAATCAAGAGTCACTACCCTTCGCCTAAAACCAAGACTGTTTCATATCTCACATAGGTCTCCCTACAAGGATAGCTCCCTATTCTGTTGCTGTTTCCAAAAGGAGCGGCGCGATTCTGCAGCTGAATAACTGATGTTTGCACTCAAAATTTCAGCTAGAGAAATGGCAATTTTTTTCTAACAAATAGTTAGACATTCTTCCCCCCCAAAGCTGTAATGCGGTATTCGTCAAGAATAATGAGCCATTTTCTCAACATTCAAAGAGGTTTTTAATTTGGACAATCTGAAGCACCAGGAACTTTACGGACTTGATAAAACACAACCAGTCATTATACCTAAGAGCGTAGGAACGGAAACAACACATAGAAACAACCCCTGGCTCTCCGCTTCCACAAGCCATGAATGGTATGCTGAAGCCAGCTCAGACAGGCTGGGGCTTGGTAAACTTTTAGGAGTTTCTTGAGCTTATATACCAAAGTGATTTCCAAATGTGTAATATAAAAGGAATAAAATATGTGGGTGAATTTCTTACAACTGGGTTGTAGGAAAGTTTTCCTAAAGAATACTTAAAATCCAGGGAAAAACTAAGCTCCATTTCACACACACACTTCTGCATGACAAAAAAACACTATACACAAAGTAAAAAATAAATGATAAACTGGGAAAATGATTAACTACCCGGGCTACCAAAGGCTACTAAGCCAGTGCATGAAGTTCTTCTAAAAGGAAAGAAATGGCCAAAACTATTTATTAAAAAAGTAAGGCTAGAAAATGAATACACAGTTCCCAAAGAAAACAAATATCCCTTAAATATGGGTAAAGTTACTTAACCCCACTCACTCCTAATAGAAATGCAGATAAGCAAAAATCGAAATAGTTACACGATATTCTTTTGACAAAGCTGTGGGGGAAATTGAGGAGTCTCATGTATGGCTTGTAGACATGCAAAAAGTTGGGGTGGAACTTGCAGTATCTAGAAAAATGAAACATGCATTTACCACTCAGTCCAGCAGTCTCTTTAGGAATCTCTTGTTAGGAATTTATCTTAAAGACGTATGGGCAAACATACAAAAAGACATATGCACAAGGCTATTGATTGTAGTGTAACTTATAAATTCAAGAAAAAGAGGATTACCAATAAAAAAGTTCACAATAAAAATGTTTATCAATCGATGGTTAGTTGATTCGATTCGAGTGCATCCAAACAAGAGAGTAACATGGCGCTATAAGAAGTGATTAAAAAATCTCTTTATGCACTCCAAGTGCTGAAAAGTACCTATAGTATGCTAATATTCATTAAAGAAAGATTTATAGAATTAAAAGTTTGCATAGAGGCAGGAATGGGGGAGAACAGTGTGAGGAAAGGAATGTAAACTGGAATTGTGAGTATATTGGGTTTTTATATTTTGTTTTATAAATTTAACTTTGAACAATTTAAATACATACTTATAAAGCAAACTGACTTTATGAATTTCTGATTTTGAAAGAAAAATGATGCAAATGAACTTTATCTGTTTAATGAGTGGTTGGCATAGCCCCCACAGAGAGGAACTTTTCCAAGTGATTTCAGAAACCATAATTTGGCTCCACAGCATGTAAGTCTATCACAAAACCTTAAACTATTTCCAGTAATCATATTATTATTTTGGAACTGTTTGCGCATTGTGGTTTAAAGCAAAATTATAATTATTTTGATGTCAGTGAAAGTTGGAACTTTTAGCAGGAGGCAAAGCAGATACAGATGTAAAAGCAATAAGTTAAAAAAAAAAACCTCTATAATCTTGCACTTGAATGGGTAGTATCAGATATTTTCTACTTAAAAATGCCTGAAAATAAAGACCAATTTTAATGTGAATATTTGAATTAGGATTGGTAGGCTTTTAACATATTTGAGAAGGAATTGCTTTATTAATGTCAGAGGAATATATACTCTAGAAAATCAGTTACCTATATAATCCTGGAAATATGCTCTGTGTGTTAGGGATGACTATTTGGAAAGCTGGGCTGGCTCTTTGGTCTGCTTTGAAATTAAAGGTGCTCTAAGGACAGGATCACTGAGCTTTAGTCTGAATCAGTTGCCTCCAAATCAAAAGAGGGATGCCTCAAGTAGAAGGGAGAAAAAAGAAATTCTCTCATTTTGAAAAGAAACAAAGTTTCAAGTGTATATTCAGTTTTCCAAAGCTAATGAGCTTTCTCAGTTGTTTTCAAGTGTTATTTGTATTTAGACAGCAAATCAGCAGGAATGAGAAAGTTCAGTAGCAGAAAGGGACAACATAAAAGCTGAGCATTCCTTTAACCAATAAAGCTGGAAACTAATAAATCTTTTTGAATATTTGACATGGGAAATGAGAACTGATAGGTAGTTTAGAACTCAACCACCAAACCAAAACATTTAGGGGAAAAGTGCATTGACTGTAGTTTTTATTGACAGAAACTGTTTTTTAGACTTAAACATTCATTTATTTATTAAAGTAACATTTAACATCAAGTAATGGCAATACCGATCACTTTACTGAGTCCTTGTGCTTCATGTAATTTCCATTTATTCCTTACACAGTCCTCTGAGATCTGCAGAATTTTGTGGAAAAATTTTATAAAATTGAACTTGCCCCAACTTAAAAAAATACTTAGGCACTACTTCCTTTTTTTCCTAATGTGATTGAAACCCATTTTGTGAGACTCAGAGACAGTGAGTAACTTTCCCAAGGTCCCGCCTTAATAAAGGGAGAAGCCAGGATCTGAGCACAGGCCTTCTGACACACTGTAAAGCACTGAGCTAACAAACTGTGCAAAGGAAGCAAGTGCTGAAGTATGCGATAGCCTCCAGTAAGAACTAATCAATTTCTCTCCAGAGATGCTCCTATTCTGGACATTTTATTTAATGGGTGAATCATACAATATATGGTCTTTTATGTTGGGCATTTTTCATTTAGCAAGCTGTTTTAAAGGTTTGTCTATATAGTATGAATCAATACCTCATTCTTTTTTATTGCCAAATAATGTTCCATTCTGTGGCTATGCCATATTTTGTTCAGCCATTCAATTGATGGGCACTTGGGTTTTTCTCACTTTGGGGTTACTATGAATGCTATAAACATTTATGTACAAATTGGTATTATATATGTTATGATTCTTTGGGGTATATACCTAGGAGTGGAATTGCTGGTTCATTCATATGGTAACTCTATGATTAACATTTTGAGGAAATAATAGACTGAATATGAGATGTCTTTTCATTTGCTATCAATCTTTAAACATTTTTCTTAACTATGTCTTGTAATATTTATAGTACAAGCTTTGTACTTCTTTTATGGCTATTTCCTTTTGTGATACTATTGTAGATGGAATGTTTTCTTTAAAAGAGTATTCTATATTTTTTCTATGTTTGGAGGAGTTTGTAAAGTAGTAGTATTAATCCTTTAAATGTTTGGTAGAATTCAGGAGTGATAACATCTGTGTCTGGGTTTTTCTGAGGGGTTTTTAATCACTAACCCAATCTCTTGTTATAGGTCTACCTGTATTGTCTGTTTCTTCTTGAGTGAGTTTAGGTAGTTTGTACATTTCCAAAAATGTGTCCATTTCCATTTAATCATCTAATTTATTGACACAGTTCATAGGATTCCTTTATAATCTTTTCTGTTTTCATAAGGTTGGTAGTGATGGTCCCTCTGTAATTTCTTTTTTTTTAATTTTAATTCCAGTTGACTTAACATACAGTGGCATATTAGTTTCAGATAACAATAGAGTGATTCAGTAATTTTATATATTACTCAGTGCTCATCAAGAAAAACATACTCTTAAAACCTTTCATCTATTTCGCTCATCACTCCATCCACCTCCCCTTTGGTAACCATCAGTTTGTTCTCTATTTTTGTTTTGTTTTTTTTTAATTTATTTTTTTGTTATGTTATGTCACCATATAGTACATCATTAGTTTTTGATATAGTGTTCCATGATTCATTCTTTACGTATAATACCCAGTGCTCCATGCAATCCATATCCTCCTTAATACCTACTACCAGGCTCATGCATTCCCCCACCCACAATGTTCACAGTCTCTCATGGTTCGTCACCCCCTCCGAGTACCCCCTTTCACTTTTTCCTTTCCTCCTCCTAATGTCCTCCGTGTTATTCCTTATGTTCCACCAGTAAGTGAAACCATATGATAGTTGACTTTCTCTGCTTGACTTAACTTCACTCAGAATAATCTCCTTCAGTCCCATCTATGTTGATGGAAAAGTTGGGTATTCATCCTTTCTGATGGAGGCATAATATTCCATTGTATATATGGACCACATCTTCTCTATCCATTCATCTGTTGAAAGGCATCTAGGCTCTTTCCGGAGTTTGGCTATTGTGGACATTGCTGCTACAAACATTGGGGTACATATGGCCTTGTTTTTCACTACATCTGTACCTTTGGGGTAAACACCCTGTAGTGCAATTGCTGGGTCATAAGGCAGCTCTATTTTTTAATTTTTTGAGGAATCTCCACACTGTTTTCCAAAGTGGCTGTACCAACTTGTATTCCCATCAACAGTGTAAGAGGGTTCCCCTTTTTCCACATCCTTTCCAACATTTGTTGTTTCTTGTCTTGTCAATTTTTGCCATTCTAACTGGTGTAAGGTGGTATCTCAATGTAGTTTTGATTTGAATTTCCCTGATGACTAATAATAAACATTTTTCATGTGTCTGTTAGCCATTTGTAGGCCTTCATTGGAGAAGTGTCTGTTTATGTCTTCTGCCCATTTTTTGACTTATTATCTGTTTACTGGGTGTTGAGTTTGAGGAGTTCTTTATAGATCTTGGATATCAGCCCTTTGTCTGTAGTGTCATTTGCGAATATCTTCTCCTATTCCGTGGGTTGCCTCTTTGTTTTGTTGACTATTTCCTTTGCTGTGCAGAAACTTTTTGTCTTGATGAAGTCCCAAAAGTTCATTTTTGCTTTTGTTTCCCTTGCCTTTGGAGACGTGTCTTGAAAGAAGTTGCTGTGGCCAGTGTCAAAGAGGTTACTGCCTATGTTCTCCTCTAGGATTTTAATGGATTCCTGTCTCACATCAAAATGGATTTCATCCATTTTGAGTTTATCTTTGTGTATGGTGTAAAAGAATGGCCAAATTTCATTCTTCTGTATATAGCTATCCAATTTTCCTAGCACCATTTATTGAAGAGACTGTCTTTTTTCCACTGGATATTTTTTCCTGCTTTGTTGAAGATTATTTGACATAGAGTTGAGGGTCCATCTCTGGGCTCTCTCCTCTGTTCCATTGGTCTCTATGTCTGTTTTTGTGCCAGTACCATGCTGTCTTGTTGATTTGTCAACAACAAATCAGGAACAAAATATCTGCAACTCAGGACCATGAACAGTTTATTTAATATACACATATACATCTATATGTGTATGTATTAATATATGTACTATATATACAAATACATACACATATACATTAGGGAAATGAACTGTTAGTGGTATATATACACATATAAGTGGTATCTATACATATATAAACATATCAGTATATTAGTTAAGCATCTGATGTATATACATATATCAAAAAAAGATGAGAAAAAAGAACAAATCAATAGAAGAAAAAATAAAACAGACCAAGAAAAAAAAAAGTCTAATACATATTAAGTATGAAAAAACAGTTTTTCAAACTTAATGGGTGTTAGGCATGTTTTCCCAGCAAAAACCTCCACAAGTTTATCTTTCATAAGCAGGTTTATCACCCTTTTCTTATTTGCATTTTGTCTTACGATACAAGTGTACCATATTAAAAAAAAAAAAACAAAACTGGTGATGACAGCTTTGTAATAAAGCTTAAAATCAGAGAGCATGATGCCCCCAGCTTTGTTTTTATTTTTCAACATTTCCTTGGTGATTTGGAATCTTTTCTGGTTCCATACAAATTTTAGGATTGTTTGTTCCAGCACTTTGAAAAATACTGATGATATTTTGATTGCGGTGGCAGTGAAAGTATAGATTGCTCTGGGCAGCATAGACATTTTAGCAATGTGTATTCTTCTGATCCATGAACGTGGAACGCTTTTCCAATCTTTTTGTTTCTTCAATTTCTTTCATGAGTGTTCTATAGTTGCTTGAGTATGGATCCTTTTCCTCTTTGGTTAGGTTTACTCCAAGGTATCTTATGGGTTTTGGTACTATTGTAAATGGAATTGATTCTCTGATTTCCCTTTCTACTTTTTCATTGTTAGTGTATAAGAAAGCAACTGATTCCTGTGCACTGATTTTGTATCCTGCCACATTATTGAATTCCTGTATGACTTTTGAGTTTTGGAGTGGAGTCTTTTGGGTTTTCCACATACAATATCATGTCATCGAAGAGAGAGAGTATGACTTTTTCTTTGCCAATTTGAATACATTTTATTTGTAATTTCTAATTCTAGATATGGTTCTCCCCATTCTTGGTGACTCTTACTAAAGGCTTGTCATTTTCTTGATCTTTTCAAAGAAAAACCTTTGGCTTCTTTTATTTTCTGGTTTTTTTTTCTATTCTCTATTTGATTAATTTTTGCTCCCACATTTATTATTTCCTTCATTTTGCTTACATTAAATTCAGTTGGTTCTTATTTTCCAGTCTTAAGCTGAAAAGTTGACATTTATTTGAAGCCCATTTTTCTTCATATGTATTTAGTTACAGCTATAAATTCCCTTCTAATCATTGTTTTATCTCCATCACCTAGGTTTTAGTATATTGTTTTTGTTTTCATTCACCTTAAAGTGTGTTTTCTAATTTCCTTTGTCACTTCTTTTTTGACCCACAGGTTATTTAGAACTATGTTGTTTAATTGTGAATATTTGTGAATTTCTACTCATATTTCTGAATTTCCCACATTTATTTAATTTCTAATTTTATTCCATTGTGGTTGGAAAACATACTTTATATATTTCAATCCTTTCAAATTAGTTGAAGCTTCTTTTATGACCCAGATTATGATCTCTCCTAGAGATGTTCCGTGTGTTCCTAAGAATGATGTGTATTCTGCAGTTGATGGTTGAGTATTTGTAAATCTGTATTAGGTCTAGTTGGTTTATAGTGTTGTCCATGTTTTCTATGTTCTTGTTGATCATCTACCTAGTTATTATATCCATTATTGAAAGAAGGTTACTGAAGTCTCCAACTACTATTATTGAATTGTTTACCTTGCCTTTATTTCAAATAGTCTTAGTTCATTCCTTTGGGACTTTGCAGTAAGCATATTTATTGTTTATATTGTTATATCTTATTGATGGATTGACTAATTATTGTAAAATATCTCTCGTAACTTCCTACATCTATTTTGCCTAAGACTAGTTATTTCTGTGATATCATGGTGGTACTAAAAATGAAGAGAGGTGGGCAAAACTTTAGACATGGAAGTGATATATAAAAGAACATAGGGCAGGGGTGCCTGGGTGGCTCAGTGGTTAAACATCTGCCTTCAGCTCAGGTCTTGATCCCAGAATCCTGGGATCAAGCCCCACTTCTCCCTCTCCCACTCCCCCTGCTTGTATTCCCTCTCTCACTGTCTCTCTCTGTCAAATAAATAAATAAAATGTTTTTTTTAAAAAAAAAAACAACATAGGGCAAATCAAATATTGCTCACTTCGGCTCAGATACAATCAAACTAATTTATCTTTGCTCCATAAATGGCTGTGTAATTTGGAAACCCTATGCTTAGTGAAAATATAGGGCTTCTTATTTAAAAGGTAAGAATATCAGGATGGTGATAACAGAGCATTACACAAAACAGGGGACTCTTGTGAGCTTAGGATCCTGTGGGCTATACATGTTTTATGCTCTACTTTGTTCCTTTGACTTATGAACAAATTGGAAAAAGCACTGTGTTTTCATGAAAAATGCAGATAGTTACTGGTAGGAAGAAAGGTAATATACACAAAGAAGAACAAGATTGAAAACACAAGTGAGACTATTTTGAGTTTTTTTTTGAGGAAAGAGGAGAGAACTTGGGGCAACTGCCAATCATTGAATTTAAGAAATTTTAGGAAATTCAAATTTAAAGGAAAAATTTTGCTAGGAATTTTTAATGAGCAGGGCACCAGAACTTTTGTTGCCCTTCAACCCATTCTCCACATAGGAACCAAAATAATTTTTAAGAAAAGAAAAATCTAATTATATCACTTCATTATCTAGAACACTTCTATGGCTGAACCCACCTGAATTTTTTTTTGATGTGCCCTTTTCACCCCATGTCTCTCATTTATTGCTCATCTTTTAAATCCTGACTTCCAAGTCTAAATAAAATACAGTCATAATTTTCATAGTATTATGAGTTTGTCCCTTTGAAGCATGTACCACAGTGCATGGACACACACTACACAACCCTACACACATTCACACACATATGTAATCACAATACATTGATACTATTCCTCAATTTTATTGGTCAGTTCTACTCAGAAGCCACATAGGAAATCTGATATAGATTCTAAGTATACAGCCATATACATGGTTAGAAAGCAGGTTTTAAAAATTGGCAGTTTAAATGTAGGTACTATGGTGCTATCATGAGGTTTACCTGTCTGGAAGTTAACCCCCAATAAACCTATCATAGGATGATAGGCCTAAAGGGACTTGAGAAAATAATTCGATAGCAACCTGTTTATTTTTAAAAGGCTACGACTAAAGAGACAGACCAGGAAAGTAAGGTGACTTGCTCAAGGTCACACAGGCTGACTTTTTGGTTATTGGATTAATACATCTTTTGGTTTTTGTACGTTGATATAGAGATTTCTTAAGGACACAGTAAAGAACAACTTTGAACAATTCAGCCTGTGTACTGAATCAAAGAAAGAGGAGTAGCAGAATAACCAGTATGGCATGCAACAAATTTAAAATGAGTGGCTTTCTTTGAGCATTGGTTTTGGGATGTGTGTAATGGCGTTTAAAAAAAAAAAGAAACAAAAGACTAGTCATGGCAAATAACAGCTTCAGGCTCAAACCAAAGAGAATTTCTCTACCTCACGTTTGAAAAATAACTTTGGCTATAGTAATGGTAGCAAGGCAAATAGTTAATTTCAGGTTGTGAAGGAGCTCTAAATAACATTTTTTTCTCAAAAATACATCCTACCTGTAATACTGGTAATGGTTACTGCTATTTTGATAGTGTTTAGTCTTTGCTTGTTTTAATCACAGAAAGCCAGCCTGATTGGATCAGGCCCACAATTTCCTTTATTTGGGGACTTTCTTGATAAAATCTGGAAACTCCAAACATTCTGACTTTTAAAAGTGGTATTATCTTTAGCTTTAAAACTTCTTCACTTTTAAGACCTCAGAATAGTCATTCCCTGTAACAGATTTGGAGTTGTGGGGAAAGAAACTGTATACATATACATAAATCCTGAGAGCTAAAAAGGACATAGCAGAAGATTTAGCATTATATGCGATGCCAACATCATCTCTGATGGCTGACAACTCCAGTTACTCCCAGTTTGAGAATTCTTGATTTTAGGATTTGTAAAGAGCTTCTGAAAAGTGCAGAACAGAGCAGAAATTTTCAAGATAGCAAGGTGAATTAGCTACACATCTGATTCTGTAAAGCAGATGAAGACAATCAGATTTTAAATCATTAAATGAGAAGCATGATGTGGATTAGCTGCCTAAATAAATTGAAGGCAAAGATTGAAGGAGATACAATGTTTGTAAAACCTTTTATGCTAATGTAGTAAGAACATGAACCCCGTAGATTGTGCTATGTTCAAAAAGAATGCAAGGGCAGAAGAATGAGAAAGGATACCTTAATGGCATTTGGACGTAAAGAGTCCAAAGACTTAAGAGTTTGGGTTCTTATTTTCAAATCACTTTAATTTCTTAAGTAATTTATTTGGGCTGTTTTAACAATATCACGAAGTGGGTAGCTTAGACAACAAAGCATTATAACTCAGAGTTCTGGAAGCTATGGAGTCCAAGATCATGGTGCTGGCAGATTTGGTATCTGGTGAGAACCTACTTCCTGGTTCCCAGCTGGCCACTTTTTCACTCTGTCCTCCGCCCCACCCCTCCCACCCACGGGAGAAGGAATGGGGCAGGGCCTCTCTGATAAAGGCACTCCTCCCATTCCTGAGTGCTCCACCGTGACAACCTAACCACCTTCCAAAGGTCCTACCTCCACATACAATCTGGAGATTAGATCTCAATATATGACTTTTGAAAGGAAGGCAAATATTCAGTCCACAGCAGTCACTTTAAGAGAAACAAAGGCAGAATCACTGACCTCAAGGAATTTATAGCTCAAAATGAGATGAAATAAAAAAAATTATTTTTTATTTGTCTAAACATCAGAATCCTTTAAGAGTTGGAGTAAATAGTTCCTCAGGGAAACCTTACTGTACCTCATCACCCTTCCACCCTTTGGGAGAGTAATTATTCTCCTGCTTATGTCTCTGTTCTAACACTTGTCTCATGGAATCATGACGTAGGTTTTTAGATATTTTCCCTAAATAGATGTGTATTCCTTGAAAGCAGAAACTCTGTCTTGTTCACTGTTATGTCTGCTGTATAAATATAAGTGCTCAACCATATTGGCTTAATGAATAATAAATGTTTTAAAAATAGAACACTTGGTGCCAAAAGAGAAAAAAGTGCAAAGAGAATTATTTATGTATATTGGATGGCAGGGGTAAAGATTGATTTTAAATAAAGCAAAGGAATCAGGAATAAGAAAGACTAAACAATTTGAAGATTCTGTGGGTGAAAGTGGAAGAGTCTAAGAAGCTTTACACACTGCTTAATTTTGAATACAGTAGCAGTCGGAAAAGCTTGCTGCTGTTGGAGACTTGATAGCAAGGAAGGGGTGTCCTTCAAATCTTTTGTTAGCCAACCTCCATTTGTTTAGCACTGGCAAGGGTCTACACCCAACAATCCAGATTCGCAAGTTGGAGAGTTATCAAAATGACAGCAGTTACGATTTGTATAAAGAATTTATTCAAATTATCAAACTGAAATGAGAAGCAAGCAAGCAGCCAATCCTCCCGTTATTATCACATCCAATTACATAGGACTTTGGAATGCTTTCTTTCTATCAGGAAGTTCACACTGAGCTGTCTAAAGAGGGCGATTGTGGTTTGCTGCAGTTATCCATTGGATCTCTTGAGTCTAAATTATATGCATAATACATAAGCTAACTACTGATGTTTCCTCTCCACAAACTTCATTGGGTAGACTTTTCAATTTGTTTTTCAACTCTGGTATAAACTGGGCTGATATACAGATCGAAATTTAACGAGACCAAATTGTAGTAATAATGACCATAATCACTAACATTTGTATGGCAATTTCTAGTTTGCCTGAATCTTTACATCCATTATCTTCTTTGCTCCTCCACTAATATTCAGGGCTGTTGGCTGTAAAGATGCTTTGGATCAGAACCTATAATTATGAGTCTAAGAAAGCTTGGCCATAAGTTTCATTGCCATTCTAGAGCTCACTGATAGTGATATGTCTGGCTTTGTGTATGGATAGTGCTGCCTTTGGCATCAACATTCTGAAGCATCACTTGTCCTCTGAAATTTTCAGAGGGGTGCTTTTAGTCATGCACTATCTTCACTTCTCATCTGTCCTTCAGTCTTCAATCCACTACAGCTGTCTTCTCTCCCACTATTTTGCTGAAAGTGGTCAGGGCAAGCTTATCCATGAGTCCACTTATTGATAAACTACAGATGATTTTTGCCCTATACCATACCAGATTTCTTGGGTATATTTGTATTTGTTGATGATTAGAGCCTCATAACATCCACCTTCTTGGCTTCCATGATAATACACTCTCATGTCACTTTGCACCTCCGATAATTCTTCTCTTTCTGCATTCCTGGGCTTTCTCTCTCCACTTGTGCCCTCCATACTGGGATTTTCCTAGCGTATCCCACGGTTGTCCCTTTGATCCTCTTGTTCTGCACACTGCTCAGTGGTGAGCCCAAAATACGCCACAAGCGGCATACCTCACCCATGCTTTGCCCTAAGCTTCAGATTTTAGATCCAGCTGTCACCCAGATAGCTTGATCTAGACACGCCAAGAAAATTCATATTCCATTATTTAACAACAAATTCTTCATCTTGACCCCTCCTATTGCCTGCCTCTCATGCAGGAATGCCCTCCCCTGCACCTGACTTATATCAGCTATTATGTTCTCTGTGATAATTTTCTGGATGCCTCCCCCATTAAGTTTTCTTCCTGTATGTTCCCCTGATACCCTAGGCATACCTCTTATTTAACCTGTTATGTGCACTTCTCTATACTGGACTGTGCTTAGTTTGAGGACAGGCAAGGTGATTTTTTTTTTTTTTGTCTATCATAACACCAGCATCAATAAATAACCAACTTATAGTCATACTCAATGAATATTAAATGGATAAATAAATGACTTGGAAAGAAATTATTCCAATAAAATACTGTATCTGTTAAGAGAACTTAACTAAATCCAATTGAGCATAGTAATCATCCATTGGGGATATCTTCTTAAAGTTTATTCCCCTTTTCTCTTAATACTCTGAAGAGCACAGAACTAGAAGAAGAGAAGTGTTTCATATCAAACATTTCAGACAAAAGTTTTGAAATACACAAATTCCATTTTAAAATGTATTCAGCTTTAAGTTCCCTGATTCAAGAGAGAAATGTTTACATAGGTACCTGGCAAGGTGCCCTTTTTACCTTTACCTTATCCTCTTAGTAACCTATTCTGGTTCACTAGCCACATGCATGGGGGAGGGATTCATCATCATCCTGCTCCAGAAGACCAGCTGCGTGTTTCTGTTGTGTGAAAAATACATATGCTCTATTATGTAAAATTGTGAGAATAATGGTTTTACAAAGTAGAGCCTAAAAGCGTGTGCTTTTGCTTTTGCTTTTAACCCTAGCACTGGCAAGGTGTAGACCCTTGTTGGGTATAGACCCTTGCCAGTGCTAAATTAACATAGCTAAATTAACCCTATGGTTAATTTCTATGTCGTTTACACAATGGAAAGATATATGAAAAAAGATGACCATGTGATCTGACATCAACATAATTGGGATTATGCAGTTATTATATGTCTCAGTAGAGTCCCAGTCAACTTGAGTGAGTTTTCAAAGCACGTTCTATGGCACAGAGCAGAAACTTTGTATCTGGAGATTGTGCCAGCCTGGTGTCCAACTTGTGACTATTCTTAGAAAACCCATTTCTTCCATGTGAATTCCTTTGATGACCTACCTTAATTAGTATATTTCACTACTTTAAACCCTACTCATTTGTATCCTTATTTTGATTTTTTTTTTAAGTTTCTCAACATCTGTACTATCCAATCCAATAGCCACTAAGCACATGTGGCTTTCGAAATTGGAATAAAGTAAAATTTAAAATTGAGTTTCTCAGTCACACTGGGACACATTTCAAGGTCCCATTTGCCAAAGTGGTGAGTAGCTACTGTATTCACTAGCACAGAAGAACATTTCCATCACCACAGAAACTTCTGTTGGACAATGGTGATTCCAGACACTACATTGGCTTTTGGAAGGTTTTATTATTGTGGAAAACTTTTTCTACATTTATTCCATCAAGCTCCATGCATTTAATTATATATGTATCTTTCACTCCTCAATAAAATAAGTGTGGTCAATGAATAACCTTATGGAAACTTAAATGGTGATTTTTAAATAATAATGCTTTTAATTCAAACTGCCCAGCTTTTAAACAACTTGCAGTCATTTTAAGGTTCTGAGAAAAGCTAATCATTTGTAAGCGGCATTGAAATCCTGTTTGACAGAAGCTGGCATGACTTTAAAATTACAAACAGGACAAAATTTTTAAAAGATTTTCTGTATTTATTTGAGGGAAAGGGAGGTTGCACAAGCACGGAAGAAGGGCAGAGGGAGAGGGAGAAGCAGACTCCCTGCTGAGTGGGGAGCCCTACCCTGGCCCCAGAGATATGACCTGACCCCAAGGCAGACGCTTAACTGACTGAGCCACCCA
The DNA here is from genome assembly GCA_028646535.1 of Procyon lotor. NCBI lineage: Eukaryota > Metazoa > Chordata > Mammalia > Carnivora > Procyonidae > Procyon > Procyon lotor. The sequence goes on from CM053616.1 coordinate 29,802,582, forward strand.
GGCGCCCCGAAACAAAACAAATTTAAAAGAGTTTCATCGTGACAGAATTTCAAATTGTGTGACATTTAGAGAAAACAAGCCCAAACTGAAAATGTTTGAAATGTGGCCACAGTTTTGCTACTGAGTTCATTCTGTTTTTCCAAGTTTCCCCACATGTACCACGATAATAACCTAGAACTGAGATGAGACGGAATGATTTACAAACCTGTCTTGAGATACGTAGAGTTTCAAAGAGATGCTTATTGGTAAATTTGAATGATTTGGGAATTATGTTAATCAGTTGCTGGAAAATTGAAAGGAAACTGATATGAATTGCTTGCAAAATAGACTGAAGCATCTCGAAGTTTATCTGACTGAGCCCCCAGATCCATCAGCAGGTTTTTGTTTGGTCAGGGAGCCTCAGAGAAAGGGCTCTGAATAAAAGAAGTGAGTGGCCCTGTGTTTTCCATGGACTGCCAAGCACACGTAACTGGTTTTACAGCTCCGTATTGATCAGGCTTTCTGGCAGCAGCTTCCTAATAGCTCTTCTCCACAGTAAAATGGATCTTTCCTGACGGTTAAGATCCTCTTTTCCTTTTGTATTTTTTGTGTTTGTGCCTACTCACTGAAGGGAAGGAATGAAAAGATGACTCCATTAGTAAGCTGGGACCTTTCCTTTTGAGCCTGCTAGGATCCACTTCAGGGGCTGTCCACGTGGGATGAGTTCTTAATGTTTGGCTGGGCTTGTCTTCCTTATACAACCTCCTTTGAACTTTGACATGTCCTCTGGGAATCTGTCTGAACAAAAAGTTAAATTTGACTGGCCTCATCAGCCCACTGCTTCTCAGGAAGGAGCGCTTTGGGGAGTTTAGAATGTGCTACTTTTCTAGGAAGTCAGAAATATCCCTCTCTGTATGAAAATTGAATTAGCCATTTTCTACATTCCTCTTTCCTGGGTTCAGGTACTGATGCACCTTCCTGAAATAGGCACCAGGCTGCTCCCCGGCCTCACTAGAGATCTTGGGTCTGTCTGCCTGAATCACTCCAAGAGGGTAGGAAGGCCAGAGTTGCCTTACTTTTTTCTCTTTCATGCTCACACATTTCAAATGCCAAATATGATTACAGTTATAGTGCTAATATTTGTTGTGGTTTCAAGGCACACAGTCATTTTAAATGACATTGGCTCTTGACTAACATATAGATGCTTTTTCTGAGTGTCCTCCTTCCATCCACATACCATTGCTGGAACTAGTGGAAGTGAGTTCACAGTGTGCAACCTGCCTCCTGTAGTTATTGTTTGGTCCACTCCATCAAATTCAGAACTAACAAGTGATTCATGTGTGGTGACTGACATTCTGGCCAATATCTCAGTGGTCTCAGGGAAAAATAAATTCTCTCTTGGTGATTAAACTCATAAGGGAATATAATCCTCTTGAGTACAGTAGTCCCCCCTTATCCACAGGGGATGTTTCCAAGACCCTCAGTAGGTGGCTGAAACTGTGGATAGTACTGAACCATATATACACTATGTTTTCGCCCATATTACATACTAATGATAAAGTTTAATTTATAAATTATATTTTTGGATTTACATATTTATAAATTTAGTAATTTATAAATTAGGCATAGTAAGAAGCTAACAATAATAAAATGGAACAGTTATACAATACACTGTAGTAAGCATTACATGAGGGAATGTGGTCGCTCTCTCAAGATATCTTACCGTGCCATACTTAAGTTCTTGTGATGGTGTGAGATGATAAAATGCCTATGCAATGAGATGAAGTGAGGTGAGTGATATAGGCACTGTCACATTAGCATTAAGTTGCTATTGACCTTCAGCTGATACTTCAAAAGGAGGATCAGCTACTTCCAGATGACATTGACCAGAAGTAACTGAAACCCTGGAAAGGGCAACCATGAATAAGGAAGGACTATTGTATTCTGAATGTATCCCAAAGTAATTTTTACATTAAATTTAGAAATTTTTTTCTGGTTCCTATTTCTGGAAATATAAGTTACTCCATTGTTCCTTGAGGCAATATGGTAAGAATAAACATTTGTTTTATTTTAATTCTGGTATAACATACAGTGTTCTATTAGTTTCAGGTATATAGTGAGTCAATAATGCTATACTCAGTGCTCATCATGATCAGTGTACTCTTAAAGCCCTCCACCTGTTTCACCCACCCTTCTACCTTCTACCCACCTCCCCTCTGGTACCCATTAGTGCTCTATATTTGAGAGTCCTTTTTTTTTTTTTTTTTTTGGTTTGTCTCTTTTCTTTGTATGTTTCTTAAATTCACATATGAATGAAACCATATGGTGTTGTATTTCACAGACTTATTTCACTTAGCATTATGTCCTCTGGATCCATCCTTATAATTGCAAATGCCGAGATTTCATTCTTTTTTATGGCTGAGTATATTCCATTATATAGATATACCACTTCTTTATGGATTCGTCTATTGTTGGACACTTGGGATACTTCCATAATTTGCCTATCGTAAATAATGTGGCAGTAAACAGGGGTCCATGTATCCCCTTGAATTAGTGTTTTAGTATTTTTTAGTAAATACCCAGTAGTGAGATTACTGGATCAGAAGGCAGTTCTATTTTTAACTTTTTGAGGAACCTCCATACTGTTTTCCACAGTGGCTGTACCAGTTTGTCTTCCCACCAACAGTGCAATAGGGTTTCTTTTTTTCTACATCCTCACCAATACTCATTGCTTGTGTTTTTATTTTAGCTATTCTGACAGGTGTGAAGTGATCTCTCATTTTAATTTGGATTTTCATTTCCCTGATGATGAGTGATGTTGAGCATCTTGTCATGTGTCTGTTGGCCTTCTGCATGTTTTCTTTGGAGGGAATATCTCTTCATGTCTTCTGCCCATTTTTTAGATTTTTTGTTGTTGAGTTGTAGAAGTTTTTCATGTATTTTGGATACTAACCCTTTATTGGATATGTAAAGAAGATATTGCAAATATCTTCTCCCATTCAATAGGTTGTCTTTTAGTTTTGTTGACTGTTTCCTTCACTGTATGGAAGATTTTGTTTTGATGTATTCTCAAGAGTTTATTTTTGCTTTTGTTTCTCTTGCCACAGGAGACCTGTCTAGAAAAACGTGGCTGTGGCTGATGTCAGAGAAATTACAGCCTATGCTCTCTTCTAGGATTTTTATGGTTTCAGGTCTCACATTTAGGTGTTTAATCTGTTCTGAGTTTATTTTTTTATATGTTGTAAGAAGGTGGTCCATTTTTCTCAACACCATTTGTTAAAGATAATTTTCCCATTGTATATTCTTGCCTCCTTTGTCAAGGATTAATTGACCATATAATCATGGATTTATGTCTGGGCTTTCTATCCGTCCCATTGATCTATTTGTCTTTTTTTTTGTGCCAGTACCATACTGTTTTGATTACTGTAGCTTTATATCTTGATAACCGGTATTGTGATACCTTCAGTTTTGTTCTTTTCAAGATTGTTTTGACTACTCATGCCCTTTTGTGGTTCCATACAAATTCTAGGAATATTTATTGTAATTCTGTGAAAAATACTGTTGGTATTTTGATAAGGATTGCATTAAAACTGTAGATTGCTTTGAGTAGCACAGGCAATTTAACAATATTTTTTTCCCAATTCATGAGCATGGAATATCTTTCCATTTTTTTTTTTTTTTTTGTGTCATCTTCAATTTCTTTTATCAGTGTTTTAAAAGTTTTCAGAGTACTGACCTTTCACCTCCTTGGTTAAGTTTATTCCTAAGTATTTCACTTTTTTGGTGCAATTGTAACTGGGACTGTTTTCTTAATTCATTATTAAGCTACTTCATTATTAGCATCTAGAAATGCAACAAATTCATATATATTGATTTTGTATCCTGCAGCCTTACTGAATTCATTTGTCACTCTTAGCAGTTTTTTGATAGAGTCTCTAGGGTTTCCTATATACACTATTAGGTCATCTGCAAATAGTGATAGTTCCTTCCTACCAGTTTGAATGTTTTTAATTTATTTTCCTTGTTTGATTTCTATAGCCAGATCATCCATTACTATATTGAATAAAAGTAGTGAAAATGGACACCCTTGTATTGTTCCTGACCTTAGGCGGGCAGGAAACCTCTCAGTTTTTCATCATTATGATGTTAGCTGTGGATTTTTCAGCTAACATTATGGATATGCCCTTTATTATGTTGAGGTATGTTCCCTCCAAACCTACATTTTTGAGGGCTTTTCTCATAAATGGGTGCTGTACTTTGTCAAATGCTTTCCACACCTATTAAAATGATCATATGGTTTTTATCCTGACTCTTCTTGATGTGATGTACCACAATGATTTGTGAATATTGAACTACCCTCACAACCCTGCAATAAATCCCACCTGATTGTGGTGAATGATTTTTTTTAATGTATTGTTGAATTCAGTTTGCTAATATTTTGTGGAGAATTTCTACATCCGTGTTCATCAGAAATATTGGCTTGTAGTTCTCTTTTTTTGTAGTGTCTTTATCTGGTTTTGGTATCAGTTTAATGCTAGCCTGGAAGGCTGCCTTTCTCTTATATTTTTTAAAATAGTTTGAGAAGAATAGGTACTAACTCTTCTTTAAATGTTTGGCAGAACTCACTTATGAAGCTGTATCCTAGACTTGTGTTTGTTGGAAGGTTTTTGGTTACTGATTCAGTTTCATTAGTGATAATTGTTGTGTTCAAATTTTTGTTTCTTCCTGATTGATTGAGTTTAAGAATTTATTCATTATTTCTAGATTGTCAAATTTACTGGCATGTAATTTTTCATAATATCCTCTTACTATCCTTTGTATTCTGTGGTGTCAGCAATTTCTCCTGTTTCACTTCTGATTTTGAGTCCTTTGTTTTGATGAATCTGCCTAAGTTTATTTGGTTTGTTGGCCTTTTCAAAGAACCAGCTCCTGTTTTCATTAATTTATCCTATTGTATTTTCAGTTTCTATTCTGTTTCTTTCTATTCTAAAATGTATTATTTGCTTCCTTCTAGTGGTATGGGATTTGTTCTTCTTTTTCTAGCTCCTGTATGTGTAAGTTTAGATTTTTGTTTGTGATGTTTCTTGCTTCATGAGGTAGGCCTGTGTTGCTATAACCTTCCCTCCTAGAACAGCTTTCGCTGCATCTCGATGATTTTGGACTGTTGTGTTTTCATTTTCATTGTCTTGATGTACTTTTGAATTTCTTCTTTGATTTCTGAGTTTATTGATACATTCTTTAGTAGCATATTATTTAACCTCTGTGTATTTGTGTTCTTTCCAGATTTTTTCTTGTGGTTAATTTCTAGTTTCATGGCATTGTGGTTAGAAAACGGACATGATATAACATTGGTCTTTCTGAATTTGTTGAGACTTGTTTTGTGACCTAAAATGTGATCCATTCTGGAGAATGTTCTGTGTGTACTGTTTCAGGATGGCATGTCTTGTTTATATTTGTCAGATCCATCTGGTCCAATGTGTCACTCTCCTTGATTTTCTTTTTGGATGATCTAACCATTGGTATCAGGAGGGTGTTAAAGATTCCCTACTACTTTTGTGTTACTATTGATCACTTTTTTTGTTATTAGCTGCTTTATATATTTGGATGCTCCTACATTTGTTAAATAAATATTTACAATTGTATCTTCTTGGGTATTCCCTTTATGATTATATAATGTCCTTGTTTGTCTCTTTTTATAGTCTTTGTTTCTATTTTATCTGATATAAGTTTTCCTACCTCAGCTTTCTTTTCACTACCACTTGCATAATAAATGCTTTTCCATCCCTTCACTTTTTTTTAAAATTTTTATTGTGTTATGTTAGTCACCTTACATCATTAGTTTTTGATACAGTGTTCCAAGATTGATTGTTTACATATAACAGCCACCCACTGCTCCATGCAATAATGCCCCCCTTAATACCCACCACCAGGCTCACCCATCACCCTACCCACCTAAAACCCTCACTTTGTTTCTCAGAGCCCACAGTCTCTCATGGTTTGTCTCTCCCTCTGATTCCCCCCCTTCACTTTTCCTTACCTTCTCCTAATTTCCTCTGTTATTCCTTATGTTCCACCAGTAAGTGAAACCATATGACAAATGACTTTCTCTGCTTCACTTATTTCACTCAGCACATTCTCCTCCAGTCTCATCCATGTTGATGCAAAAGTTGGGTATTCATCCTTTCTGATAGCTGAGTAATATTCCATTGTATATATGGACCATGTCTTCTTTATCCATTCATCTGTTGAAGGGCATCTCCACTCTTGCCATGGTTTGATTATTGTGGACATTACTGCTATGAACAGTGGGGTATTATGGCCTCTTTTTTTTTTTTTTACTACTTCTGTATCTTTAGGGTAAATACCCAGTAGTGCAATTGCTGGGTCGTATGGCAGCTCTATTTTTAATTGTTTGAGGAATCTCCACACTGTTCTCCAAAGTGGCTGTACCAACTTGCATTCCCACCAATAATGTAAGAGGGTTCCCCTTTCTCCATATCCTCTCCAACATTTGTTTCTTGGCTTGCTAATTTTTTCCATTCTACTGGTATCTCAATGTAGTATTGATTTGAATTTCCCTAACGGCTAATGATGAACATTTTTTCATGTATCTGTTAGCCATTTGTAGGCCTTCATTGGAGAAGTGTCTGTTTATGTCTTCTGCCTATTTTTTGACTTGATTATCTGTGTACTGGGTGTTGGGTTTGAGTTTTTTATAGATCTTGGATATCAGCCCTTTGTAGGTCATTTGGGAATATCTTCTCCTATTCTGTGGGTTGCCTCTTTGTTTTATTGACTGTTTCCTTTGCTGTGCAGAAGCTTTTTATCTTGATGAAGTCCCAAAAGTTCATTTTTGCTTTTGTTTCCCTTGCCTTTGGAGACGTGTCTTGAAAGAAGTTGCTGTGGCCGATGTCAAAGAGGTTACTGCCTATGTTCTCCTCTAGGATTTTGATGGATTCCTGTCTCACATCAAAATGGATTTCATCCATTTTGAGTTTATCTTTGTGTATGGTGTAAAAGAATGGCCAAGTTTCAATCTTCTGTATATAGCTGTCCAATTTTCCCAGCACCATTTATTGAAGAGACTTGTCTTTTTTCCACTGGATATTTTTTCCTGCTTTGTGAAGATTATTTCACCATAGAGTTGAGGGTCCATCTCTGGGCTCTTTCCTCTGTTCCATTGGTCTATATGTCTTTTTTTTGTGCCAGTACCATGCTATCTTGGTGATGACAGCTTTGTAATAAAGCTTGAAATCAGACAGCGTGATGCCCCCAGCTTTGTTTTTATTTTTCAACATTTCCTTAACAATTCAGGGTCTTTTCTGGTTCCATACAAATTTTAGGATTGTTTGTTCCAGCACTTTGAAAAATGCTGATGATATTTTGATTGCGGTGGCATTGAAAGTATAGATTGCTCTGGGCAGTATACACATTTTAGCAATGTTTATTCTTCTGATCCATTAACATGGAATGCTTTTCCATCTTTTTGTGTCTTCTTCAATTTCTTTCATGAGTTTTCTGTAGTTCCTTGAGGATAAATCCTTTACTTCTTTAGTTAGGTTTATTCCAAGGTATCCTATAGTTTTTGGTGCTATTGTTAACGGAATTGATTCTCTAATTTCCCTTTCTACTTTTTCATTTTTAGTGTATAAGAAAGCAACTGATTCCTGTGCATTGATTTTGTATCCTGCCACATCACTGAATTGCTATATGAGTTCTAGTAATTTAGGGGTGGAGCCTTTGGATTTTCCACATAAAGTATCATGTCATCTGCAAAAAGAGAGAGTTTGACTTCTTCATTGCCAATATGAATGCCTTTTATTTCTTTTTGTTGTCTGATTGCTGTTGCCAGGACTTTGAGTACTATATTGAACAATAGTGGCAAGACAGGCATCCTTGTCATGTTCCTGATCTCAATGGGAAGGCTGTCAGCTTTTCCCATTGAGAATGATATGCATTGTGGGTTTTTCATAGATGGATTTTATGAAGTTGAGGAATATTCCCTCTATCCCTATACTCTGAAGAGTTTTAATCAGGAAATGATGCTGTATTTTGTCAAATGCATTTTCTGCATCAATTGAGAGGACCATGTGGTTCTTCTCTCTTCTCTTATTGATTTGTTCTATCACATTGTTTGATTTGCAAATGTTGAACCACGTTTGCATCCCATGAATAAATCCCACCTGATAATAATAAATTATCATGGTGGATAATCTTTTTAATGTACTGTTAGAAATTATTAGCTAGAATCATGTTGAGAATCTTGACATCCATATTTATCAGGAATATTGGTCTGAAATTCTCCATTTTGTTGGGGTCTTTCCCTGGTTTGGAGATCAAAGTAATGTTGACTTCACAGAAAGTGTCTGGAAGCTTTCCTTCTGTTTCTATTTTTTGTTTGTTTGTTTGTTTCTATTTTTTGAAACAGCTTTAGGAGAATAGGTATTATTTCTTCTTTGAATGTTTGGTAGAATTGCCCAGGGAATCCATTAGGTCCTGCAGTCTTGTTTTGGGGGAGGTTTTTGATCACTGCTTCAATCTTGTTACTAGATACTAGCCTATTCAGGTTGTCAGTTTCTTCCTGTTTGTCTTGGAATTTTACAGGTTTCCAGGAATGCATCCATTTCTTTTAGGTTGCTTAACTTATTGGCATATAGCTGTTGATAATATTTCTGATTGTTTCTATTTCCTTGGTGTTAGTCATGATCTCTCCCCTTACATTCATAATTTTATTAATTTGGGTCCTTTTTCTTTTCTTTTGGATTAGTCTGGCCAGTGGTTTATCAATCATTAATTTTTTCCAAGAACCAGCTTCTAGTTTTGTTGATGTGTTCTACTGTCTCTCTGCTTTAATCTTAATTATTTCCTTTCTCGTGCATGGGGTTGGCTTAATTTGTTGTTGATTCTCCAGTTCTTTAAGGTGTAAAGAGAGTTTGTGTATTCAGGATTGTTCTATTTTTTGAGTGAGGCTTGGATGGCTATGTATTTCCCCCTTAGGACTGCCTTTGCCATATCCCATAGGTTTTGGACTGATGTGTTTTCATTCTCATTGGTTTCCATGAACAATTCCATGAATTGTTTAAGTTCTTCATTGATTTCCTGGTTAATCCAAACATTCTTGAGCAGGATGGTCCTTACCTTCCAAGTGTTTGAATTTCTTCCAAACTTTTTCTTATGATTGAGTTCCGATTTCAAAGCACTGTGGTCTGAGAATATGTAGGGATTCATTTCAATCTTTTGGTATCAGTTGAGACCTGATGTGGTCTATTCTGGAGAAAGTTCCATGTGCGCTCAAGAAGAATGAGTATTCTGTTTCAGGGTGGAATGTTCTGTATGTATCTATGAGGTCCATCTGGTCCAATGTGTCATTCAAAGCTCTTGTTTCTTTGTTGATTTTCTGCTTAGATGATCTGTCTGTTGCTGAGAGTGGTGTGTCAAGATCCCCTACAATTAACATACTCTTATCACTATGTTTATTTTGATTAATAATTGGCTTATGTAGTTGGCTGCTCCCATGTTGGGGGCATAAATGTTTATAATTGTTAGATCTTCTTGGAGGATAGACCTTTTAAGAATGATGTAGTGTTCTTCTGTATCTCCGACTGCAGTCTTTAGCTAAAAATCTAATTTGTCTGATATGAGAATCATTACCCCAGCTTTCTTTTGAGGCCTGGTGGCATGAAAGATGGTTCTCCATCTCTTCACTTTCAGTCTGGATGTATCTTTAGGTTCAAAATGTGTCTCTTATAGAAAGCATATGGATGGGTCATGTCTTTTTATCCAATCTGCAAGCCTGTGCTGTTCTATGGGAGCATTTAGGCCATTCACATTGAGAGTGATTATTGAAAGATATGTTTTTATTATCATCATGTTGCCTGTGAAGTCCCTGATTCTATAGCTTGTCCCTGTAAATTTCCATTCTATATCACTCTTGGGGTCCATCTTCTTTTATGGAACCCCCATTAATATTTCTTGTAGTGCTGGCTTGGTGGTCACATGATCTTTTAGTCTTTGCAGGTCTTGGAAACTCTATCTGTCCATCCATTCTGAATGTCAGCCTTGCAAGATAAAGTATTCTTGGCTACATGTTCTTCTCATTTAGTGTCCTGAATATGTCTTTCCAGTCCTTTCTGGCTTGCCAGGTTTCTGGGGATAGGTCTGACATTCTAATGTTCCTTCCTCTGAACATAAGGAATCTCTTACCCCTAGCTGCCCTTAAGACATTTTCTCTGAATTTATAATTTGCACACAATTACATGTCTGGAGGTCTTTATACCCTCATTGATCTTTGGGGGCATCCTCTCTGCCTTTAGGACGTGAACACTTGTTCCATTCCCAAATTAGGGAAATTCTCATCTAATATTTGCTCAAGTATATCTTCTAGTCCTCTCCCTCTCTCTCCACCCGCTCAGGCATCCCAGTAATTCTGGCATTGGAAGGTTTAATAGCATCATTTCTCTAATTCTTTTTTCATGACTTCTAAGCTGTTTGTTCCGTGCCTCCTCCCGATCCTTCTTTTCTATCAGTGTGTTTTCTAAATCACTAATTCAATCTGCCTCATTTACCTTAGCTGTTAGAGTATTTAGATTAGATTGGATCTCACTGACAGCATTTTTAAGTTCTGCCAGATCAGCTCTCACTTCTGTCTTTAGGGATTCTATGTTGCCACTAATGGTTTTCTCCAACCTAGCCATCATCTGGATGACTGCTACCCTGAATTCTATTTCTGACATCTTGCTTATGTCCATATCCAATAGTTCTGTGGCAGAGGTCACAGTTTCTGAATTTTTCCTCTGTTGGGGGTTCCTCCTCCTATTATTTCTGGTGAGAGGTGTTTGAGGGGATGAATAGCTGAAAATATCAACCACAATTCAGGCAAGGTGCACCCTGGAAAGTTTTGGAGTAATCGGGAGTCACCACCAAAAAGAGAAAAAGGAAAAAAAAAGGCCAAAATGAGCCCAAAAAGTAAGATCTGAAAATCTGTAAAGTACAAAAATGAACAAAAAGACCAACAAGAGAAAAAGAAAAAGAAAATCCCAGTCAAGATGAACCCCCAAAATAAGATTTATAACGGACAAAAACAAAAACACACAGAAACATCAACAAAAAGGTAAGAAAAAAATCAAAAACACAAAATAAAAAGGGGAGGCGGTGACAGGAAGGTAGTTATAATCCCTCGATGTGGGCAAGGAAGGGTATTTCAGTTCTTCCTGGGTGGATCTTGTTATCTTTGTTAGAGGACTCAACTTTCCAGAGATACAGGGAAATTGAAACTGATATATATAGAGAGATAGTATTGAATAGGGGAAAAGGACTACCTTAACACTTATATCTATACATGTATATAGAAAGAAAAAGAAACAAAAGTATATGTATGAAAAAAAGTTCAAGTTAAAAAGTTACTATGAAATATGTTATATTAAACATCTAGTTGAAACGGTAAGTAGGTAAAAAAATAAAAATAAACAAGAATCATGAGAATGAATTAAAAAGAGAAAAGTTGTATCTAAGAATATACAAGCTGGGGGACAATACTGGGAGCTGAATATATTGTTTTCCCCTGATGTTGGGGTTTTACAGTTTTATGGGGACCCTGTGGATGTTGTCCTCTTGTTCTTTCTGCTTCTCTTCTGGGGGGGGGCCTGTGTTGTTTTTCAGTCAGTCCTGCTTGGGAGGGGCTAGGCTCCCTGGAAACTGGTTTTTCAGGCTTTTGTTCTCTGGAGATTTTTGTTCTTTGGTGGCTTTTCGGGCCTTTAGGGAGGGTCAGAGCAAAGTAAACTGTCTGCACCCAGACCTCTGCCTCAGAGAGAAGCCACAGTCTGCTCCCCCTTGACTGGTGCAGAACACTCAGACTCCCCCTCTGCAAACTGCTGAACACTGCAACCTCCCACAGGTGGTGTGCACCCCCAGCCACTGTCTCAGTTGGTGCCTGAGCCCCGCTTGTCTCTCTACCTCCATGTGACCAAAAGCGGGTGTGATACCAGTCTGGGCACGCCCGGTCCCTGGGGGCTACGTTCCCAAGACCACTGTCTGGAGCCCACGCCCACGCTGGGTGCACTCAGCCCCAGCAGTGGTGGAGGCAGCAGAGGTGGCTGTGGTGTTCATGGCAGCTGCTAGTCCCAGGGACCACCCACTGGAGCCCGAGCCAGGCCGCTCAGGTGCAGGCAGGCACCCATTGCAGACAAGCGCTGGCTACGGGGGCAGGTGCTGGCTGTGGCCATCCTGGGACTGTGGGCTTAGGTCTGTGCCTGCAGCCACCTGGTCCCAGCAATTGTCCCGTTCTGTTTGAGTGCTATTATTAATCCCTTCCCGTCTCGCAGCCACCAGTCTCCAAGCTAATGCTGGTCTCCAAGTGCAAGGCTCTTTTGAATTGGGGTATTGCTTTCCAATGTCTTGCTTCTGGTGGCTCCCTCCTCCTGTTTATCCTCTGATATCAGTCCATGCATTCCCAACTCCTCTGTACCTCTCTACTGATGATCCTCTGCCTCCATAGAGATCTAGAAGTGTATAATCCTACATCTTGGGCTGATTTCATGGGTGTTCAGAGTGTTCAGGTAGATATCTAGCTCAATTCAGGGGACCAGTTGAAATAGGATCTCCTACTCTTCTGCCATCTTGCCCCACCTCTCTCCGTATCCTTATTTCTGTTTTCTTATTATTTAAAGTTCTTTCCCTCTGTTTTCTAAATACAGAGCACTAAAAATCTTTGTTAGTGACTCTGAGTTGCCCATACCTTCTGATTTTGTGTCCATCCCTTCACTTTTAATTGCATGTGTGTTTAGGTCTGAAATGACTCTCTTGTAGGCAGCATATAGTCTTATTTTTTTTAATTCATATTGTGATCCTATGTCTTTTGGAGAATATAGTACATTTACCTTCTGTTATTGATACATATATATTGCCGTTTTATGATTGTTTTTGTAGTTCTCTGTTCCTTTCTTCTCTTCCACACTTCTCTCATGGTTTGTAGGCCACTTCAGTGATATGATTGGATTCCTTTCTCTTTTAGGTTTTTGGTTGTTTTTTTTTAATCTATTATTGGTTTTTGATTTGTCATTAGCATTAGGTTTATAAATAATGTCTTATGCATATAGCAGTCTATATTAGGTTGATGGTCACTTAAGTTTGAGCCCAATCTGAGAGCACTAAATTTATACTCCTCTTCCCTCCAACCATTTTAGATATATGGTATCATACTCTATATCTTTTTATTTTGTGGATGCCTTGAGTGATTTTTTTAGATATGCTTAATTTTACTGCTTTTTTGAGTTCTATTTTCTTTACTCCTACTTATGATCTTTCCTTGCCACTCAGAGTCCTCAACATTTCTTGTAGGGCTGGTTTGGTGTTCATGAATTCTTTTAATTTTTGTCTTGGAAACTCTCTCTTTCCTTCTATTCTCATTGGTAGCTTTTCTGTATAGAGTATTTTTTTTTCCCTTTTAGCTCTTTGAATATATCATGTCACTCCTTTCCGACCAGCAATATTTTTGTTTGAAAAAAAAGCTGATGGCCTTTTGGGTTTTTCCTTTAAGGTAACTGTTTCCTATTGCTGCTTTTAGACTTCTCCCTTTATCATTACCATTTGCCATTTTAATTACTATGTGTCTTGGTGTGTACCTTCTTGGATTGATTTTATTGAGAGCTTTCTGTGCCTCATGGATCTGGATTTCTGTTTCCTTCCCCGGATTCAGGATGTTTTCAGCTATTATTTGTTCAAATACATTTTTACCCCCTTTTCACTCTTCTCTACCTCAGGGGAACCTATAATATGAATGTTATTACACTTAATGGTGTTGCTGAGTTACCCTAATCTATTTTCATTTTTTATTATTCTTTTCTCTCTCTCCTGTTCAGCCTGATTTCTTTCCATTACTCTGTCCTCCATGTCACTGATTTGTTCCTCTTTTTCTAGACTACGTATTCTACCCAGTGCATTTAATTCAGCTAATTGAATTCTTTGTCTCTGGTTCTTCTTTATGTTTTCTCTCTTTTTGGAGGGTCTCGCTGAGGTTTTCCACTCTTGTTCTCAAGTCCAATGGGTATCTTTATGACCATTACTTTAAATTCTCTATCAGGCATATTACTTATATGTGTTTCATGTAGCTCCCTTTTGATTTTCTTCTTTTCTTTCATTTGGGACCTATTCCTACATACTTTTATATTGTCTAACTACTTATTAGGAAAGTCAGTTACATCTCTTGCTCTTAAAAGAAATGGCCTTATGGAGAAGAGGTCCTGTAGTGTCCTACAGACAATATCCTGTGTTGACCAGAACCTGATGCTTCAGAGTTGTCTCCTATGTGCATTGCATGTACCTTGCTGTTGTTGGCTAAGCCATATTTGTCTTTATTCCACGTGCAATGGCTCTGTCTTCCTGGTTTGGGCAGAATTTGGTCCCTGTGTTATTAGGCCAGTCTGGAGCTTCCTTGGGCTTCACTTGAGTCAGACCCAGCATTGCTAGATATATGGTAGCACCAAACTGCAGGGCCCTCTCCTTATATTCTCCCCTGTGAAACTTTTGTTGGTGGACAGGACCTGGAGTCAGTCCAGACGTCTGCCCTCAGCCTACTGCTGAGGCTGTAGTTGAACTAGTGTAGGTGGTTATCTTCCCCTCTCGCTTGGGCAGAAGTCACTTCTGAACCCTATGAAGTTTATGTTACCCTTTGAATGATCTCCTGCAAAAGCATGTTGAAGGGGGCATGTCCACGGAGAATGTGGAGGCAAAGTGCATGGTGCCAGCAAAATCTGCACCAGTTCAATGTGGGAGGGGACCCGTGGTCCTGTGGGAAAACTCCTGCCCAACATGAGATGGAAGGGCAGTGAGGCATGCTATTAGCAAGCTAGGTGGAGAGTTTCCACTGTGCTCTTTCCCACAGGCGTCCATGTCACCATGGGACAAGGTGAGCCTAGGATCTTCCTAGATGGCTATCTTCCCCAGAAGTCAATCATGTTTTCTGAATACTTTGTTCTTAAAAATATATTAATAAACAGTTTATCCATGATTGTGAGAGGGGTCATACTATTTTTGGTGTGATCTTCCAAAAGAAGCTTATACTTTTGTTTATAATATACCCACCTCTTTCATATCCTCACTATTCACAAGACAGTCTTCTCATACCACTCTAATTATGTTCTCCCATTTCTTCTCTTTTGTGTAAAATATCAATTTGCTTTATATGTAACTGAAAAACAAAAATGAGTCTTTGGGAAGAGGACATTAATATCTATGGATATCCATCAACCCTATCTGTCTTCACATACAAAAAAGTATTGTGCTTAACCTTTAAATATCTTGATTTTTAACAAATCAAAGTATATATTTGATTTAAAAAAGTCATTGGGGGAAGGTAGGCACAAGTACCCCAACCATTACTTGATCAGGTTATTTCTTAAGTAAGGTATAATAGCCATATAATATTATATTATGTTAGTTTCGAGTATACATTACTCTATATTTGTATGCGTTGCAAAATGATCGTAACAAATAGTTAACATATATCACCATACAGAATTACAAAACTATTTCTTTGTGATAAGAACTACCATGTTACCAGCATTCAAATGTGCAGTACAGTATAATGAACATATGATTACCTTGGTGTATATTATATTCCCGTGACTTATTTCTAATTGGAAATTTGTACCTTTTGACCCCCTTTGCCTATTTTGCCGACCCCCACAATCCCCCTCTGATAGCCACTAGTTTATTCTCTGTATCTTTGCACTTAGTTTGATTTTTTTTTTTAGATTCCACGTATAAGTAAGATCATACAGTATTAATTTTTCTTGGCACAACTTATTTCACTTAATGTACAGCTTTCAGGGACCATCCATATTATTGAAAATGGCAAGATTTCTTTGTGTATTATGTTTTCTTTATCCATTTATCCATCAGAGGACACTTAGGTTGTTTCCATATTTTGGCTATTACAAATAATGCAGCAGTGGACATGGGAGTGCATATACTTTTGACTTAATGTTTTCATTGTCTTTGGATAAATACTCAGAAGTGAAATTGCTAGATCATATGGTAATTCTATTCTTAATTTCTTGAGGACCCCCATACTGTTTTCCACCGTGGCTGCACCAATTTGTCTTATCACCAACAGTATACCCTTTTCTCTACATCCTTAACACCACTTGTTATTTCTAGTCTTTAAGATAGTAGCCATCCGGGGCACCTGGGTGGCTCAGTGGGTTAAAGCCTCTGCCTTTGGCTCAGGTCATGGTCTCAGGGTCCTGGGATCGAGCCCCACATCAGGTTCTCTGCTAGGCAGGGAGCCTGCTTCCTCCTCTCTCTCTCTCTCTGCCTACTTGTGATCTCTGTCAAATAAATAAATGAAATCTTTAAAAAAAAAAAAAAGATAGTAGCCATCCTACCACATCTCTTTGTGGTTTTGATTTGCATTTCCCTGATTAATGTTGCTGAGAATCTTTTCATGTGTCTGTTGGCCATCAGCATGTCTTCTTTAGAAAAATGTCTATTCAGATCCTCTGTTTATTTTTTAATCATATTGTTTTGTAGAGTGTTGCATTATAGGATTTCTTTATATGTTTTTGGTTTTTACCTTCATCAGATATATGACTTGCAGGGGCGCCTGAGTGGCTTAGTCGTTAAGCGTCTGCGTTTGGCTCAGGTCATGATCTCGGGGTCCTGGGATCGAGCCCCTCATCGGGCTCCTTGCTCGGCAGGAAGCCTGCTTCTCCCGCTACCATTCCCTCTGCTTGTGTTTCTCTCTGTCAAATAAATAAAATCTTAAAAAAAAAAAAAAAGATATATGACTTGCAAATATTTTCTCCAATTCAGTAGGTTGACATTTATTTTTGTGGGCAGTTTCCTTTGCTGTGCAGAAGCACTTTAGGTTCATTTAGTCACATTTGTTTATTTTTCCATTTTTAGCTTTTGCTTTTGGTGACAGATTTAAAAATCATCGAGACTGGTTCCAAGGAGATTATGGCCTATCATTTGTTTTAGGAATTTTATCATTTCACGTCTTATATTCAAGTCTTTAATTCATTTTGAGTTCATTTTTGTCTCTGGTGTAAGACAGTGTCCATTTTTCCATCACCATTTATTGAAGAGAAAATCTTTCTCCATTGCATAGTCTTGGAACTTCTCTCATAAAACAATGAACCATATATGCATGTATTTATTTCTGGGCTCTCAGTTCTGTTCCATTAATCTATGCATCTGCTTTTATGCTAATATGATTTTGTTTTGATTATTATCACTGTGTAACGGTTTGAAATCAGGGAGTGTAATGTCTCTAGCTTTGTTCTTTTCTCAATATTGCTTTGCTTATTCAGAATCTTTTTGTTGTACCACACAAATGTTAGAGTTGTTTCATTTCTATAAAAATGTCATTGAAATTTTGATATGGATTGTACTGAATCTATAGATTGTATGGAAAATTTTTTCCAACCGGTGGGTATAAAATAGGTTTTTATTTGTGCTGGCTTTATCTTTCATCGATGTCCACCTCCTTAGTTAAATTTATTCCTATGTAGTTTATTCTTTTTGATGCAACTCTAAGTGGAATTGTGTTCCTAATTTTCTGATAATTTATTAATGTACAGAATCACAACCAAATTTTTATATTGATTTTGTGTGCTACAACTTTATTGAATTTGTTTAAAGACTCTACTAAAAAAAAAACTATAACAGAGTTTATATATAATATGTCATTTGAGAATAATGGAAGTTTTGCTTTTATCTTTCTAATTTGGATGGCTTTTCTTTTTCTTACCTACATCTTCTGGTTGGAACTTCAAACACTATGTTGAGTAAGAGTGGTAAGAATAGGCATCCTTGGGCGCCTGGGTGGCTCAGTTGGTTAGGCAATTGCCTTCGGCTCAGGTCATGATCCCGGAGTCTTGGGATCGAGTCCCCACATCGGGCTCCCAGCTCCATGGGAAGTCTGCTTCTCCCTCTGACCTTCTCCCCTCTCATGCTCTCTCTGTCTCTATCTCAAATAAATAAATAAAATTTAAAAAAAAAAAAAAAAGAATAGGCATCCTTTTCTTTTTCCCGGTCTTTGAGCTTTTCGTGGTTGAGTATGATGATAGTTGTGAGTTTGTAATATATAGTCTTTATTATGTTGAAGTAAGTTTCCTCTATATCTTCCCTGTAAGAGTTTTTATCAAAAATGAATGCTTAATTTTGTCAAATGCTTTTTCTGAATCTATTAAGATGATATGATTTGTATCTTTCATTTTGTTAATGTATTGTATCACATTGAATTGCAGATGTTGAACCATCCTTGGATCACTAGACTAAATTCCACTGGCTGATAGTGAATGATCCTTTCAATGTATTAAGTGAGGTTTGCCAATATTTTATTGAGAATTTTTGCATTTACGTTCATTAGGTATATTAGCCTATAATTTGTGTCATCCTTGTCCGGTTTTAGTATCAGAGTAATGATGGCCTTGAAAAAAGAATGTGTAAATGTGCCTTATTTTTTTGAAGAGTTTGAGAAGGAGTGATATTAAGTCTTTGAATATTTGGTAGAATTCACCAGTGAAGCCATCTAGTCCTGGACTTTTGTTTGTGTGGAGGTTTTTGATGACTGATTTAGTCTCCTGACTAGTTTTCAGTTTGTTCAGATTTTTTAATTCTTCATGATTTAGTCTTGGTAGTTTGCATGTTTCTAGGAATGTGTTTCTTCTATGTTGTCCAATTTGTGCATAATTCTTTCTAGAAGTCTCATCGTCCTTTGTATTTCTGTGGTATTAGTTGTAATGTCATCTTGCATTTTGGTTTTGATCTGAGTCCTCTCCTTTTTTATTAGTCTAACCAAAGATTGTAAGTTTATCTTTTTGAAGAACCAGGTCTTGGTTTCATTGATTTTCTTTTTTCTATTGCCTTTTCAGTCTATTTATTTCTGTTCTGATCTTTGTTACTTCATCTCTGTGCTGCATCTGTTCCTCTCTTTCTAGCATTTTTTTTAAAGATTTTATTTATTTATTCAACAGAAAGGAGAGAGATCACAAGTAGGCAGAAAGACAGGCAGAGAGAGAAGGGGAAGCAGGCTTCCCCCTGAGCAGAGAGCCGGATGTGAGGCTCGATCCCAGGATCTGAGATCATGACCTGAGCCGAAGGCAGAGGCTTTAACCCACTGAGCCACCCAGGCGCCCCTCTTTCTAGCATTTTGAGGTGAAAGGTGTTTCAAATTTTTATTGTTGTGAACTTCCCTCTTAGAATTGCTCTTGCTGGGGTAGGTGGCTCAGTTGGTTAGGCAACTGACTCTTGGTTTCAGCTCAGGTCATGCTCTCGGGGTTGAGGGGTCAAGACCCATGTCAAGCTCCATGCTCAGCATGAAATCTGCTTGGGAATCTCCCTCAAATGTTTTTTTTCTTCTTTCTTTCCTTCTTAAACCTGCTTTTGCTGCATCCCTTAAGTTTTGATATGTTGTATTTTCTTTCGTAATTTTTTCTTTGAACCATTGGTTTATTTAGCAATATTGGTTGTTTCATCTCCACGATTTGTGAATTTTCTACTTTTCTTGTACCTGATTTCTAGTTTGTACCATTGTGTTCAGAAAAGATGCTTGATAAGATTTTAATCCTCTTACACTAATTAAACTTATTTTGTGATCTAAAATGAACTGTCCTGGAGAACATTTCATGTGTACTTGAGAAGAATGTGTAGTCTGTTGAGCCAGTCTGGTCTAATGTGTTAAGACTGCTTTTTCTTTTAATTTTCTGTGTCTTGAATCTGTATTTTTACCCCTCCCCCAAGGTTTATTGATTAAAAGAATAAGGAGATTTTTTTATCATTTCACGTATGTCACTGTTTCCTTAATGGTTTTGAATAATTGTAAACTGAATGTGGGCATTTTTGAAAAAAATTAAGAAGATATAATTGACATAATATTGTTTAAGGTATAGTATGTGTTGATTTATATATTTCAATATGATTACCACTGTAGTAATAGTTAATACTTCTATCATGTCAGATAATTATTTTTTTTGTGGTAGTGGCAATAATTAAGATCTAGTCTCTTAGCAAATTTGAAGTTTGTACCCTTAACATGTCCCTAATCTCTCCCCACCCCATTCTGCTGATAAGCACCATTGTACAATATGTTTTTTAAGTTAGGTTTTTGAAGACTCCACGTAGATAATGGATATTCTAGAGTATTTGTCTTTTTCTGACATATCACTTAGCATATCTTCAAGATCCATCCATGTAATTGGAAATGGCACAATCTTCTTTTACATGGCTAAATATTCCATTGTGTATATATACCACAACTTCTTTATCCACTCATCCATTAACAGACACTTATGTTGTTACCATATTTCTCTTCAACATCCTGTCTTATTTCCTTTGGATACATACTCAGAAGTGGTTTGCTGGATCCTTTGGTAGTTTTAATTTTTTGAAGAACCTCCATAGTATTATCCATTGTGGCTATACCAATTTACATTCCACATCCTTGCCAACAATTGTTATTTCTTTTCTTCTTGATGATAACCATTCTTATAGCTGTGAGTTGATATCTCATTGTGGTTTTGATTCCCATTTCCCTAATGGTGATGTTGAATATCTTTTCACGTACCTGTTGGCCACTTGGAAGTCTTCTTTGGAAAAACATCTGTTTAGTTCTGCCGTCTTGTAATTGGTTTTGAGTTGTGTGATTTCCTTATTTATTTTGGATATTAACCCATTATCAACTGCATTCTGCAAATACTTTGTCATTCCATAGTTTGCTCTTGTATTTTTCTGATTCTTTTTCTGTGCAGAAGTTTTCTAATTTGCTGATTTTTGCTGTTGTTGCTTATGCTTTTTGTGTCATATCCCAAAAAAATCATTGCGTAGAGCGCAATGTCACAAACTTCTTCCCTGTGTGTTTTTCTAGGAAGTTTAGGAAATCAGGTCTTATGTTTCTCTTAAATCTATTTCAGTTTTTGTGAGTGGAGGAAGGTAAGGGGTCCAATCTGATTTTTCTGCATGTGGCTATCCAGTTTTCCCATTTTCCTATTGAATGTTCTTGACTCTCTTGTCAAATATTATTTAACTCTATAGGGAAGAGTTTAGTTCTGGATTTTACTTATTTGCATATGTATCTGTTTTTATGCCAGTACCATACTTTTTGAGAGAGAGTGCACAAGTGGACAGGGAGGGGTAGAGGGAGTGAGAGAGAAAATCTTAAGCAGGCTTCATGCCCAGCATGGAGCCTGATGTGGGGCTCAGTATCACAACCCTGAGATCATGACCTGATCTGAAATCAAGAGTCAGTTGCTTAACCAACTAAGCCATCCAGGTGCCACCAGTATGATACTATTTTAATTACTATAGCTTTGTAGTATAGTTTGAAATAAAGACATGCAATGTCTACAGCTTTATTCTTTCTCAAGATTACTAGGAGCTTTTTGTGCTCCTATGCACAAAAAACTATGCAAATTTTAATATTGCTTAATCTGTAAAAATGCCATTGGAACTTTGATATCAATTGCACTGAATCTATACATGGCTTTGGGTAATATGGATATCTTTACATTTGTTGCCATCTTCAATTTTTTTCATCAAAGTCTTCTTGTTTTCTTTGTATAGATATTTTATGCTATTGAGAATGGGATAGTTTTATTTATTGTCAGATGTTTTGTTGTTAGGGTATGGAAACACAACTGATTTTGTATCTTACAGCTTTACTGAATTTGTTAATTAGTTCAACAGCTTTTTGAGTCTTCATTTTTTTGCCTTGCCTAATAGCTCTGACTAGGGATTCCAACAATGTTTAAGGAGAGAGAGAGAGAGCAACCTTGTCATGTTCCTGAACTTAGTGGAAAAATCTGTCTTTCACCATTGAGTATGTTGTTACCTGGGGATTTTGTCCAATAAGGACTTTATCATGAAAGGATGTTGTATTTTGACAAATACTTTTTCTGCATCTTGAGATAATCATGTGATTTTTATCTTTCATTCTATGAATTATTGATTTGCCTATGTTGAACCATGATTGCATCCCAGAGATAAATCTCACGTAGACATAGTACATAATCAAATGGGTTGTCAAATTTGGTTCACTAATATTTTTGCTCTCTAGTTTTCTGGAAGTGTCCTAATCTGGCTGTGGTATCAGGGTAATTCTTGCCTTATAAAATGAGGTTGGAGGCATTCCCTCCTATTTGGGAAAGAAGGTCATTAATTCTTCAAATATGTGGTTGAACTCGTCTGTGAAGCCATCTGTTCCTGGGGTTTTATATCTTGTAGGTTTTTGATCACTGATACAATCTCCTTACTCATTGTTAGTCTATTTAAATTTTCTAGTTTGCCTGTTTTGGTAGGTTTTATGTTTTCAGGAATTTGTTCATTTCTTATGGGCTGTCCAGTTTTTTGTCATATAATTGTTCATAGGAGTCACTTATGAATGATTCCATGTTTTTCTGTCCTATCAGTTTTAATTTTTCTTTTGCCCTTGAGTCTAACCAAACGTTTGTCTTTTTTTTTTCCTTCTAACGTTGGGCTTAGTTTTTATTTTTCTAGTTCCTTGATGTGTAAATTTTAGCAGTTTGTGACCTATTTTCATAAAGATATGTATATTCCATTATAAACCTCCCATATTTCACATTGCAAGTAGCTGTGATACCTCCTTAGATGTATACGAGTTGCCTTCATGTGGGTACTTTTATATTTAGGGTTTTCTTTTTGGGTTTAAAATAGGCGGTGCTATACAGTTCATATTTGGCTTTTCTTCCTTGCTCACAGCACCTGATCTGTTTTTCTAATAGCACTCCATTTACCAGAACTGCTGTCAGTGCTTCACTCAGGAATGTGTACAAGGCATCAACTGCAGAGTGGGGGGAGGTGTGGGCAGATTTCTGGCTGAAGTCTTTAGCTTAATTAGCAAGAACCCCGTCACTTTCATGTCATTTGATATTCTGATCTGCCTCTTCCCCAGTCTTCCTCTCCAGTTACAGCTGCTGGACAGAAATGGGTATTTTAGGCAACATCCCACACAACAGGGTTGCCATGCCTTTACTCACCTCTCTCCAGCTTTTCTGCTAGTGAGGTTACTGCTGCTGGATAATTCAGTGCTTTGTTGTGTTGTGGAGAGTGGAGTACTAGGGTGAATTCCTCTTACTGTCTGCAGTGCAACCAAACTTGTTTTTGGCTCCAATGCCCTGCTGGAATCTCTCCGTAGGGTGGCTGACTTATCTGTGTATATTTGTCCAGGTCTCCTTGCTTATTATTGGATGCAGAGGTGGGTGAGATTCCTTCTGCGTCTCTGGATATATATTCTGGATCCTATACCTTTCCCAAAGGTGCTTTCTTCACTTCTTGGATGTATATCTACTTCATTGTACAAAAAAAGGAATAAAATGGAGGAACTTCTTACACTGTCATAATGCTGGTATCAGTTCTGGACATGATTTTTAAACACACAGAATAGCCATGCTTGCTGACCTTCGCTTCAATTTAATGATTTAATAAAGTTACTTTATTTTTAGTCTACTATTTGCTAGACTTCTAGCATTCATTCTTCTACACAGTTAGACTGTGTAAAATGAATACTCCAGAGGTAGCAGGATCTTCCCATTTCACCCACACTTCCAAGGAAAAAGTTATAAAAATTACCTTGGATATATATAATTTAAACATCTTCTTAAAATGTGCATTAAATTTGTTGAGATTTGGGCAAATAATTAAATATAAGCTCAAATTTTAAAAAGAGATGGATCAGATTAAAGCATCTCAGTTATACTTTGTCCTATAAATATATAACCATAGGTAACATTTGTAGAATTCCATATATAACTGTTTCCATAATTATGTTTATAGTGAATAGAAATGATGCCTAGACATTACACTTTTTGATAGTGATGAGAATATTGGAAAATTGCCAAAGAAAAATTGTTTTTTTTTTAATTAAAACTATTCTATACATCAAGGAATTATTAACCATTAATAATTATTAACTCTGACGAAGTTGAGTCAGTGGTGCATTTTTATTATAATACTGCAGTTATTATAATTGGTAATCCTAACTCTAGAGGGGTCATTATTACATATACGTCTTACCTCATGAGCCTTCAGACTTTCTGCAATGGTTGTTGCTATTCTAAGTTTTTTGTTCACTATGGTATTAACATTTTGTGAGTGTGTGTGCTTAATATCCTGATTTCAGTAATTTGACACAATTCAGGTGTACAACAGTGATTCAGTAACTGTTGTGTTCACCATAATTGCAGCTACCATCTGTCACTATGCTCAAGTTTTAAAAATAATTGAAAACAAACACAGAAAAGAATCCAAATGAATAAAATGCCAGGCTGAATTTCATTTCTCTTCAATGAATTAATTTTACTACTAAGCTTTTATTTGAATAGTAGGCATTTACTTTGTAGTAAACATGTCTTATATAACTATCTCAAAACATTATGATTTAGAATATCTTCCATTTGGGATATCAAAGTTGAAATTATCTTTACATGAGGGTTACAGGGAAGACGGTGGAGTTAGGAGGACCCTAAACTCACTTTGTCCTGTCGATGCAACTAGATAACACTCACGTCAATGTAAATAACCAAAACAATGACCCCATGACTGGTATACCAAACTCCACAACTAAATGTAGAGTAGTGGTCACACTGAAGACATTGGAAAGGGTAGAGATGTTGTGTGGAGCAAGAACCGTAGGTGGTGAGAAACAGACCGTCACACTGGGAAGACAAAGTCCCATAGCATTTGGCTTTGAAAACTAGAAGGACCAAATTTCATGAGTTCTTACAACCAGCAGGGTGTAAAGCCTGGCACTCTAAAAATCAGTGGGCTTCGCTCAAAGAACTTAAAGGGTAAGAGGAAGCTGAGTCCTTGCCCTTTAAGGGCTGGCACAACAAAGAGACTGAGGAGATACAGCTTAGAAGCAGCAGTTTGAAAAAAACAAGTGGGGCACACTAGAAGGAGAGGTAGTTAATAATCTCAGGTCCCTGAGGGACTTCTCCAGGAACAAGTGAGCTCGCAGGCCATTTCCCTCCCTTGCTCTCCAGCAAAGTCACACAGTCACCTGCAGGCTGTCAGTGCTGCACAGACATTCACTACCTAAATTGCTTATACTGTGCCCCATCCTCTCCAGCTGCTCCTGACTCAGTCCTGGGTTTGCAAGCCTCTCCCAACCTCCTGCAGAGGTCATATGCACCTTGTTAAAACTGCACCCCTTGCCCATGTTTGGCAAAACCACCCCAGCCAGCCCAGTCTCAGCAGTGGTTCTGTGTCCCCTATGGAAAAAGACAGGTGCCACCTTGTTAAAAGTGTGTGTCTCTCCCATTACTTTCAAGAACAAGAGACATAGCTGACTTTCCTAGCACATGGGAACAGACACAGAGTTATGAAAAAACAGGACAGAATCACACAAGAGACCTAAGTGAATAGGGTACTGATCAAAAAGGTACTCACTGTACTTGAGAAGTGGATAACATCAGTGAGAACACAATAAATAAAATGTATATACTTAATTGAATAAATAGCAGCTAGAGGGAGCAGAGGAATAAATTAATACCGAGGAGACAGTAATGGAAAGTAATCAAGCTCAGCAAGTGAGAGAAAAAAGGGTCATGCAAAATGAGAATGTACTTAGGGAACTCAGTGACTCCAGCAAAGCAACCTTTGCATTATAGGTTTCCCAGAAGTAGAATGAGAAAAGGAGACTGAAAATGTATTTGAAGAAGTAATAGCTGAGAACTTCCCTAATATGAGGAAGGAAACAGATCCCCCAACAAAATCAACCCAATGAGGTTGTTGTTGCAAATGGCAAGATTTCATTCTTTTTTTTGGATGAATAATATTCTATTGTGTAACTAAACTATGTCTTTATCCATTCATCAGTTGATGGACACTTGGGCTGCTTCCATACCTTGGCAGTTGTAAATATTACTATAAACATACTGTGTATGTATCCCTTTGAAATAATGTTCTTGTATTCTTTGGGTAAACACCTAGTAATATGATTGCTGGATCATAAGTTCTATTTTTAACTTAAGGAAACTCCATACTGTTTTCCACAATGGCTGTACAGTTTACCTTCCTACTAGCAATGCAGGAGGGTTCCTTTTCTCCATATCCTTGCCAACAGCTATTGTTTCTTGTGTTGGGTGCTATCTCATTTTGAATAACACATTGGACCAGATGGATTTAAGAGTACTTTCAGAACATTCCATCCTAAAACTGGAGAACACTTATGCTTTTCAAGTGCACATGGAACATTCTCCAGAGTAGATCACATATTAGGCCACAAAAGAAGTCTCAATAACAAAGAGTGAGGTCATACCATCTTTTCTGACCACAAGAAAAAAATCTGGAAAGATCATCAATTCATGGAAGTTAAATAGCATGCTACTTAAAAATGAATGGGCCAATGAAGAAATAAAAAAGTACACGAAGACAAAATGAAAACAATGGTCCATCCAAATCTTTGAGAAGAAGCTAAGTATTTCTGACAGGGGGACATTTCTAGCCATATGGGCCTATCTTAAGAGGAAGAATAATCTCAGACAACCTAACCTTACACCAAAAGTAGCTAGAAAAAGACCAAACTCAATACCAGCAGAAGGAAGGAAATAATAAATAAGTGATATGGAAACTAAAAAAAACCTACAGCTGATGAAAAAAACAAGAGCTGGTTCTTTGAAAAGTTCAACAAAATTGATAAGCCTCTGGGCAGACTCAAAATAAAAAGTGGTCTCAAAATCACAAATGAAAGAGAAACAACAACCAACACTGTAGAAATACAAACAATTGTATGATAAAATTATGTGCCAACAATTTGGACAACCTAGAAGAAATGGATACATTCCTAGAAACATATGACCTACCAAAACTTAAGCAGGAAAAAATGGAAAATTTGAACAGAACAATTATCAGCAATGGAATTGAATCAGTAGTCAAAAAACTCCCAGCAAGTCCAAGACCAACTGTCTTCACAGGTAAATTGTATCAATCATTTAAAGATGCTTTCATGCCTAGTCTTCTCAAGCTGTTAAGAAAAAGCAAAACAAAACCTTCCAAATTCATTCAATGAAGGTAGCATTACTAGGAAACCAAAACCAGATAAAGACACTACAAAAGAGACCACCAGGCCAATATCTCTGATGAACATAGAGGCGAAAACCCCTCAACCACATACTAGCAACTGAAATCCAACAATATATTTAAAAAATCATTCACCACCATCAAGTAAGATTTATTCTTCAGATGCAAAGCTGTGTCAATATTTGCTATTCAGTCAACATGACATCACATCAATAAGGGGATAAAAACCTTATGTTCATTTCCATAGATGCAGAAAAAGCATTTGACAAAGTACAACATCCATTTAGGATAAAAACCCTTAACAAGGTAGGTTTAGAGGGACCACACCTCATTCATAAAGACTATAAATCAAAAACCCTCAGCTAACATTATACTCAATGCTAAAAAACTGAATCCTAGTCATGGCAATCAAACAAAAAGAAAGAAAGACATCTAACCTAGTGAGGAAAAAGTAAAACGTTCACCATTAACAGATCACACTATATTGTATATAGAAAATGGTACAGATTCTACAAAAAAAAATCTGCCAGAGGTGATTAATGAATTCAGTAAAGTCCTAGGATACAAAATCAATGAACAGAAATCTGTTGCCTTTCTATACACTAATAATAAAGAGGGGGAAAGAGAAATAAAGAGAACAATGCATTTACAATTGCCCCCAAATTAATGAAATACCTTAGAAATAAACTTCAAGGAGGTGAGAGTACTCTAAAACTATAAAACATTGATGAAAGAAATTGAAGACAACATGAATGGACACACATTCCATGCTCATGGATTAAAAAAACAAATATTAAAATGTCTATGCTACTCAAAGTAATCTACAGATTCAGTACAATCCTTATCAAAATACCTACAGCCTTTTTCACAAAACTAAAATAACTAACATTTATATCGAACACAAGATCCCCAAAGCAATCTTGAAAAACAAAATTGGAGGCATCACAGTTCCAGACTTCAAGTTATATTACAAAGCTATAATAATCAAAACAATAGGTACTGGCACAAAAGTAGACACATAAACCAATGGAACCTAGTAGAAAACCCAGAAATAAACAAACTTGCAGTTATATGATCAATTACTTTTCAACAAAGGAGGCAAGAATATACAATGGGAAAAAGTCTCTTCTACAAAGGGTGTTGGGAAAACTGGACAGCAACATAAACTTAAATGGATTAAGGATGTAAATGTGAGACCTGAAACCATAAAAGTCTAGAAGAGAGCACAGGCAGTAATTTCTCTAACATTGGCCCTAACAACATTTTTCTAGATATGTCTCCCAAACCAAGGGAAAGAAAGAACAAACCAAGAAACAGACTCTTTACTATAGAGAACAAACTGATAGTTATCAGAGCAGAGGTGGGTAGAGGAATGGGTGAAGGGGATTTAAGAGTACATTTATCATGATGAGCACTAAGTAATGTGTAGAATAGTGAGTCACTATATTGTACACCTGAAACTAACATAACAGTGTATGTTAACTATGCTGGAATTAAAATCTAGAGAACCTAATTTTAAGTGTCAACTTGACTGGTCCTAGGGTACCCAGACATTCAGCCTAATACTATTCTGGGTTTGTCTGAATGAGATAAACTTATGAATTGATAGACCGGTAAGTAAAGGAGGTGGTTCTAATATGGGTGGGCATCCTCCAGTCAAATGAACACCTGACCAGAACGCAAAGGCTAAGTCAGAGAGAAATCCATCTGCTTGTTTGAGCTGGATAGCAGTCAGCTCTTGCTTTTGGACTTGAACTGAAAAATCAGCAAGTTGGGGGTCTGGAGCCTACAAATTTTCAGACTAGAACTTTCACCTATCCTGGTTCTCAGGCCTTAGGACTTTGACTGAAACTACACCGCAGCTTCCCTAATGTGTAGTCTGTCAACTGCTGATCTTGAGACCTCCCAGCCTCCATCGTCATGTGAGCTAATAATTCAACATTATATATATTAAACACATATATCAGCTATTGGTTGTGTTTCTCTGAAGAACCTTGACTAATACAAAGAGTTACATCCACTTGAATAAATCCTTAGTCTTTAACCTAAATAATCCATGAATCCTCTATTTTTACTGAGAAGTTAAGGCAAGGGTAAGATTCCAGTTAAAAATCAAATCTCACATGCATTGGACCACTTAACAGGCATAATTTCCTTTCTCCTGCTCCAACAACCTGGCAAATGGACAAAAGTAGTAGCAGTATTCACAGTTCACTTGTGAATCTCAGAGAATACATGATTTGCCCAAATCTACACTTCACATATCTAGAGTTTCCGTATTAAGACTTGAACCCAGGTTTTTCCCATATTAGTTTTATTATCTTATAAATATATCTTAAATGAGATTTCGTCATTTGAAGATGAAACCTGTGTCCAAGTCCAAATTCTTTAGTAGAGTTTTACTGTTTATTTGGGTTACTAGTACTTTATCACAGGTAGAGTTTCCATTTACCTCCTTAAAATGTCTTCAAATATTTCTGAAAATATATTTAATAAATACACATAAACACATTTTAAAATTTTAGCTTATTGGGGTTTCCTGTTACCTTTAAAATGAAAAAAGTATAAAACAAATGTCTAGTTTTTCCTGAGGGCATTCTGGAGATTTTTCTCATCTTGCCCCTTGTTTACTAAACTTCCAGCTAATCCTTGGAAACCCTTAGAAAGGTAAAACTTTAGGGGCCCCTGGGTGGCACAACTGGTAAAGTATCCCACTCTCAATGTTGGCTCAGGTCATGGATTTCAGGGTTGTGGGATAGAGCCCTGTGTCAGGCTCCCCATTCAGCATGGAGTCTTCCCTCTCCCTTTGTCCCCTCACCAAATCCCCAAGCTCTCCCCCTCATGCTTTCACTAAATGGAAATACATACATGCATACTTCTCAAGAAAGGAAATACATACATGCATACTTCTCAAGAAAGGAAAGGTAAAACTTTAATCCTGGGGTGATGGTGGTGGAGGCAGAACCCAGTAGTCTAAGCAGTTAAGATATTTTTGGCCTCAGCTCTGAAAAATAATAAATGGATGTACTAGGCTTAATATTTTGGGGGGGATTACTTCCTGTTCCTTGGAAAAAAGTAACCATGTATGACATGTATGAAAATTTATAAACTCAAGTAGTACAGTAATTCATTTTACCCTCATGTATTATGTTTGATGCATCTGAGCTAAAAAAAACAACTCTCTTCTCTGCTACAGTGTTTTTGTCCTTTCCCACAAGCCAAAACTAGGCACAAACCAAGCATGCTGAGTTGTTTCCCTCACGATTTTCTAAAACTCTGCTGGGACAGTGACTCACACTGCCAGGTCTTCCTACAGTTTATCATTTTAGTTCAGTCTCTAGAGAATGTTGAATTTGAAGCTCAAGTGGAAAGGCCACATAATGAAAAAAACCAAGGCAGTTTACAGAGCTGAATGCAAGCAGTTACCAAATTTAACTAGAGGTAAGATTGACCTTTCTAAAGGGGGAAACAATGGAGTCTTTTCAAATTGTGTAGAAAAATTCTTCAACTGCAATTTTACTCTTTGTTTTGTTTAACAAGGTACATTTAGATGAGAAAAATGAAATAAAACAAATGGATTAAGACAACGGAAAAATAGATTAAATACAGGAAAATTTGGTAGAGGAAAAATGTAATAAATGCATTTTTAAAAGCAGATCTAAGAAATACACATTTTGAAATATAAAGACTCAGCTAGATTTGTCTCAGGACAATCATGTATACTTTTTTGTAATGTATGGGATATCAACAATTACCATCTAAAATAAATAATCAAAATTGCCTACAAATCAACATGGAAGTATATTATGGAAGATCTATTTCAACCTGTAATTGCTGTCAGTGCTTGATCCTTACTTTTGGTAGAAAGTAGAATTATAATTTAGGGGGAGAGTACGGGTGATTCATATGCTCCTCTCTTCTCCCTTGCATAATGCCTTAAACAGCTACTTGACAGGGACAAATATCTTGCTTTTTGTGTTTTCTTGGTTGTCTGCAGAATATGTATCTCAGCAATTTGGATAAATACCCTGTTCCTTGGTAACCTAATGTTGATTAATCAGTGTTTATTAAGTACAAAAGGATAAATTTGATGAGGTCAAGAGGAGTTAAGTACTTGACAGCACAATCTATTAGGCTTAGAGTAGACCTGAATGGGTTGAAAATGGCTTGAGTTTGACACAGACTTCAGAAGAGTCAAACAGTTCTCACTGAACTGTGGCATCTGACATTCTCTCCTATTCAAAGGGTAAGCCCCCTGAAGGTGGAGTGATCCCAGACTTTATATTAACACATCATATCTTGTGTTGTAATCCATTATTTGTTAAAGGAAAGATTCTTAGGTAGATGCATAAATAAAAAGTGGTTTCATTTTGATAGAAAACACCCATACAAAACACAATCTTGCAAAAGTATTTAAAGGAAATGTGTGTGTGTGTGTTTGTATACACTCACACTGTAATAAGTCAAAAATTGGCTTTAAGGCAAAAGGTTTAGATTTCTTACCTAATAATAATACAGAGAATAATTCACAGTCACAGTTGTCTAGAAACTATGTGCCCCAACCACATAACCTTAAAATTTAAAAATTAACAAAATTGCAAGAAGAAATTGGCATAGACTTTTAAAACACTTCTCTCAGACTGATAGAAAAAAGTCACTTGGATTTGAAAAATAAAACTTTAATCTGGCTACATATAGAACCTGTCCAACACACTAAGCAAATGGCGACAATCAAAGGATTGTTATTAATATACTAACAGCATTGTACTTAGAAATGTTTAGTGAAGATGAAAACACTACACATTAAATTTGTGGGATGGAACTAAACCGGTATTTTGGCACATGCACTAGACAAAGAAAATTAATGAGCTATTCATTTAAATCAAGAAGTTATAAACAAAATAAATGGAAAAATTAAACCAAAAACAACAAAGAAGACCAATAAAAGCAAAATCTTTGAAAGGATCTAAATAAAATATCTAGCAAGACTAGCCAAGAACAAGCAAGTATAACATAACAAGGAAAAAACAAAAGATTTTAAATATTAAAATAATACTTTTATGCTAGTATATTTGAAAATTTAGTTAGATGGTTTTTGAAAAACATAATTGGCAAATATTGACTCAAAAAAAGATATTCCACATGAATTTACAGTGATTAATACACTGAATCAGTAGTATAAAAACCTATGCATTAAAGAAAATAACCAAATAGTTTTACAAATGAGTTTTACCAAAATCTTAAGGATGAAATATTCATTTTAGACAAAGGTTGAAAAGAAGGGAAAAGAAATCGAAAGCACCCCAGCACATTTTGGGATACCATTATACTCCAATCATCAAGAGCAATATTAAAAGGGTAAATTCTATTATAATCACTTGTGACTGTAACTGCTACTCTATGTTGAATTTAGTCACGTGTATCTGCTATTACTCAAGCACTGCCCGGGATGCTTTGTATGTATTAGCTACTTTAGCCACGATGCTAAAGAATGATAGTTTTTTTTTCATCGTTTGGCAGAAAACTAGGACATTATTATCAGTAAAATACTTCCACTAAACATATGATCAAACCATAAAATGAAAGTAAGCGTGCAACCAAAGTAAGTTTCTAAGTGGCTCATGTATTAGTCAAGCATGGAAAGTGACTTCACTTACTGTTAGTTTATTAAACTGTGTTGGATTGCAACAATCGAAGAACTGTATCTAAAGAAAATAGACTTTCTTGACTAATAACATTATGGAAAAACAATTCTTGAAGGGCTGAGATTGAGATATTGGCAATATTAATAATTAAAAAACAAGGCAACTGATTAAAAGTGGTTTTCTTCGTCTCTTAATACGTTGAGATGTTACTAATATTGCTGGGTTGTTTTGTTTTGAATAATCAATGATGAGTTTGAAGTGACAGGAGACTTCGTGTTTAAAGTGAAACACCGTTAGGTGAGAATATTTTCAATGTAAAGAACAAACTAATTCAGTAAAACCTAAAGCAGAATCTGCCAAGATGTGTGAAGCAGAAAGGCTTATTTGGACAAATTTAAAAAGTTTATTAAAACATAAGTCATATGGTTACTTCTTGAACTATTCATTTTTTGAATTAGGTACATATTGGAAAACCTTTGAATCGATCATGTGATACTGAATAGTAGTGTCGGCATTAAACTTTGTTTTCATCAATTTAATTATCCTAAGTTCTGTGAGATTTTGTCAAAAATAAAGTCCAAATACCCTTACTTGTCCCAAGACATTGCAACTTGATGGCCTTGTGGGAAACTTTTTCAGGTCAGGGCCAGCATTGAAATTTTTCTGAGCACTAAATGGCTTTGGAAATGAACTTATGCTGCGGAATGGATAATGATTCCTGATGAATTCAATATAAAATTACAAGATGAAACAGTTCTTATGGGTGAAGTTTATGCTGTGATAAAGCCATTTTGCCGTTAACATTGTTTGACTCGTGTAGTGGCTAAGCTGCTTTATAAATTCATACTGTCCAAGTTAAAACACGAAGTTAAATCTACATTTCCAATGGGTATATTTACTGACCACATACTATAGGTTCAGCAGTATTTTTTTTGGACTTTATACACGTAGAAAATAAATTCCCATATCTCAAAGTAGTTTTCATTGTTCAGTTGAACTGCCACTTTCATCCTCAACTGGAAGTAATTAATCTGCCAAGTATTGACAAGTTATTAGGTATCTAGAAAACCCAGAAGGAGGCTATAAGTGTTTTACAAATGATGAATATACTCACTTTGGAAACTATATAAAATTCATAAAATCTCTATATAGATCCACGTTAACAGATGGATCTTTACTATTGATTTTGATAAAAGGGAACATAAACTTGAAACCCCAGTTAAGCAACATGTTATCCGCCTCCAGGGGCACCTGGGTGGCTCAGTTGGTTAAGCGGCTGCCTTCGGCTCAGGTCATGATCCCAGGGTCCTGGGATCAAGCCCCGCATCGGGCTCCTTGCTCGGCAGGAAGCCTGCTTCTCCCGCTACCATTCCCTCTCGCTGTGTTTCTCTCTGTCAAATAAATAAAATCTTTAAAAAAAAAAAAAATGTTATCCGCCTCCAGAGAATTTCATTCTTAGTAGTATACCTGTAATATAAATTTTGTAATACATTTATCAGTTGCTGAATTTTGAGTTTTGTCCACAGAAGTTTTGTGAAGTCTTATAACAGCAATTTTAACTTATGTGAAATGATATGTCATTGTAGTTTTGACTTGCATTTCTGATGATTATGGGATGTTGAACACCTTTTCAGGTATTTCAGGCCACTGGTATATTGTCTTTGGAAAACTATCTCTTTAGATCATCTGCTCATCTATTAATCAGACTTTTCTTCGCTATTGAATTATGTTAAGCTTGTATATGTTTTGGATGTTAACCCCTTATTAGATACAATTTTCAAATATTTTCACCCATTTGGTAGGTTTTCATTTTATCAATGGTTTCCTTTGCTGTGCAGTGATTTTTAATTTGATACAGTCCCAGATGTTTATTTTTGCTTTTGTTACTTTTACTTTAATGTCAACAAAATATCATGGTCAGATTGATGTCATGGAGTTTACGATCTATTTTTTCTTCTAGGAGTTTTATGGGTTCAGGTCTTACATTAAAGTATTTGACTTACTTTGGGTTAATTTTTGTGTATAGTTTAAGATAGAGGTCCAGTTTCACTCTTTTGCCTATGGCTATCTATTTATAAAAGAGACTGTTCTTTCTCTATTGTGTATTCCTGGCTCTTTTGTCCTAATTTAATTCACCACATACCTGCGAGTTTAGTTCTGGGATCTCCGTTTTTTCCTTTGGTTTGTGTTTATGCCAATACCACACTATTTTGATTACTAAAGCTTTGGTAACATTGTTTGAAATCAGGAAGGATGTCGCCTCCAGCTTTGTTCCTATCTCATGCTTGCTTTTGCTATTTGAGGTCCTGTGTGGTTCCATACAAATTTTAGGCGTGACAGTTTTAGGTCTTCCTTCCCAGTTTGGAATGCATTTCTTTCTTTTTTTTGCCTAATTGCACTTCCAGCACTATATTGAATAAAGGTGATGAGAGTGGTCATCTTTGCTTTGTTCACTATCTTAGAGAAAAATCTTGCAGCTTCATGTTCAGGTACATTTCCCTCTATACCTGCTATGTTGACAACTTTTAATGTGTGTTGGGTTTTATCAAATGGTTTTTCTGCATCTAATGAGAAGATTGTATGTTTTATATCCATTTCATTAGTGTGGAAAATCATACTGATTGATTTGCAGATACTGAACCATTCTTGCATCCTTGGAATAAACCCACCTTGCTATGTTTTGTTAGGGATTTTTGTCTATATGTTCATTAGGGATACTGGCCTTTAATTATCTTATTGTATCCTTGTCTAAATTTGGTATTTAAGCATATCACTATGGAAAATCAATACATAGAGACAGCAAGAAGAAAGGAATAGAGGATTTGCAAAAGCCAGGAAACGATTAACAATTTAAATATGAATGCCTAAATTATCCAGTCAAAAGACACAGAGGGACTGAATGGATAAAAGAAAGTAGACCCATCTTGATACTCCGTACAAGAGACTAGCATCAGACCCAAAGATACACACAACCTGAAAGAGAAGGGGATGGAAACAAAGCTGAGAAGCAATACTTAGACAAAATAGACTTTAAAACACAGACTCCAAAGAGACAAATAAGGGCATTACACAGTGATAAAGGGATTGATCCAACAATATAGAATATTCTGTCCAAAAACAGATGCACATTCTTTTCAAGTACACATGGAACATTCTCCAGAATAGATGATATTAGGTCATAAAGAAGTCTCAATAAGTTTAAGAAGATTGGGATTACACCAGCCATCTTTCTGAGCACAACAGTATGAAACTAGAAATCAAGTAGAAAAAAAAAGTGAAAGCTAAACAATAAGCTACTGAACAACCAATGGTTCAACAAATAAAGGAAATTGAAAAATACCTTGAGACAATAAAAGTAGAAACACAGAGTCAAAATTTTCAGGATGAAGCAAAAGCAGTGACTAAAAAGACAAGGTTATAATCATACAGGCTTACCTAAAAAAACCCGAAAATTTCAAATACACAATCTAACTTTGTGCCTAAATGATTTAGAAAAAGACGAACCAACAAAGCTCAAGGATAGCAGAGAGAAGAAAATAATTAAGATCAGAGCAGAAGTAAAAAGAATCTAGGAATAAATTTTATCAGGATGTTAAGGAACTGTACTCTGAAAACATTAAATACTGATGAAAGAAACTGAAGACAACACAAATGGAAAGGTATCTCATGCTCATGGATTGGAAGAATTAATGTTAAAATATCCATACTATCCAAAGCAATCTATAGATTCAGTGCAATCCCTATCAGAATACCAATAGCATTTTTTCACAAAACTAGATCAAATATTCTAAAGTCTGTAGGAAACTACAAAAGACCTCAAATACCCAAAGCAATCTCAAGAAAGAAGAATGGAGTCAGAGTTATCACAGTCCCAGATTTCAAGATGTACTACAAAGCTGTAGTAATCAAAACAGAATGCCACTGGCACAAAAACACACGTAAGTCAATGGACCAGGATAGAGAGCCCAGAAATAAATCCACACTTATATGGTCAATTAATCCATGACAAAGGACACAAAAACATACAGTGAGGGAAAGACAGTCTCTTCAATAAATGGTGCTGAGAAAACTGGATAGCTCCATTTTGCACCCAAAAAAACGCCACTTTCTCATACCGTACACAAACCATAAAACTCCTGGAAGAAAACATAGGCAATAATGTCTTTGACCTTGGCCTCAGCAACATTTTTTTTGATAGGTCTCCTCAGGCAAGGAAAACAAAAACAAAAATAAACTATTGGGAATATGCCAAAATAAAAGGCTTTTGTGCAGCAAAGGAAACCATCAAACAAATTGAAAAAGCAACCTGATTGGGAGAAGATATTTGCAAATGATATAATAAGGGGTTAACATCCAAAATATGTAAATACTGAACACCAAAAAGGCCCCTAAACAAGCCCATTAAATAATGGGCAAAAGAACCGAATAGACATTTTTCCAAAAATGACATACAGATGTCCAGCAGATGCATAGGAAGATGCTCGATGTTAGGAATCATTAGGGAAATGCAAATAAAACCACAAGGAGGTTATCACTTCACACCTGTCAGAATGTCTAGACTCAAAGTGACAAGAAATAACAAGCGTTGATGGAGATGTGTAGAAAAAGAAACCCTCATGCACTACTGGTGGGAATGTAATTTGATCTAGCCACTATGGAAAATGGTATGCAGGTTCCTCAAAAAATTATAGATAGAAATACCATATGATCCAGCAATTCACTACTGGCTAGTTACCCAAAGAGTAGAAATACTCTTTTGAAAAAAGACATGTACTTTTATGTTTATTGCAGCATTTTTACCAATAGCCAAGATATGGAAGCAACCAAGTGTCCATCAATAGATGCGTGGACTGTGTGTGTGTGTGTAATGGACTATTACTCAACCATTAAAAAAGAATGAGATATTGCCATTTGATACCACATGGATGGATCTAGAGAGTATTATGCTAAGTAAAATAAGTCAGAGAAAGTCAATCACCATATGATTTCACTTATTTGTGTAACCTAAAAAACAAAACAATAATAGCAGAAACAGGCCCATAAATACAGAGAACAAACTAATGGTAGCTAGGGGGATAGGGGATGGCAAAATGGTTGAAGGAAAATAGAAGATGCAGGCTTCTAGCTACGGAATGACCATGTCACAGGGATTAAAGGTACAGCTTACGGAATAGAGTTCATGCATTTGCATTTATAATAGGTTTGTATGGTGATGGATGATAGCTATGCTTTAGTGAAAAGGCAACCTTCTGAATGGGAGAAGATAATTGCAGACAATCTCTCTGATAAATTGTTAGTATCTGGAATCTACAGAATTTAATAAACTTGACAACCCCCCCCCCCCCCCCGAATAATCCAGTTAAAAAATGGGAAGACATGAATGGGAAGGCTTTTTCCCAAAGATTACACACAGATGGAGGAAAGGATGCTTAACCTCACTCATCATCAGGGAAACACAAAATCGTGATGAACTACTACCTCACACCTCTCAGAATGACTAAAATTTACACCACAGGAAACAACAGATGTTGGCGAGGATGCTGAAAAACAGGAATCCTCTTACTCTGTTGGTGGGAGTGGAAACTGGTACAGCTGCTGTAGAAAACAGTATGGAAGTTCCTCAGAAAGTTAAAAAAAAGCACACCCGATGACTTAACAATTGCACTACCAGGTATTTATCAAAGGGACACATGTACCCCAGTGTTTATAGCATTATCAACAATAGCCAAATTATGGAAAAAGTCCAACTATCCATTGACTGATAAATGGATAAAGATGGTGTGTGTGTGTACACACTGGAATATTACTTGGCCATCAAAAAGAATGAAATCTTGCCATTTAAATGACGTGGATGAAGCTAGAGTGTATTATGGTAAGAGAAATGAGAGAAAAAATACCATACAGTTTCACTCATATGTGGAATTTAAGGAATAAGACAAACATAGGGGAAAGAAAAAAAGGCAAACCATAAAATAGACTCTTAACTATAGAGGACAAATGGGGGATGGGCTAAATGGGTGATGGGCATTAAGGAGGGCACCCGGTGTTATATGTATGTAAATGAATCATTAAATTCTCCTAAAACTAATATTACACCAAATGTTAATTAGAATTTAAATAAAAACTTGAACAAAAAGAACCTAGCATAAGAGTTGTTGAATCACTGTGTTGTACACTTGAAACAAATATAACATTGTATGTGAACTATATTTTAATTTAAAAAATATATCAAAAAACAAACTGATTAATGGATATACATTTTCATTTAGTTAGTATTTATAACTTATAAATAACTTATAAATCTGCCCCAAACCTTAAAAATCAAAGATTAATTTTGGTGGAGCTTAATTTTTCTAATATTTTCTGTTAATATGAAATACCTTACTAAAATTTTCAGAATGAACATAATGTACGTCTACATAATTATGGTTTTAAAACTTGCCAAGTTTTCTGATTTGTTTTAACACTTGATATTCAAATCATTTTCTCTTAAAACACCTATTGTGTCATTATTTTTGCTTGTTTTATTAACTGGTCCCCTCTTCCAGAACCATTATCTTTAGTAGCTTTGTTATTTCAGCAAATCTCCAAGAATATTTTCCTTGACTTCATTAAACTCAGCTTTTTCATAAAATTTGAAATTTTACTCTGTATTGATTATTCGGGTTAAGCTAAGCCAGTCAAGCATGACATTCATTGTCTGAATGAGGCAATTAAGAATCCTAGTACCAGGGGCGCCTGGGTGGCTCAGTCTGCTTAAGCGTCTGCTTTCGGCTCAGCTCATGATCCTGGGGTCCTGGGATTGAGTTCATAAGGGTCTCCCTGCTTCTCCCCCTCCCTCTTCCCCCACTCCTCCCTGACCCTTGTGCTCTCTCTTGCACACACTCTCTCAGATAAATGAAATCTTAAAAAAAAAAACTAGAAACAAACAAGGAAAAAGCTGTTTGAGTAGTCACTAAATTTGTTCATTTGTGACACATTTAGTTTCTTTGCTTCCTACTCGACCTGTTAACTTTGAGGATTTGAGTAATATTCAGCAAGAATTCCTTCTAGTTCTGATTATACTTAGATCCAAAAGACACCAAGATAAGATAATGAAGTCAACTTCCTTCCAGAAAAATAACAATGGTGCAAACGGCTTGTTACTGAGGTATCTAGATTTCGCCTGCGTTAATAAGTGGAATAAGAAATAAATGGAAAGAAAGTGAAAGCAAGGGGTGCCTGGGTGGCTCAGTGGGTTAAAGCCTCTGCCTTCAGCTCAGGTCACGATTGCAGGGGCCTGGGATCAAGTCCCACTGCTCAGCGGGGAGCCCGCTTCCCCCTCGCCCTCTGCCTCCTTGTGATTTCTCTCTCTGTCAAATAAATAAGTAAATAAAATCTTAAAAAAAAAAAAAGAAGAAGAAGAAAAGGAAAAAAAGAAAGTGAAAGCCAGGTCTTAGTTTGGAAGCCTTTACCCCTGAGCCAGAGGTAGAGAATAATCTGTGAAGTGCAGTGTTAGAATGAAATCACAATCTCTCTTATCTCAAAAAGAACCTGAGCCCTACTCAGTGGGTTATAGCCTCTGCCTTGGGCTCAGGTCATGATCTCAGGGTCCTGGGATCTAGCCCCGAGTCGGGCTCTCTGCTCAGCAGGGAGCCTGCTCCCCTCCCCCCGCCTACTTGTGATCTCTGTCAAATAAATAAATAAATAAATAAATAAATAAATAAATAAATAAATAAATAAATAAATAAATAATCTTTATTAAAAAAAAAAAAAAAAGGACCTCAGCCCTAGCCTCACCCTTTCTCAATTCCACCTAAAGACATCAACCAGCCACTTGACTTGTCAGCAAAAACATCATTAAATGTCACAACTTCTAATAAAATAATGATCATCCACTCTACATGACATACCTACATAATTGAGGAAAGTCCTTTCTACTTTCTTTTAGAAAGATTTGTACTGGTACTGGGATTCTTGACTACAAAGGAAAAATCTCCAAATTTAAAGCTGGTTCATCCATAAACCAGGACCCGTTATGTCATGATCTTTTCTTAATCTATTCAGAACTTTCCAAATACAGTAGTTGTTATTGATTTGCTTCCGTGCTTGTTCCTTAATTCCTGTTTGCCAGTGCGACATCCCAGCATCTCTCCCTTTCGGGTGGCTCTATCAGCCTCAGGATTTTGTAAACAGAACACATAGAGATTAACTCCCACTAGGAAATCAAGGCTTTAAAGGCTGTCGCAGAAGTGGAAATGAGTCCCTCCCAAATGTCAGAGTTCTGGTGGGCTAGTGTTGTCTCTGTCCTAATTAGATTACAAGTGAAGCTGTTCTCATCCCATGGGACATGTGCCTCCTCGCTGACAGGAGTCCTCATCTCCCTTCAGGGTACAGGGTGAAAGGGGCTGGGTCTTGACCTTTTTCCATCAGGCCTCAAGGAGGAGGAACAGGATAAAATAACATCCCTTGTTTTAGTTCAGGAAATGAATACCATTATCTGAAAAGTTCTCTTTAGGAAAAATCTGTTTAAACCATTTCAAGTTAGAGCATCACTACAATTTTTGAGCATACTGTTAGTTATGTCCCCAGTAATATTTATTCAAGGATTTTAAACGTATTATTCATTGCAAATTTAGTATAGTTCTTACCTTTCATTAATTACTATAACAATGAATACTTAAAACCTTTATAATGTGTTAAAAAACCTTAATCCAAGAATTGATGCAAAGTATCTTAAAAGTCTTTAGTTCAGACATTTATGTGAACTCAATTGTTTTAAAGTAAAAATGTACCAAAAAAAATTTACAAAATGTTGTCATCAAGAAGCAGACCTATCTGATTTGGTTTAATTATATGTAATAAACCTTTTGACACCTGAATGTTTTAGACAAATAAATATAGAAGCAGCTTTAACAATACCTAAAACACTATTCCAGGTCTGGTTTCTTTGCAGAACTGTTTGCACTGATCATTTACTTATTGCACCCTCCTAAAGCCAACTGCTGTCTAATATTTTTAAATACTAATTTTTACTAATTTAATACATTTTTTTTTTTTTTAAGATTTTTATTTATTTGACAGAGAGATAGAGGGCACAAGTAAGCAGAGGCAGAGAGAGAAGCAGGCTCCGCCAAGCAGAGAGCCCGATGTGGGGCTCAATCCCAGGACCCTGGGATCATGACCTGAGCTGAAGGCAGTCGCTTAATCAACTGAGCCACCCAGGTGCCCCAATACATATTTTTAAATACTAACCAACCTGATGGAAGAAAAGCATTCACCTGAAATGGAAAAATATGCAATTCACATCCTTACTATGCCACTTAAAAGCTGTAATTGTAACCATGTCATTGAAGTCCCCTGTCCAAAATTTCCTTTGTTCTAAATGGAGGAGTTTGTAATCTGGAGTCATTAGCATCACAATGTAGGATGTTTCCACATCTGAGTAGGTGGAATCTAAGATTATTTATTAACCCCAAGGGTGCAAACACAAAGTA
This sequence comes from Procyon lotor, assembly GCA_028646535.1. Taxonomy (NCBI): domain Eukaryota; kingdom Metazoa; phylum Chordata; class Mammalia; order Carnivora; family Procyonidae; genus Procyon; species Procyon lotor. The sequence continues at coordinate 29,844,718 of CM053616.1, forward strand.
TTTGTAAGTCCTAGCATTTTACACTGCTGCAGAGGAACTTCTACAGTATCTGTAGAGTAGACTTAAAATTGAGTTTGCCAAAAAGCACATGTTAGGAGTAGGTCTTCTTCAGGGTCTTTCCATAGTAAGAGGTCATTGCCTGGACAAGGAGTCTGAGAATACTCAGCCACTCATTTCACATCATGTTGCTCTTTGGTATTTCAGAGAGCTGATGTATTTGATTAAAGGTATCCGCAGCTTCTCACAAAAGTGTAAGTGAATTAAGTCAACAGTTTAATGCTCGTGTTCAAAGTACTGGAACAAAGATTGTTCATGTTAATTTTGTGACTATTTTTTCTAGGACCCACGGATCTCAGCATGAAAAGGCAGTTGGCAACTAGCTCAGGATCCTCTAGCAGTTCAAGCTCAAGACCCCAGCTGAGTCCAACCGAAATCAATGCTGTGAGACAGCTCGTTGCAGGATATCGAGAATCAGCTGCATTTTTATTGCGTTCTGCCGATGAACTGGAAAATCTTATTTTGCAACAGAACTGAGTCAAATGACGATCCTATTCACTGAGGTCTAAATTTGCAGTTTCCACTAATGACATTTTGATTTCCCAGCAGAGATGCTTCTGGTCTTACTGCACAGTCTTAAGAGAAATACTTCCATTATGCCACATTGTCCTTGATCCATAAAGTGACGTGTTAAGTAAGTTGCTTCAAAGGAACTCTGACCTCTGAAGTACTTGAGATACTGTAATGTGTCCAGCCTACTGCTTTATGTTTTAGTTTCTCAGCATAAATATCGGGGGCAAAAAAAAAAAAAAAAGGCTGTATATTCTTAATTCAAGGATAAAACAGAAGAAGTTTGTGGTATAAAAAATAGTTCAAGATCCAACTGAAATATTAGTGGAATTTGCTACTGACTTATTGGACAGAAAGCTGAAGTATCTGGCAAAAAAAAAAAAAAAGCCAAATTTCTTGTTGCTACAGGATATAACAACATTGAGAAGGATCTTGTATTTTAAAAAAATATATATGTAATTTTTATAAAAAGACAAACTTGTTTTTCATTCGAAATTGTCATTTTTACTTTGGTAACTTTTTCATAGGTCCTAAACGAAAACTGTTTTGAGAAACTACTGTAAGTACCTTTTCCACATCCCTTTGCCTTCTCCTCTTTCCAAATTCTTTCTACAAAAATAACAATGCTGGAAAATAAACCCTTGCTACGTTCTTGAAATCGTCACATCAGGAACTATTTCCAAGAGAAGCCAGCGTTTCAGCTCGTCATGCCTCTCGACATCGCGGTTTCGCAATAGAGGTTTTCATCACAGAATGTTTTAATATTAAAAAAGACATATCTTTGGGAAAAAAAAAAAAAATCACACCTTGGTTCCTTACAGCTGCTCACCCCGGATGGACGCTGCTGGGTTTCAGGCACGCCTTCAGCAGCAATTGGATGTAGATGGTTGAATGTTAAGAGGTTGCAAGTGACAATCTGAAAATTTGCACTCGTGTGTAGTTTTTCTTTCTCTCTTTCAGAAATAGTTTCCAAAAAGACCGTTACCTCTCCTGATAGGATTTGTATCGTTTGCAGTTCTAGGTAACAATGATGTAAAGAACTCTCAGTGGATCCAGCTGCAACTTCCATGAACTCCCCCCTCCGCTCCCCCCTCACTTGGCCCTTCTTTCTCATTTTATAGTGTTGGAAACACATGAATGGTGTTTTCTTTGTGCACTGAGGCAAGCCTATTTTTTAAATATTTAGGGAGAAGTACAGTTTATGCTTCTTGTACGATTACCTTTCTGTTGTTCAGCTTTGGTTGGATTACAAATTCTTTGTGCATTCCTGAATTTGCCTTATTTCATGTAAAACTTATGTCACTCAGTTTTTGATAATGAGTTTAAGGCATCAGTGATATTTCTTATGTACTTGTTACATATAGTTTTTCAAGTAATGACTGTGATTGTGACCAAGTAATGTGCACTTTTTCTTGTAACTGTGGACATTGCTATGCTTTTTCTTCTAGTGTTTCTAGAATTACTGTTCCTGACAGTTATGTAAACAAAAAAAAAAAACAAAAAAAACTTTTGTGATACTGTTGGTGAATATAATGTGAAAATCTTATTGAAATATGAGTATTTTGGAAATACATAGATGCACAAACATCTTTTAAGGTGTGGATTTAGAGTTTGCTTATTTAAATGAAAATTCAAAAAAATCGAGGGCTGGTATAATTTTATCTGTTTTGTTTGGTTTAATAAACAGATTTCTGTGTAAAACAATGACTGAAAACTCCCAAACTTTCTGAGGGATACAGTACTTTTAGCAGTTAGCTTTGAAAATATGCAATGCCATTTTGAAGCATTTAGCACAAAAAGGACAGTTAACCTTTTATCTGTAGATTATCCCAACCTCCCCTAGAGTCTCAACATTGTCTAATAAAGAATTTATTCCAAGACAGGGTAAGGGAAATTAGCAAACCAAGGATATTTCGTTTGATTATTTAAATCTGATTCAAGAATTTATTTATTTTTTTTTTAAAGATTTTGTTTATTTATTTGACAGAGAGAGAGATCACAAGTAGGCAGAGAGGCAGGCAGAGGCAGAAGCAGGCTCCCTGCCGAGCAAGGAGCCCGATGTGGGACTCCATCCCAGGACTCTGGGATCATGACCTGAGCCGAAGGCAGCCGCTTAACCAACTGAGCCACCCAGGTGTCCCAAGAATTTATTCTTTTATTCCTCATTTTTATGTAAGTAACCTGGCTCTTCTAGTCACTCCTGATTTAACATCTTAGGAGAAGCATTTCCCCATTTGAAGTGACTATTTCCTGCTTTGGGTTTTGTGATGTCATCTTTGAAGACTTGAACATGGTTGCTATTTCACAAAGTAACAGGTTTGAGTTCAGCATATACATAAAAAAATCCTTGAGTAATAATGAAGCAAACAGAATAGAGAAGGTAAGTTCCAGCAAGGTGATCTCATTTTCATTACGTTCCTACCTTCGAATGTAACTCCCAGGCTCTCCTACCAAGAGCTAAATTCCCTCAAAGTTTCTGCTTTTAGAACATTTATTGCAAAGAAAAAGGGTACTAGGACTCCTATCACTTCCCTGGGAGAACGCAGAGGCCAATGCCAAATACCCTTTTGTTTCTCTTGCTTATGACTTGTACCTAAAAACACCAGGGTTCTCTTTTACACTGTGTCACAGGAGAAGAAAGAAAGCCTGTCCCCTTGTTCTGGAGAAACTAGGTGCAGGTTCGTGTTCTCAATCTACTGAGATGATAGGAAATGATCATAATAAGCAGAGATCAAACAAGTTTCTGCTACCTCTGCCACTTAACTTCCCATACAACAGCAGTGTCCTGTTAGATGCGTGTTACTTTATCACACCTAATAAGAAAACATGCCTTGGGGTGCCTGGGTGGCTCAGTGGGGTACAGCCTCTGCCTTCAGCTCAGGTCATGATCTCAGGGTCCTGGGATCGAGCCCCACATGGGGCTCTCCGCTCAGCAGGGAGCCTGCTTCCCCCACACCCCCCTCTGCCTGCCTCTCTGCCTACTTGTGATCTCTGTCAAATAAATAAAATCTTTATTTAAAAAATGCCTTGAAATGACCACAGAGAATTGAAACACAAGCAGTTACTGAATTCCTAAATTGTGTAGTTCAAGTAAAAATACTCAGTAAAAAGGGCATTCAGCTATAATGACAGCAACCAATTACTGATCACCGATACAGGGAGAGCCATTTTGTTTCCTTCTCACAATAACTGTAGGCAATGAGGATAGTCACAGTCCCTTTTACAAAGGATCTCAAGAAGCTGAAGTCACTTGCCAGAAGCAAAGACACAGTGAAGGTTATAACCATCCTTTGAACCCAGGCACACCTGATGCCTGAGTACACCTTACCTTCCCTCCTGGTCCCTACAGTCTGCTGCCTAATAGTACTATAATGGTTTCTACCATTAGTACCAATAGGTACTAAATAACAGTCTTCTACCCTTTGACTCAAAACCAGATCTTTAAAGTTGAGCAGTTTTGCAAGGTAGATAATAGTTATTAAAAATACTCTTGACATCAAAGCATTTGACTTAACATGGAGAATTTTTATCCTGCTTCTAGAGGTTTAATTTCCTTTAAATTACATTTTCTACAAATATCAAGAGCAACAATAAACCTACCAATGATGAAAATCAAATACATAAGGCATGAAGGGAAGGCAATGATTTTTTTTTTTTTTAAGATTTTATTTATTTAACAGAGAGAGATCACAGGTAGGCAGAGAAGGAGGCGGGGGGGGGGCGGTAGCAGACTCCCTGCTGAGCAAAGAGCCCGATGTGGGGCTTGATCCCAGGACCCTGAGATCATGACCTGAGCCGAAGGCAGAGGCTTTAACCCACTGAGCCACCCAGGTGCCCCGGCAATGACTTTTTTAACAGTGATGGGGGCCAGTAGTGTATCTGGTAAGGAAAGGTGAAAGTCAGTATCCAGCTGAACCTAGAAAGATTAAGTCCATTCACTTCAGATTTTAGTCTCAGATACTATACCTATGTACTTAGCTACCCTGCTCTTGTAATCTTTACACCATCAATACAAATATTCAGAAATTACTCTTTGTATGCCAAAAATATTTTCTAACTTTGTATGGCTCAAGTTTCAAACTTTAGTTCATAAAAAAAATAAAGCAGGTAGACACTAACATATTTTCAATGTGTTTGGGATGCAGAAATTTGGCAAAGTAAGGATTGAACACAAGCTAACCTACAGGAGCTTACTATATTCATTGGAGCTCATCTCTTCTCCAAGATTTTGAGGGAGATAAGGTCAATCATGTTCAACATTTAGTTTTATTTTCTGATCTAAAAAGAAACTTGGGAAGTACAGAAAGAAGACAGAAAAATAAATTATCCCAGCACCTGTTGAGAACCATGAATATCATTTTACAGCCTATCTTTCAAATTTTCCCTAAACATACATATTCATTTGATCTCACTGTCCTACAGTGTTTCCTCAGCTACTTTTCTAACCTAACAATATGCCATGAGTATTTTCCATATTATGTATTGTCATTTTTAATGACGGATTGCATCACACTGTGTGAATGTATTAGTGTCCTACTGCTGCTGTAACAAAGGACTACAAAGAAATTTATTACAGTCTCATAGGTTGGAAGTCTCACTGGACTAAAATCTAGGTTTCGGTAAAAGTGTTCCTCTCTGGAGGCTCTTGGGGAGAATGTTGCCTTGCCTTCTCCGCTTCTGAGACCCTCCTCAACTGGTGTCCCCTTCTTTCATCTTTAAGTCTACATGATTTCTTCTGCCGCCCTTCCACATTTAAGGGCCCTCGTGAGTAGCCTAGCACATGGATCAAACAGAATCATCTTTTTATATTAAGGTCAGCTAATTAGAAACCCTAATATCTTCTCCAAACATAATTCCTTAATTTGACAGGTAACAAAACATTGATAGATTCTGATGAGAATGGAAACACCTTTCGGGGGGAGCATTAGTCTGGCTACAGTACCTTAATTTCTTTTTAAATATAACTCTCTGTGCCCAGATACTACAGGTACATTTTCCAATAACCTATAGTAAAGATCCTAAGTCAGCAGCACAAACATTTTTCAAATAATTGTCAGCTGCCATACCACACTTCTTTTTCCTGTATAAAGGATATCATCTTGGAAATGGAATTTTCCTCAAATGTCTCACATTCAAATTAAATGTAATGAACAAATAAATATGGTAAAAGTACAGCTAAATCTTCCAAGGAAAGTGAAACAAAAATACCTCTGAACCCTTTCCTCTGATTTCTTAGAAGGTGATTCTGCCCAAGAAATTTCCTGATATATGCTTGAGAGGTCTCCAACTCATTAGCCCTGAAGGGATACATGAGAATCCAAAGCTTAACTAAATTATTTAAGTAAACCAAGTGCGTTTATAAAACTTTTAGTGCCAATTACTAGTGATGTTTTATTTGTTCGATCAAATGATATATTTGACATTAAATGTTATTAGGTGACACATTTTAAAAAGGAGTGTTTGGCACTAAAAGATACTGAATTTAGGATTGCTGAGTTTAAAAAATTAATTTGCTAGGACACTATTTTTATCTACATGTCAAAATTTTTATTTTCCCTTATTTACTTTTTTTTTCCTTTAAAGGCTATCCACTGAATGAAAGAAGATCAAGATAATTCAAGGCCATTTTTAATGCTAGGATAAAAAATTATAAAAGCATAGACCACAAAAAGCAAATGCTATTACAAACAGTGTGGGATTGGTGGTTTTTTTCCCTTGAAAGTTCTGATTTCTCATATTCTTTGTTTATTGGAGAATGAATTAGATCAGTCTCCCCATGATAAAGGTCCACTACTTATTGAAGGAACCCCATTAACGGTAACAGCACAGGTGGCCAGAGATTCCACAATAGATTCTACTTAATTCCTTTGCTGACAGAAGGATTCTAAAGTCTGCCTTGAACTACTCTCTTTGGAGTAGCAAGCCTCTTAGCTCATTTTAACGTCTTTTCTTTTAATGAATATGTATTCTTTGACCTACCCCATGCTAGGCATTGCACTGTCATCCAGAAAGAAACTATTTCTGCTTCAAGGAGTCCCATCTAGTGGAAGAGAGGGACAGAGGTACAGATAATTACAACGTGAAGGGATAAAGATTAACAGCAGAACATGTTATGATAGAAACATTCCAGGCAGGTCAGAGTTCAGCACAGACCCTGTGTTGGAAGTAGAGCGGTAGGCTGGGGCTAGCTGGTCACCAAGACTGGACCTGTGGGCAATACCTCGCAAAACTGTTGGATGTGTTTGGGGAGGAAAGACAAAGAGGTGTCGAAGAAGGGTATTTCAACTACAGGGGACAACACCAGGAGAGGAGAGAGGAGATATGGAGTAACATGGTGTGCACACTAACTCAAGCAGCTTGGTGTTGCTGGACTACCGGTAGGGTTCTAGAACGGAGAGAGATTCCTGGGGAAGAATAAAGGAGCCCTATCCTGCAGAGCCTAGCCTGCCATGCCAAGGCTCTGGGCTGTGTCCTGCGGAGGCTGAAGAGGTACTGGTATATTACTGGAGTGACAAGTGTTGTGCTGGTTCTGCTTTTGATTGTTTGAATGAAATTCTGGGGAAGGAGATGGACCAATGCTGGATCATGGGACCTCCCTTCCCAAGAAAATTAAGTAAAACTCTGCTAGTTAAAAAAAATAATAAAAAAATAAAGTGTAGCATGAGTAGCATGCTAACAAGGAAGGAGTGGCTTTTTCCTATAACCACAGAGAAGTGGGAACCAGGAAAATGCAGTAAATGTCACAAATTAATGTGGCTTCTTCCTCAGGAGACAGATCCAAGGAAAAGACAAATAAATAGGAATTTTGAAAAAACTCCACCATGAACTCCCTAATTGGGAAAAAGGGGAGAATGAGGGGTGGGTGAACCACTCAGGCAAAGTATGTACACAATTATGTACACAACCCTTCAAGAATGCAAATCCCTCCCTGTCCTCACAAGTCTCCCAAAGTAGAAGCAGTGGTAAAACTCGCCATCTTGTGTATCCTCCAGTGCACAGAGAAAGGTTGAAGAGCAATGACAGGGAAATGCTGATACCCTGGGCAAATTTTCTATAAAAATAAAGATATCAACCAACACCCTATCTTCCTGTCCTGTCTTCTTTCTCCTTTCCTTTAACTTCTCCCCAACCCTAACAACACAGTGGCCAAAACTCATGAGCTCCATTTTTTTCTTGTGGGATTTTTTCTGAGAGGGAAACAAGCAAAGCTTGTCGGGGAAAGGGTAAGGCATTAGGAGAAACAAATGATGGGCTCCCACTGCCTCTGTCAAAAAGTGAAGTTTTAAAGGACCCATCCTGAAATTGGGGAATTTAGAAATCTTTAGACTAATTCTCCATTCTCAAATCTTGATTGCATGAAGTCCTGTCCAAGTAGAGTTATGAACCAAGGATATTGGAGAAGAAAATGATCACAGAGGCTTACATTTTAATGGCAACACCTCCTAGAACAGACAGTAAGTGAAACAATGAGCATATCCCATAAATAATAAAATATAAAGACACAGCATGACACCTTGATATCCAGCCAATATCAATGAGTGGAAGGCAGGCAGGCAGATAGGAGAGAAGAGTTCATAACAGTTAAAAATATATTTGAAATAAAATCTTCCGATATATAATTTTTTCTACCAAAAAAAATGCTTTTCTTACAATAAATTATGAGACCAGGTAAACAATTTTTTTTTTTTTACCTGATTTGACAACCTGGTATTATAATAATGGCACCTACGACAAGCCTTTCTTTGTAAGGAATCTTCCCTCAATAGCATCAAAGTACAGAAATGTCTATTACTGCACACATTGTTTCTCCACTAACAAAGAGGAGGGATGTCTTGTGCACCACATCAGACCAAGAACCATGTAGTGTCTCTGCAGATTGGATAAGAGACCATTGGAGGTGCTCTCGGAAGCTTGGCGTTGGAGAAGGGCTTATTTGGCACTGATATTGCAACCTCGTAACATAATGTACATGGTGGGGTTTTGTTTTGTTTTACTGGTGAAATGAAAATCACTCATGAGTTGTGTTTCCTTTGGAAAGTATGACAATGTGACATTTCGTGTATCATGTGGGTTCTACACTTTCCATGCTGAGAGTGGAGTAGTGCTGGACTTCAGACCTGCAGGAATGGGATGCCATGCCTTTTCCACTCCTAAATCAATTATTCTCTTTCTCTTCACTATTATGCAGCTCAGCTGTGGCTATTGCCAATGCCAAAGATCAAACTCAGTTTTCTACCTAAGATCTTTCAATGAAATAGGAACTCCTACTCCTGACTGGTGCCTTCGATGTCATGTTGGCATAGGATTTCTCTCTCTCAGAACTCCCCTGCCCACCTTGGACCTAATGGTGGGTGCTTTGCAAAGCCACTTACAGTCTGGGAATCTTCGCTCTTGTTCTATACTTGTTTGTTCTTGCTGGGCTCTCAGCGCTCCCTGCTCCAGGGGCCTGGGCGAGTGACTGCGGAAGGCTTAACCACAGCGACTTCCTGTCTAGACTGGGTGAGGCGGAAGCCTGTAGCGTAAGGAGGAACAGCCGGAAATGGAAAAGACCTCTGTGAATTGTGGATCTGCCCACATATGCCCCGGGCACCTTGCTCCGTGGCCAGTGCTTCAGGCCAGCAGCGCAGCCTCCTCGTTCGTCTCAACACTGCTGCTGGTGTGGTGGCCCAAGAGGCCAGCTCAGCTGACGTTTGAAAGGACTCCCAAATACAGAGACACTCATCGATTGGGCTCGCCCAGCTCAGCTTGGCAAACACCACCCATCTTTTCTCTCCCTCTGTGCTACCTCATCTAAGTCCCCTCAGTACCTCACCGAATACGAAGCAGAATGGACTAAACTTTGCAATATTCTTATTACCCAAGTACTAGCACTGAATGTTTAAAAATGCAACTTTAATGGACAATGTTGAGAGTTTTTAGAAAGTGCCCTCCTATACATTGATTTATTTGATCCATATTATAGGGAAGACAGATTTTCGAATCAGTTTCTGAAACTGAAGCACAGAGCGTTGTGAGACTTCTCATCATTACAGCCAAGAAGAGAAGCCAGGCCTTCTGACTCATCCTGAGCTTTCCTTGGCCCCGCCCCTAGGACTTCACATTGCATTTCAAAGAGCTGTTGCTCACATTACCTAGGTTTTCCTGCTCATTTACAACACCCATCCTTTGACATGTAGGGTCTCATAACCTCAGAGACATTCAGACCACAGTATCTCTTGATTTTCTCTCCTTTGCCTGTAGATTTGTCTTTCTCTTAATGAAAATTCATTAGGAGAGTCATTCAAGGAGAATATATGAACTACAGAACACCACACTCTTCTGGCGTCAGAGGGGGCAGATTTAGATGGAAAAGAAATACATGTGTATGAAGAGTCTGCAAACCAGCATGAGAATTTTAGCATCAGGCTCTGTGCTGACAGCCACTGAGCTGGATCCACGTGTCCATGTGTAAAATGAGAATAAGCTCTTTCACAATATCAGCGCAGCAGGAAATAGGAAGATAGAGCAGGTTTCGAGGTACACGCTAAATAAAACTTAGAACCTCAGAGTGCTATGCCTTCTGGTATTTCCATCTGAAGCCCTTGGCAGTGTTAATTGTAAAAAAGTAAAGACAGCTCCTGCCAGGCCAGGATAACCAAATGAAAACTAAAACCCAAGAGCTTGTCCCCACATTTGACAGTAAATGTGCCTCTCAGCACTCCTCGACACTCCTAGGCAGCAGAGTAATAGACCCGAACATTCCAGAGGTAGCCACACCAGGTCTCCATGGGTATCCATGAACATTAAAAAGCAACAACAGTCAGAAAAGTGAGGCACATTTGAGCCAGACCTAATTTTCAATCTCTGTGCTCACTCTATTTTAGACAGTTATTTAGCAATTGAATGCCTGAAGAAAAACCAGCATCATACAGAGTCTCAATTCATATTTAAATCCTATGAGGTTTGCTTTTCTAATTCTTTAAGGCTATAATCCAGACAGGCCCCAAACCCAGATTTTTGTTTTTACCTAGAAGAGGCACCAAATGTGTTATGAGGAGTCCTGTCCCTCTCCTTGCTGGGCCATGGGATTCTCTCCATGCCCCACCCCTTCCTCTGTCAGTCACCTTCACCCTTAGCATCAAAATAATGCCATTAATACTTTCTGAGCTCTTACAATGAGGCAGGAGCTAAGAGTTTGCCCTGTATTAGTTCTCAAGCGCACTGTGAACTCAGTCAAGCATGTATCACCCAGTTTTGTCCCCGGGGAAATTGAGGCACCACCAGCTTGACAATGTGTCCATTGGATACACTGGTAAGTATTGAAGATGTGGTTTGAGCCACTGCCATCCCACTCCAGAGCCCATGACTTTGGCCATTCTGTCGCAATGCCGGCACCCTGCATTCCATATTTCTAGAAGAAGCTCCCACCCGACAATAAAACTTTAGGTCTTGGTAACTTTCTTTAAATGAAAAAGTAGAATTGGTGCAGGATTTGCTACATTGTCTGTGGTAGCAAACCAAAAGCAGGATGCCCTCGTCCAGAAGAGCCGGTGTGCCTTAAATGGGACTTTGGGTCAACTTCATCCTTGCAGGTGTAACTTCTTACCCTCTTTGTCACATATAATGGCAGGTAGCATTAGCCTCATTTTACAGATGAAAAACTTAAAGCACAGATAGGAAACATTAGCTTTTCTGATGCCGTTCAGCTAGAAAGTGGCAGAATCTAACTACTGTGCTATCATAACAATTTAGTTTCTGTTAATGAAAAATCCCAAGATTTACATAAAACCTTATAATCAGAAAATAAAACGAGTTCTCTATAAACACAAACACATATGCCAAATTCCTAGTCCCTTTAATTCCCCCAATTATGCCATTTTTATGCCATCAACACCATCTTTATGCCATTCTACATCTGATTCCAGATAATTCTTTACCCTAGAGAAGTATATCTCAGAACACGAGAGTCAAATTAGTTTTGACTCATCTTTTGATTATCTTTTTGTGGAGAGAGGACAGAGGGAAGCCAAGGGATCTATGTTTAATTGTGAAAATGCTTAGGCTTTCTCTCATGATTGGTATAGGACACCTGCTGCTTCTCCAGTCACAAAGAATAGGTGGCATCTAACAGCCGCAGGTGTCTGTGGGTGGGGCCAACCCCCCAGGGCAGGCGTCTGTTGGTGGGGCCAACCCCCAGGACAGGTGTCTGTGGGCGGGGCCAACCCCCCAGGACAGGTGTCTGTGGGTGGGGCCAACCCCCCAGGACAGGTGTCTGTGGGCAGGGCCAACCCCCAGGACAGGTGTCTGTGGGCAGGGCCAACCCCCAGGACAGGTGTCTGTGGGCAGGGCCAACCCCCCATGACAGGTGTCTGGAGGCGGGGCCAAACCCCCAGGACAGGTGTCTGGGGCATGGCCAAACCCCCAGAGCCAATGAAGAGACAGCCGCACACTCCCCCCACCCTGCCCCGGTGGTCCCTTCCCTCACCCCCCCCATGCTTCCACTTCCCTTCCCCTGCAGCTCCTTTTCATGGCCCTCAGTTCCCCATGCCTTTCCCCGTGCCCTTCCCTGGGTGCCAAACTTACTACTTAAGGCGATGAGAGGTGGTTCTGTGGTATCAGAAAATAGCCTGGTCAGAAGAGAAAGAGGAGGAAAGGACGATCCCTTTCTCTCTCCGTCAGAGAAAGAGCCCAAGCTTTATGCCAGTCCCTAGCTCTCCAATGGCGAACAACTGTGTGACCTAAGGTCTGTTCACTACATTACACGGGGGCAGGGCAGTGGGGTGTGCATCAGACTGAGGGGCTCTGATGCTGCAGCGGTCTACATAGCAACCCCAAATCTCAGCCTGTAACTGCCTCATGGTTACAGAATCAAAACGCTAAGGACAACCAATCACCAGCAGCCAACTAGGCTTTAAGCTATCCTCAAATAATTTATTTTCTTTGCTTCTATACTTTCTCCATGGAAATCTTTCCCCTCAGTCCTATTGGTGGAACGCACCTAACTGCTTCTGGCTTGGTGCTGCACTATTGAATCAAGTCATGTTCA
>CM053616.1:29857809-29959364 GCA_028646535.1 Procyon lotor
CTTAAAAACTGTGATGATTACACATCGGGCACATGAGGAAAAAACCCTATTGAAGCAGGTAGGAGAGGCTGAAACAGAAGTTCTCCATAAACTGCTCTCTAAATGTGGCCATTCACAATCAGGAGACAATTCAAAACTTGAACTTCTCCCTGTGGAGCAAGGGGTTTGAGCCCCATATCAGGCATCACAACTTTTAAGAAGTGTACCTTGGAGACAAGCCCCAAAACATCTAGCTTTGAAAACCAACAGGGCTCACATTCATGAGACCCACAAGGCTATAATAATCTGGGAAACGGCTCTCAAAGAACTCACAAGCTTGGACTCACTTGACCCAAGACCTAGGGCAGAAACAGCTGATAACATCCCAACTTTATGTGAAAGGGGCACATTTGCAAATGGTAAAGCATCAGCCTAAAGGGCAGGAATCTACCTTATATATCTGGCATCCTGCTAGCTGGGATACTTTCTGTGGACAAATGTTGGTGGGTACCGTATTCACACATTTCCCCCCCAAAACCCTAAACCTTTTTCTTCTCCTTCCCCATGGGTACCATCCTTATGTTTCCCCTCTGCCTTGCTTCAGCCGTGGGTGCCATCTTCATATTCTCCCAATACCAGTGTGCTCCAGAGTACCAGTGCCTGCTGAAGGGGAACTTTCACATCCATCTGGATCAAAAGAGATTTTTAAAATACCTTGAGAAAAATAAAAACAGAAATACAAAACACTAAACTTTATGGGATACAGCCAAGTAGTTCTAAGAGAAATTCACAGTGATAAATACCTATGTTAAGAAACAAGAAAGAGAAACATTTATTCTTCAAATGATGTCAACAGAAATCTGGGGTAGCAATACTTACTTCAGATAAAATAGACTTTAAAACAAAGACTGTAACAAGAAACAGAAGAACACTATATAATAAGGGGAACAATCCAACAAGAGTTTGTAACAGTTATAAATATTTATACACCCAACATGGGAGCATCCAAATACATAAACAAGGTAATAAATAAAAGGAAAGAACCACTAGGAACACAGTAATAGTAGGGGACTTTAATACCCAACATACATCAATGGACAGACAGATCGTCCCAACAGAAAATCATCATGGAAACAGTGGCCTAGAAGGACACTGGACCAGATGGATTGGACAGATATATTCAGAATATTCCATTCTAAAACAGCAGAACAGACATTCTTTTCAAGAGCATACAAAACATTCTCCAGAGTAGATCACCTATTAGGCCACGGGTTAAAAAACTGAAGTTGTAGCATGCATCTTTTCTGACCACAATGCTCTGCAACTAGAAATCAACCACAGGAAAACATCTGGAAAGAGCACAAATATATGGACGTTAAATAACATACTACTAAACAATGAATGGGTCAACCAAGAAATGAAAGAAGTCAACTACATGGAAACAAGTGAAAATTGAAATGCAACCTTTCAAAACCTTTGGGGATGTGGCAAAAGCAGTTCAAAGAAGGAAGTTTATAGCAATCCAGTTCTACCTCAAGAAACAGGAAAAATCTCAAATAAACAACCTAATCTTACACAAAGATTCCTAATCTTACAAAGGAACTAGAAAAATAAACAAAACCCAAAAGCAGCAAAAGGAAGGAAATTATAAGTATTAGAGCAGAAATAAAAGCTATAGAATTTTTTTTTAAAGTACAGATTAATGAAATTAAGAGCCAGTTCTTTGAAAAGATCAACAAAATAAACCCCCAGCAAGAGTCATGGAAGGGAGGGAGGGAGGGAAGGAGGGAAGGAGGAAAGAAAGGACTCACCAAACTCAATACCCAAAACCAAGTAATCCAGTTAAAAATAGGCAGAAATCATGAATAGACATTCCTCCAAAGAAGACCTCCAGATGACTAACAGACACATGAAAAGATATTCAACATCCGTCACCCTCACCAGGGAAATATGAATCAACACTGCAATGAGCTATCACCTCACACCTGCCAGAAGGGCTAAAATCAACAACACAGGAAACAATGGATGTTGGCAAAGATGCAGAGAGTAGGGAACCCTCTTATATTGTTGGTGGGGATATGAACTGGTGCAGCCACTCTGGTAAACGTATGGAGGTTGCTCAAAAAATTTAAAATAGAACTATCCCATGATCCAGTAATTGCACTATCCCCCAAAACCAAAAACACTAATTTAAAGTGATACATGCACCCCTTTGTTTATTGCAATAGCCAAACTATGGAAACAGCCCAAGAATCCATCGATAGATAAATGGATAAAGTCGTGCATAAATATACACAATAGAATATTTTTCAGCCATTAAAAATTAAATCTTACCATTTGCAACAACATGGATAGAGCTACAGAGTATAATGCTAAGCAAAATAAGTCAGAGAAAGAAATATACTATATGATCTCCCTCATATGTGGAATTAAAGAAAAAAAAAAAGGAGCAAAGGGAAAAAGAGACAAACCCAAGAAATAGACTCTGAACTATAGAGAAGAAACTGATGGCTACCAGAGGGGATGTGTGGGGCGGGTGGGAGTGGGAGCACATGAATGAGAGAAAAAGAGGTTGGTTTAAAGAGTACACTTAAGATTCAAAAAAATAATAAAATGTGATTTAAAAGAAACAAGGAAGATATCAAGTAAACAACTTCTTTCTACTAACTTGGGCTTAATTTGTTCATCTTTTTAAAGTTTCTTGAAGTGTAAAGATCGGAGAAAAAAATAAATGAAACAAACACTAAAGAGGCAATAGAAAAGATCAAGGAAACAAAGAGTTGGTTCTTTGAGAAGATAGAATTGGTAAATCTTCAGCTAGATTCCCCAAGAAAAGGACTCAAAAATCAGAAATGAAAGAGTAGACATAACTGATACCACAGAAATATAGGGGATCCAAGACTTCTATGAACTCACAAATAAATAGAATGTCTGAACAAGTTATTACCAGCAAGGAGATTGCATCAGTAATCAAAAATCTCCCAACAAACAGAAGTCCAGGATCAGAGGACTTCACAATTCAATTTTGCAGAATACTGAAAGAAGATTTAATATCATTCCTTCTCAAACTCTCCCAAAAAATAGAGTGAACACTTTCAACTCATTTTACAAGGTCACCATTAACCTGATACTAAAACCAGACAAGAACTCCACAGGAAAATTACAGGTCAATATCCTTGATGAACTTGGATTCAAAAATCCTCAAAATATTAGCAAACAAAATTCAACAACACATTAAAAAGATCATATACAACGATCGAGTGGGATTTATTCCACTGATGCAAGGATGGTTCAACATCCATAAGAATCAATGTGGTACATCACATTAAAATGAAGGATAAATTCATTTAACTATCAACAGAAGCAGAAAAGGCACCTGACAAAATTCAACAACCACTTACGAAGAAAACTCTCAACAAAGTGGGTATAGAGAGGGAACATACCTCAACATAAGGCCATATATGACAAGCCCACAGCTAATATCTTCAGTGGTGAAAACCTGAAAGCTTTTTCTAATATCAAGAACAAGACAAGTATGTCCACTCTGGCCACTTTTATTCAAAATAGTACTAAAGTTCTTGCCAGAGCAATTAGACAAGAAATAAAAGGTATCCTAAATAGAAAGGGAGAAGTAAAACTCACTACTTGCAGATGTCATAACATTATATGTAGAAAACCCTCAAGATTCTACCAAAAAACTGTTAAAATGATAAATGAATTCAGTAAACTTGCAGGATACAAAAACAACATATGAAATTCTGTTTCATTTCTATCCATTAACAATGAACTCTGAGATACTAAGAAAGTTCTCCCATTTATAGTTGCATCTAAAATCATAAAATACCTAGGAATAACCTTAACCAAGGAGGTGAAAGACCTTTACACTGAAAATCATAAAACATTGATGAAAGAAACTGAAGACGACACAAATAAATGGAAAGATATTCCATTGAATGGAAGAATATTGTTAAAATGTCCGTATTATCCAGAGCAATCTAAAGATTCAGTACAATCCCCATGAACAGTTGAATGTCTTATCACAGAAATAGAACAATTCTAAATTTTTTTTAAAAGATTTTATTTATTTATTTACTTAGAGAGAGAGAGAGAGATCACAAGTAGGCAGAGAGGCAGGCAGAGTAGAGAGGGGGAAGCAGGCTCCCCGATGAGCAGAGAGCCCGATGCTGGGCTCGATCCCAGGACCCCGAAATCATGACCAGAGCTGAAGGCAGAGGCTTTAACTGAGCCACCCAGGCACCCCCAATTCTAAAATTTGTATGGAACCGTAAAATACCCTAAATCACAAAGCAATTGTGAGAAAGAAGAACAAAGCTGGAGGCATCATGCCTCCTGATTTCAAACTACATAGCAATGCTTCTTCCTCCCTCCTTCCCTCCCTCCCTTTCCGCCTGCAACATAGGTATGATTCAGGTTCAGGTATTAGCTCTACAGGTGATCTGGAGAATGGTAACAATGAGCTAACAACTGTGAACCTATCTCCAGATATCTTTTACATAACAAAGAAAAATTGATCTTATTTAAGCCACAATTAATGTCAGACTTTGATATAAGTCTGTTTCAAAATAACTTTAATTATGGATTCTGCAGTGACATAGATATCTATGAATAGATATATCCACACATATCTAAGCATCATTTGATCTAATGGAACAATGATCTCCCTTTTCATTTAAGATTTAATACCTTCTCCTATGCTTTGGATCCTATCCATTCCTGCCATTTTGGAAAAATTATAAAATCTATTCCATTCCATTTTGGCATATGTAACATTTCTTCCCACCATGCTCAAGTCTCTCTTAAGTTATTGTTGTTTTTTTTTTTTAAAGAGGAAAAGAAAAAACACTTTCTATCTTAGCCCCCACAACACTTTCCAAGACTTCACTTTTTGTACATTTTGTTCATTTGTACCCTTTGTACATTAAAAAAATCATTTAAAAATAATTAACTATCACCATTTTTTTTTAACTTTCTGCTCCATTTTCTCACTTCCTGCTCAATTATCAACTTACTTTCATTTGGTTTCCACTCTTATCTTCACCAAAATGGTGAAGATAAAATAAATATAACTTTTATATATAAAATATATTTTTTAGGATATAAATTTCAATAATTTTTTTCCAGTTTTCATCTGATTTGACATCTGTGTGGTATTAGGCACTTGAGAATATTCCCTCCTCTTTTTTTGACCCCTAATTTTTTCAGCCTCTCATTCTTCTTATTCCCCTGGCTATTTCCCTCCCTTTTGGACGCCTTTGCAAAATAATTATTCTTTATCTAGTTTTTAGTGGAATCCTTCAATGCCAGGTCCTAACCTCCTCCTTGTCCCACTCTAGGCTCTATCCTGAAGCAATTTCATTTATCCCTACCATGTCCACTACCACTGTAGACAGAGAACATGTAACTCAAAATTTTATGTTTCAAGCCCCTAGACCAAACTTTACATCTCCATAGTCCTACCGAAAACTCTTCCCTTGATCTCAAATTTGAGGTCTTAACTATTATATTAAAAATTACAATGTTCAAAACCAAACTCAAAATATATGCCCAAATCTTATATTTTCCCAGTATTTTATTTAGTAGTGACTGGTACCACCGTTCTAGTTATACAATCCTTGTAACTAGAAGTCATCCTTGACATTTCTTACCTCTTTATCCTCATATCCTATCTACTACCAAGCTCTACCAGATTTTACTCCTAAAATATCTTTCAGAATCTTCAACTCTAATACCCTCATAGAATGCACATATACTTCACTTTCCTTGGATTTGCTATAGTTATAAATTATAAATGACAGGAATATATTTATTAATGTAATTAATGTAATGTCCATACAAATTATATTATAAATTTTATGGGACTTTCTGTGGGAAGATTTATTTATTTTTTAGAGCATGAGTGGGGGGAGGGGAAAAGGAGGCAGAGGAGGAGGGAAAGGATCTCAAGCAGTCCCCATGCTGGGCATGGAGCCCAAGGTGCAGCTTGATATCATGACCCAGAGATCATGACTGAAGTCAAAAGCATGAGTCAGATGCTTTACCGACTGAGCCACCTAGGTACCCTTCTGTGGGAAGTTTTAATAAAAATCTGACTAGACTGTACATGAGGACACATCCAGACCTGTTTACCATTCTATCTCTACTAACTTTTTTTTAACACCTGACCACAGTAGATACTCCAAAAATGTATATCGATCGAATACACCTACAGCTCTGTATATACTTAGGTCTGTTTCAAAATAACTTTAGAGTTTCTGCAGCGACAAGAACTGTGCTGCAATTCAACTCTGTTATGTCTAGTATGATAGTACGATTCCCCTTCTTTTGAACCTTCTTCATTTGACTTCTGTTCTGAATAGTCACTGCTTTTATGTAGCTTTTGATTGTCTATTTTTACATTTTTTTGCTTTGTAATAAGAAAATATCAGGAAACACATTTTCTGCTTTGATTAAACTCTCTATCATATCATTTTTGACAATTTATACAGGTCATGCACTGTGCTAGTTGCCGGGAAGTAGCTCGAGATGGATATGATAGAAGACATAAAACCTATGCCCCAGGTCACACAGTCTGATGGGAGAGACATACTTTTACAAAGTTCTGATTGTTAGAATTCACTTTCAAATGCAAGTGACAGAATACCCCGAATAACAGAAGCTCAAATAAGACCAAAATGTAACCTTTCCATTAAACATAGGTAGTACAATATAACAATAGGAGTCCCATGATAATTCGGATCACAGGCTCTTATAAAGAAGAAATAATAAATGTTGGCAAGGAAGTGGAGAAAAAGGAACTCCCTGGCACCACTGGTGTAAATGTAAATTGGCGCAGCCACTGTAAAAAAAATATAAATATTCCTCAAAAAACGAAAAGGAGCTACCATATGATGCAATAACTCTACTTAGTATTTACTGAAGGAAAACAAAAACCCTAATTTAAGAGGAGATATTCACTTATGTTTATTGCAAGATTATTTTTTTTAAAGATTTTATTTATTTGACAGAGAGAGAGATCACAAGCAGGCAGAGAGGCAGGCAGAGAGAGAGAGAGGAAGAAGCAGGCTCCCTGCCAAGCAGAGAGCCCGATGCGGGGCTCGATTCCAGGACCCTGAGATCACGACCTGAGCTGAAGGCAGAGGCTTTCACCTACTGAGCCACCCAGGCGCCTCTATTGCAAGATTTAAAAGATTTTTTAAATGTATTTTTTGACAGAGAGAAAGATCAGAGAGGCAGGCGGAGAGAGAGGGGGAAGCAGGCTCCCTGCTGAGCAGAAAGCCCAAGGCGGGGTTCGATCCTAGGACCCTGAGATCATGACCTGAGCTGAAGACACAGGCTTCAACCCACTGAGCCACCCAGGCAGCCCACAAGATTATTTTTAGTAGCCAGCATATGGAAGCAACCTAAGTGTTCATCAACAGATGAATGGATAAAAATGTGGTGTAAGTACACAATGGAATATTATTCAGCCATAAAAAATGAAATCTTGTCATTCATGACAACATGGATGGATCAAGACGGTATTATGCTAAGTGAAATAAAACAAAAAAGGTATACCATATGATTCATTGCTTACATGTGGAATCTAAGAAACTAAACAGTGAAAAGAGAAATAGATTAATAAATAAAAAGAGCAAACTAGTAGTTGCCCGAGAAAGAGTGGTGAGGAGTCAGGTAAAGTGAATTAAGAGGTACAAATTTATAGTTATAAAATAAATAAGTCATGGGGCTGAAAAGGACAATGTAGGGAATATGGTCAATATTGTAAAAACTTTGTGTGGTACCCCATGGTAACTACTCTCATGGTGAACATTTTGTAATGTATGTAATTATTGAATTACTATACTGTATACCTGACCCTAATATTAAATATTGACTATACTCTAAAAAGAATCAGATTATTTTCACCTCCTAGACCAGCATGGCTACTTCTGTTCCAACCATTTCATCTATATTCTAAATAGCAACAAGATTGAAAGGGAAGAAAAAGGACATGCGTCCTTCCTTTCATACTATTTTATGAATCTTTCACATGCCAGTTCTACTTGTTTCTCTTTGATAAACATGAATATCATTCGTGTTTATATTTGATATAAATCAGTATATTTGATATAAAGCAAATATCAATATTTGATAGCCACGAATCTGCTCCTAGCTAAAATGGTGCTTGAGAAACCACGTGCTAAAAAATAAGTTCTACTATTGAGGAAGAAGGTAAGAATGGATGTTGGGAAGCATTCTCTACCAAAGAAAGAAACTAATATAAAGAGGAAAATTATAAATAACCTAGAAGAATAAACAAAATGAAATGAGTGAACATAGAGTGAAAGTACTTCTGACTTAGAAAAAAATTTTCATCATCATAAGAGTTCTTGATCTATGAGAAAAAATTTAACAGATAAAAAAGGCAAGGAAGAGACCTAATTAAGGTATTAAATCCAAAAACTGCTAAGTGAGGAGAGAGTAGTAGTAGTTCAGAACGGCCAGAACCCTGGAGATGGTGTGTGTAGCAAGGGGAGTAGAATGCCATTTTGATGGAGACAGAAGGATAAAAAGATAGGTTGAATTTAAGATATTAAGAACTGCTAATGACAGACTGAATACATTCTTGGCATTGATTAACAGGCAAGAAAATTTGACCATTCTGTTATTTGTTGATGTTTAGCTATTAATTTTTTCTATTTTTATCATTTTTCCATTATTTCTGGAAACTTATAACCAGTACTTCCAGTGTTTGATACTGCAGATAATGGAAATTTTGGCTTTGCTACCATCCCAACTATGACACCTTGAAACATTGTTACTTTTTAACAGAGAGGAAGTCACAGAATGGAGATAGCTACCAATGCCCTGGCTCATCCTGTTTGGTTGAAACTGTACCCCTCAGAGGCACAGGCACCAATGAGAATGTGTATAACAATGTGAAATGTGCTCTTATTATGAACCAGCTTTTCAGAGTCAAGCAAATGATTTCTCCCCTCCATTCAGACCCAAGAGCCTTCTACTTCTCCAGCCAGATAAGGAACGTGCCCCTCTCTTCTAAGGGTATTGGTAGGGGGAGAATGGGATGGAGTAAGATAGGATCAACAGCTGCTTCTTGTCAACCCCCAGGACCAGCTTGTGAAAGCAGCCATCTGAAAAGGGCTCAGGCTAAACTGCAATCACTGGCTATAGACACACATTATTAAGATAGCAGCAGGGAAGGAGTTTTTCTTCCTGATGCATGAATACTTGGATCAGGGGCTTTTGTTTTAGCTCTCTCGCTGGGAGGAGCTCAGACTGGTAAAGTGAAAACAAAACATTCATGCCTCTGATATTTATGTTGCCAGTTATTTTTCTGCTTCCTGTAATTACACGAGACATGACTAAAACCAGTTTTACTTTCTGACTCATTCTGCGGTGAAGACATTTGATCATATTTTCTTCTGGCCTGTGGAAATTGTGTGAGGTCACATGACCTACATAACTTTACTATAATATCCTAGAGAGAAAGACAATGCTGTTATAAAAAGAGCAAAAAGCTTTGCTTGTAACAATCCCAAGTACAGAAACATATCCACCCTGGAGAATGGAAGACTATTGTAAGGAGGTCCATGAAAGAAGAAATTGGATTTTTCATTTTTCACTTTATTTTCTATGTAACGTATCTACTCTCAAACAATTCCTATCAATTAATTCCTGAGCCTGGCTTTTAAAATTCATTTCAACACACTTTTTTTTTTTTTTTAAGATTTTATTTATTTGTCAGAGAGAGGGTAGAGAGAGCACAAGCAGGCAGAGGCAGAGGGAGAAGCAGGCTCCCCACTGAGCAAGGAGCCCGATGCGGGACTCCATCCCAGGACCCCAGAATCACGACCTGAGCAGAAGGCAGCCGCTTAACCAACTGAGCCACCCAGGCGTCCCCATACACGTATTTTTAATCAAGCTCCCTGTTAAGGAGTAAGGTCTCTACTGGTGGAGAGTAATTCAGGGGGAACTCAGCTTTCACCGGCTCTCATCAGCCTGTGGGTTTCAGAGGTCATATTAGAACAACACTGAGCCCATAACAGCCTCACCATAGGAGGTCACAGACAACGCTGAGGCTCCTCACTTGTTTCTAGGAGCCACAGGAGATACCCCTCTGCTCCAGGAGTGGGCAGGTCCCCACTGATCATCTCAAGTCACGTGGTCAAAGAGGCCCTCACTCTCTGAGACCGTAGCATGCCCAGGCTCAGTGGCAGGTCCTGCTGGCTCAAGGCTGCAGAATATCCCGGGTGTGCATTGCTTTGCTTTTACTTTTCATTGTTCCAAAACTGCACTACATTCACATGGAGAGTTGAGGCCTCTCTGCAATTCCTGTTGCACTGTTATCTCCTAGGATCTGAAGCGGCACAATTTATGCCAACTGTCCTTATAATAAAAACAGTCTCTTAACGTTTTCTTTATTGTGTCTGTATAACCTCTCCCTCTCAGCGCTCAGGCCTTGTCCCTGTGGGCTCAGTTGGGGGACAAATCACAGAGGTCTCAGATCCCCCCAACTTTCCCATTTCTGTCTCCAGGCACTGAGCATAACGGTCATCCGATGCAGCATGCGTATGCTTACTGGGAGGGGCTGGGAGCTGCGAGGGAGGGTCAGTTAAGATCACACTTCCCATACTAATTAATGGACTCACGGCCTTAGAAATATTTATAAAATTTAATGTCTCTTTCAGGACTTAAAAACAAATTTCCCTTTTCAATTTCACTATCACAAGAAAATAATCAAACAGTGACAGTCACTCTGGATTGCTCACCCAGACTCCAGCAACTGATGGAGGCCCTGTATGGTAGCCTCTGATAATGAACTCCTCACAAGGCTTATTTTCTTGGTCTAGGGTGCAGCCTCCCAATGATTTCAGCATTCCTACCTCTTTCATGACATTAGGTTTTGTGTGAGGGTTGGAGGAAATATCTACCCTTGGTTATCTGGGCTGCAAACCAACGTTGTTTACATCTAACATTTCATGCTTCCCACCTCCCGCCCTCCCCTGCCCCCCCACAAGATCCCTCAGCCTCTCCCCACCACGCCTCAGCTCTTGCAGGGACCTCTCAAACTCTCCCTCCACTTACCAACAAGCTCAAAAAGCAATTTAAGAAAAAGTCACACAAGAATTCCACATTAGCCATTAAGAGAATGCAAATTAAAACTACAACAATACCACTGTGCCAATTCTAATTTCAAAATGGTTACAATTACAGGGGAAAACAGGTTAAAATATCAAGTGCTGATGAGGATACAAAGTAACTGGAACTCCCATACCGCTGGTGGGGACGCAGCATGGCACAGCTACTCAAGAAAGCAGTTCAGTGGTTTCAGATAAAGCAAACAGATGCCATGTAACTCACAACCCAACTCCTGGGTATTTTACCAAGAAGAATGAAAATTTATTTTCACCACAAAAATCTTATTTATGTTTATATAACTTTATTGCTGCTTTATTCATGATTGTCAAAATATGGAAATAATTTAGAACCCCTTAACCCAAGAATGGATAAACAAAGTGTGGTAGGTCATGTCAATGATATACCACTCCGCAGTAAGAAGGAAGCAAATTATCGGTTCATAAAGAAACATGGGTGACCCCACACGCATTTCACTAAGTAAAAAAAGCCACATTCAAAAGGCTTTATATGCTTTGATCCCCTTTATAGGACAAGGCAGAACTTAAAGGATGGGAGCAAATCATTTAGGTTACAAGGGATGGGGGTTTGTGTTGACTGTGAACGAGAACCGTAGGGAGTTTTGGGGCTGGGATTTGGAACTGTTTTTTCTTCTATATTTGTCAAAGCCCAAGAACTGTGCTCTACAAAGAATTAAACTTGTTTTTTTTTCTTAATCAGTTTCCTTTGCCAGTTTCTCATGGAAGGAGCCTAGAAGTTCCTACTTCATCCTAACAAGCAAAAAGCTGAACAGCCTCAAACAAACAAATTCAGCAACTGTTCTTGGATCCCTAAGAGAGGGATATACAGAGGTCTCGGATTCAGAGGGACAATTACTGGTCTCAAGATTAGAGAGAATACAGAGAATAACAACTTACCAGAGCAGGGAATGGCGAGAGGAATTCGCTGTAAGAACCTGCCAGAAAACCTGAACTCTGATGAATTACTGGAGGCTGAGTGTGGACTAGTCTGAGAGTTCTAAAATCCAGGAGACCCAGTCGTAGTGAGGCCATCACAATATGTGAGATTTACCTCCAGGAGCTCAACCAGATTTCCACAGTAAAGATCAGAGAAAAACTCCCCTTGAGCATCAGCCAGAGAAGGAAAGGAACCATTTTGGAATATGCCAGATCATTCCGTTCTCCTTAAATAGGCCTGCCCTCAAGAGAAACTAATTAAGGAAAGCCTAACCTGCTGGGTTTTATCAGAGCTTAAATGACACAGAGAAGGTTAAATACCCAATTTCAATCCACTCAAGCCAACCTGTCACCTGGAGGTGGGGGATGGGACTGAGAAACACTCGTGAATTTCACAGTCCAGAGGCACAGGCTTAGGCTCAGTATGAGACTGAGACCTAATCACAGGGCTATAGAATATGCCCTTCCCCGACACCTCACCACCTCATTACTAAATGCCAATTTACAGCAAGTAATGTCTATCTATCAAGGAAAAATTAAAAGGCACTCCAAAAGGCCAACAGGCCAATTTGGAGAGAGAGAGAAGCATCAGAATCAGACATATCAGGGGCATTGGAATTATCAGAGACTGGGAATTTTTAAAACTATGTTCAATATGCTAATAGGATGCAAGAATACATGGACAATATAAGCAGAAAGATAGAAATCCTTAGGAAAAAAACAAAAAGAAATGATGAAAATTAAAAAAAAAAAAGCTGTAACAAATAAAGAATGCATTTGGAGGCACCTGGGTGGCTCAGTCAGTTAAGCGTCTGCCTTTGGCTCAGGTCATGATCCAAGGGTCCTGGGATCAAGCTGAGCATTTGGCTCCCCACTCAACAGGAAGCCTGCTACTCCCTCTCCCCCTACCTGCTGCTCCCCCTGCTTGTTTTCTCTCTCTATCAAATAAATAAATAAAACCTTTAAAAAAAATGCATTTGATAAGCTTAGTAGTAGACTGGACACAGCCTAGAAATGAAAAGAATCTATACACTAGAATTTTCAAAAACAGAAAAGCAAAGAAAACAATGAGTAAAAAGAGAACAGGATATTTAAGGACTATGGGAAAACTACAGAAGGTATAATGTACACATAACAGGAATAACAAAGAAGAAAGAGAAAAGGAATATTTGAAACAATAATGACTGAGAATTTCCCCCAAATTAATGTCAGCCACCAAGCTTCAGATCCAAGAAGCTCAGAGAAAACTAAACAGGATAAATATCGAATATTAAAATAAAAATTACACTCAGGCATACCATTTTTGAATTACTGAAAATAAGAGGAAAAAAAAAAACTCCGAAAGAAGCCAGAGGGGAAAAGAACCTTAACCTATTTAGGAACAAAGATAAAAATTAAAGCTGACTTCTCAGAAACCATGCAAACAAGAGTAGACAAAAATAGCTTTAAAACACTTCCAATCTAAATTCTCTACTCTGCAAAATTATCCTTCAAAAGTGAAAGAGTGAAGGAGAAATGCAGATTTTTCTCAGATAAACAAAAGGAGGGCTCGTGATGTGCACTAGATGTTATACGCAACTGATGAATCACTGAACATTACACCTGAAATCAATAATGTACTGTATGTTGGCTAATTGAATTTAAATAAAAAATAAATAAAATAAACTGAAAAAAAAAAAAAAAAGACTTGCAAGGAGAAATAGATGACATAGTCTCATCACTGGAGACTTCAACAACCTTTTTTCAGAAACAGACCCAGCAGGCAGAAAATCAGTAAGGGTATAGTTGATTTCAGCCATGCCATCAATCAACTGGATGTAAATGGCATCCATAGACTACTTCATGTAACAGCAGAACATGCATTTTTTTCTCAAGATCACATCGAATATTACCAATGTAGACCACATTCTGGGCCATAAAACATACTTAAGCACATTTAAAAGATAGAATGCATGCAATGCCCACTCTCAGACTACAATGGAATTAAATTAGAAATCAATAATGGAAAGGTACCTTAAAAATCCCAAAATTTATGGAGATCAAACAACTTACTTCTAAATAACAAGCGGGTCAAAGAAGATACCTCAAGAGAACTTAATTTTTTTTTTCAATTTTAATTGAAGTACCGTTAACATACATTATATTAGTTTCGGGTGTACAACATAGTGATTTGACAATTATATATATTATGAAATGCTCACCATGGTGAATATAGTTAATGAAAACACAAGTTTTCAAAATTTGTGAGATGCAGTGAAAACAGTGCTTAGAGGAAAATTTATAGCACTGAATGAATATATTAGAAGAGAAGAAAAATCTAAAATAGTCTAATTAATTACTAAGCCCTCTAGAGGGGCTAAGAGAAAAGAGAGACAAATTACTAATGCCAGAAATGAAAGAAGGGCTATCACTGTAAATCCCATGAAAAGCAAAAAGATAATGAAGGACTACTGTGAACAACTTTACACCCACAAATCTGATAACCAAGATGAAATGAACCAATTCCTTGAAAGACAGAAGCTGCCAAAACTTATATGAGAAGAAATATAATCTGAATGGATCTATATCTATTTAAAAATTTAGTTAATAGTTATTGACAAGAAGAACGGATCAAAGGGATGGTGCAGAGAACTACCAACTAATGAAGGAAAACAATATTTGACCAGATACATAAAGGCTGAAGACAAAAAGATCTGTAGGCAGCTATTGTACTTTAGTTAGCATATGTGTTTTTCATGGGACTATGGGTTAGAAATTCTGAGAATACTTTATGTATATAGCAGAGTTAAACAAGCAAGTAAATATTTTGTAGATAATGAGATCCAGGCTTCTCACAGTGTTAGAAAGAAGTTGCAAATAAGAAAAAGGGAGAGCTTAGAATGAACATCATGGTGCTAGACTGAAATGAAAGACATCTGGGATTTTAAAAAAATATTTACAGATAAATGCAGAAATAAATATAGATATGTTCATATACATAGGTTAGTGTACATACATATATTCCAACCTCTCTTTGATCACGGGTCTAGAAGTAATGACACGTCAGTAGCAATCAGCACACCTAGAAGCCCAGATTTTTGTTTGTAAATATTGTTCTCCAGTAAAAGGAACTTGGGGCTGAAGTGGTTGATTCTAGGGCTGGGGGCAGGGGAAGTAAGATGAGTCTGGGTATCTTTTAGTGCCAGAAAGTAAAGTACTTCTCAAATAGAATGGGGCATGTTGAACAGGGGCATGAGCCAACCTTAAAGAGCCCAGTGGCCAAAGCTGGAGTGATTTAAGCAAATAATAAATAAATATAATATTCAATTATATAGCATATGGTAAGTACCTATGTCCATATTGATATATGTAAATTAGTGAATAAATTTTGAATTCATGGGAGAGAATTCTTCCTTACAGAATTCTAATTAATAAATGCTAAAGGAATAAGAGCATCACTATTACAATGCCACAGTCCTAACTATTACAGGCAAGGTCCACCAATGAGGCAAAAGTTTGTAACTAATAGATATTTGTACAGTGGCAAACTGGGAAGTGTGAAACCTGACAAACCCTTGATCTAGTGACAAAGGTTAATATTACCATTGAAAAGACATATCAAACTTATATGCCCTGTGATGTGATGAGGCACCAAGAGAGTCACATCACTTTTGAGATAGTCTTGCCAAAAATTCATAACCTCAAACTAATCACTACAAAATATCAGGCAAACTCAAATTGAAGTAAATTCTATTAAAAAACTGATCAACTTTCTTCAAAGGTATCAAGAAAGACTAAGAAACTATCACAGATTGGAGAAAACTAAGCAGTCCTCACACCTAAATGCCGTGTGGAATCCTGGAATGGATACTGGGAAAGAAGAAAGATGCTAGTGAAGAGTTTAAACTTGTACATCCAACTTAAATCTTTAGTTAGAAGTATTGTACCAATGTTCATTTCTTAGCTTTGATAATTGTGCTTTGGTTATGCAAGATATTGATGTTAGGGAAAACTAGTTGAAGAGTATATAGAAACTGTATCTTTCATTCTGTATACCCTGTAGAGTATACAGAAACTGTAGATAACCTTTATTCCAATCTAGCATCATGATGTTCATTCCAAGCTTTCCCTTTTTCTTATTTGCAAACACTTGTTTCTACCACAGTGAGAAGCCTGGCTCTCATTATTTTGCAACTTTTCTCTAAGTTTAGAATCATTTCAAAATATACATTTAAAAAATCTCTCTAGAAACATGTGAGAGTTCAGGGAAAATGTGCTCTCAATTAATAAACTCTGAAAACATTCTATCCCCAGCTCAGCCTCAGAGATACATAAATATTATATTACTGAAGTAAACACTTTGCAACTGTATTAAGGTTGTGCAGGAAGTGGCATTCTGCCTCAACATGTAGATGCATGTTTTATGTTTGTGTAACTGAAGGGTTAATTCCTGGAGTATACTAAATACAAAAGACAAGTCGGCCCCAAATGTGAGTCTTTTATTTCTAGAAAAGAGAAGAACCACTGGAAACTTGCAAATGACAGTTTTTCCCACTTTGTCTCATCAAGATTCCAAATCCTTATGTCTGGATTCCTCCAGGGCAACCTGTTAACAATAATATAATTTGGGACTTCACTATATGCTATATATGTTGTATAAAAAAAAAAAAAGACTACTTTCTGTGTGGTTAATTATAGAGCCTTATGATATCTCTGCAATGAAAACATGATTTTATGATAAATGCCAAAGACTCCATTTCAAAAACTGAACAAAATTTAGCTAGCTAAATTTAGGGAAATAAAATAAGAGTCCAATCAAGAGTATTCTTTGGCTTTGGGCCCACCTCATTTATTTGATTGTGAATAGAATACATTTCCACTCACAATAATCACTTGCCTTCTAGCACTTGGTTATTCTGAGAGAGGCAACAAGTATTAAAAACTGTATTTGGTCCATGAGAGATGCTTTTTTCATGAAAATCCATTGATGTTTGTTATTGCCAGCTCAAGCTGACAACATGCTGGTTGACAGTTTACTTGAACAATCAGTCAAGACATGTTTCCCCTTCTTGGTTGGCAGATCATACAATTTATATCCAACAGCCCCTTCCCTTCTTCTTTTTGAAATATTCTTTCTTCTGATCCCAGTGCCCTACTGGAGACAGAATCCAACATTCAGCATTATTGTTGTAATAGAATAAAGTATGTATAGAATATATGTATGGATAGAAAAATATCTTCTATCTATATGTATAATTATGAGGAATATGTATATGTATATATATGAAGAATATATATCATGAATAGAAGTATAACATCATCTTTGACCTTGAAACATTTTTATGGCAAAAGAAGCTTGACATTGTAATCACCCCTAATTTTACTTGTTTTACCATGGACCCTATCATCCAGAAACAGGTAGAGTTTGGGGTTTGGGGGAAATGTTCTTCATCGAGTTGAGGAAGTTCTCTTCTATTCTTAGTTTGCTAAGAATTGTCATCATGAATGAATGTTGAATTTTGTGAAGTTTTTCCTCGACAAGTTTGACATTGTAGGGTTTGATTTGCTGATATTTTGCTGAGGAATTTTGTACCTGTGTTCATGAGAGAACATGTAATTTCCCTTTCTTATCCTTGAATTTGTAAATACATTTGCAAGAAATCCAAATCCTCTTTCGAGCCACACCATATCATTTCGCAGGTAGTATGAGAACTTTACAACAAAATATTGCTGATACCCCTCTCCTATCGCTTAGAGTATTGCTGTCAATAATTTCACTTAAGCTATACATTATTGTTATTATTATTTTAAACAAACTCTTATCTGTCAGATCACTTACTAGTAAGAAAAATTGATTTTAGTTTTATTTCTTCTCTAATACTTTTCCTTTCTTTATGCAGATCTAAATTTCTGAACTAAATCATTTTCCTTCTTTCTGAAGAATTTCTTTGTTTCTTGTAAGGCAGGCCTACTGGCAATAAATTTCCTCAATTTGTATTGGTCCAAGAAAGTTCTTTTTTGAAGGATAAATTCCAGGCTGGTGTTTTTTTTTTTCTTTCCACACCTTAAATGTTTTACTCCATTCTCTTCTTGCCAGCATGGTTTCTCAAGAGAAGAGTGATGTAATTCTTATCCCTGCTCACTATATGTTATGTGTCTCTCTTCCTTAGCTTCAAGACTTTCTTGTTGCCTTTGCTTTTCTGAAATCTGAATATGATATGCCTATGTGTGGGGTTGTTTTGTTCTGACATTTATCCTGCTTGTTGTTCTTTGAGCTTCCTGGATCTGTGGTTTGTCATCTATCATTAGTTTTGAAAATATTCAGATATTGTTGCTTCAAACATTTCTCTTCCTGTCTCTCTTCTCCTGGTGCTTGTACTACATGTATTACATCATTTGTAATTATCCCATGGTTCTTGGATATTATGTTCTGTCCCTTTTATTTTTTTTTCTCTGTGTTTCAGTTTTGAAAGTTTCTATTGTCATTTCTTCAAGCTCAGATAATTTTTCCTAGGCCATATTAAGTCTATTATCAATGAGTCCGTTAAAGTCCATTATTCATTTCTGTTATGGTGGATTTTCCCCCAGCTTTTCCTTTTGATTCATCGAGTTCCCATTTCTCTGCTTATATTACTCATCTGTTCTTACATGTTGTCCAGTTTTCTATTACAGCCTTCATCATATTAGTGATGGTAGATTTAAATTTCTGTTCTGTTGATTCCAACATCTCTGCCATATCTGAGGCTGGTTCCAATGCCAGCTTTCTCTCTTCAAACTATTTTTTGCCTTTTGGTATGCCTTGAAGTTTTTGTTGAAATCCAGATATGATGTACCTGGTAAAAGGAACTCAGTTAAATAGTTTTCAGTGTGAGATTTTATTTTTGTCTGCCTAGGAGTTAGTCTGTGTACTGTTTGCTATAGCCGTGGGTGTCAGAGGCTAAAATTCCCTCTGGTGTCCTTATTTTTGTTTTAGCTGCTGGATTTTCCTTAAGACCGCTTCTTACATAAAATCTAAGACTTGCAATAATTTTGTTGTATTACCCAAGAATGCTACTGATGTAGTGTATATAAGGAGATGAGAAGCATTCTATAGTTTTATAATTAGGTCTCAGGCTTGTAGTAAACCTGTGCCTCTGATCTATGACCTTTACCAGTGTTTATCAGGTTTTTTCCCCCCTTGTGTGTATCAGGAAGGTGAGCAGGGGCTGGAGTTGGATATTTTCCTTGCCTCAGGTCAGTTAGGCTCTGAGAAAACATCAGTTAGTTACACTCTAGTAACATAGTTTCCTTTGATGACAGGCTTTATTAAGAAAAGAATGCTTGGGGCACCTGGGTGGCTTAGTTGGTAAAGTAGCTGCCTGTGGCTCAGGTCGTGATCTCAGGGTTCTGGGACCAAGCCCTGCCTTAGGCTCCCTGTTCAGCAGGAAGCCTGCTTCTCCCTCTTCCTCTGCCACTACCCCTCCCCCACCCCCACCTCCGAGAGCAAGACCTCTCTCAAATAAATAAATAATTTTTTTTTTTTTTAAAGAATATGCTTTGGACATATTTCAGTACGGTTATTTCCCCCTTCTCCCTGTTATAAACACAAGGGAATTTTTTCTGATCGTTCCTGTGAGAACCTGGTAGGGCTTCTAAAGGTAAGGCTCACCAAGTGTAAGGCCTCTCTGAGCCTGAGCCTCCAGAGTTGTTGTTTTTTGTTTTTTTTTTTTTTAAAGATTTTATTTATTTATTTGATAGAGATTGAGATCACAAGTAGGCAGAGAGGCAGGCAGAGAGAGAGGGGAAGCAGGCTCCCCGCTGAACAGAGAGCCCGATGCGGGGCTTGATCCCAGGACCCCGAGATCATGACCTGAGCCAAGGCAGAGGCTTTAATTCTCTGAGCCACCCAGGCACGCCTCCTCCAGAGTTTTTAACTTTCAAATTTGTCTATCCTGAGCCTCCAGCTAATTTTCAATTACACTTTAGGTTTTTCTTTCTTTCTATCTATCTATCTATCTATCTATCTATCTATCTATCTATCTATCTATCTATCTATTTATTTTAAATTTTATTTGACAGAGAGAAACACAGCGAGAGAGGGAACACAAGCAGAGGGAATGGTAGCGGGAGAAGCAGGCTTCCTGCAGAGCAGAGAGCCCGATGCGGGGCTCGATCCCAGGCCCCTGGGATCTGACCTGGGCGGAAGGCAGACGCTCAACGACTGAGCCACCCAGGCGCCCCTTTCTATTTATTTTTAAGAATGTTTCTACCCTTGGGCGTCTGCTCCTGTAAGCTGTGATACTCTGCAGACACCTGTGTCTCTTTAGTTTTGGTGCCAGCAGTTAGCTTTAGGACCTAAATTCTCTGATGAATCTAAGAGGAGTTCTTGATTTTCAATGTGTTCAGCTTTTGTGAGGACAGGAGCAATGACTTTCAAGCTCTTTATGTGTTGGATTGGAATCCAGAAGTTCTCAACAGATGTTATTAGTTATGAATAATTGAAAACACATAAATTCCATTACTGGGAGAGTGAATAAATACACTATATTTATATAATAAACTATTTTGTATCAATAAAAATTAAAAATTAATGAACTAGAACTCTCTCCATCTCAATACTGATGACTATCATAAACATTTTGCTAAGGAAAGAATCATACATATTTTGATACTATTTATATAAAGTTTAGAAATATGCAGAAAAAAATACATTAGGAACACATAAACATGTAATAAAAAGTATAAAGAAAGTACAAAGAAATGCAAAGTAATAGTAAAGCCCAAATTCAGGTTATTGGAAGGGGGGAGAGGTATCATAGAATCACAGAGGGTTACAATTACACGGAGGGAACTTCCATAATGTCGATAACACGTGACTTCTTAAACTGGACAGTGGTTTCATGAGCAGTAATATTTTTTTTTAAAAGATTTTATTTATTTGACAGAGAGAAACACAGCAAGAGAGGGAACACAAGCAGAGGGAATGGTAGTGGGAGAAGCAGGCTCCCTGCTGAGCAAAGAGCCTGATGCAGGGCTCGATCCCAGGACCCTGGGATCATGACCTGAGCCGAAGGCAGACGCTTAACGACTGAGCCACCCAGGCGCCCCATGAACAGTAATATTTATATCTTTTATTTTAAATATTGCCAAGAAATGGATACCCATTCTTTGCAATACTATAGAACTATTAAAATAAATTAAGTAGAATTATATATACAGACTTGGAAAGATCCCTCCCCAAAAAATCAAGTTATACAACCACACGAATGAAATGAGCCTGTTTGAGTGTGAGTATATGTAGACATACATGAAAGTTTATGTATCAGATTTTTGATCGTGGTTACCTCTGAGGAGGAAAACTTCAGTTTGGAGAAGGAGAAATGAAGAAAAAAAGATATGTCAGACTTTGCCTATTTGTGTATTAGTTGATTCTTTTACAAAAAAGAATGTATTTACTATAAAGAACAAAATGGCATTGTTCCTCTCTCCCCAAATCCTTAAATACCCTGTATACTTTAATCATATAAGTGAGAGGAAGAAGCTAATGAAGAGCGAAGACCACAGGGAGAAAGTGGGGGGAGAAGGTGAGAGTTAGCAGGAAAACAAAGATTCGAAGTTCCAAATTGAAACACTTAAGATGAAGAATCCCCTCTCTGTTAAAATTTATTACAGTAGATTAATCAAGGCACAAGAATACTCAAGAATCTGTGAGCAGTAAATACAGTGTCGGATGAAATAATAGTCTAATAACCTAGGGGCCTGAATTCTTTGGAAAAGAAATTCTGGAGTACCATTAAGGTGGCCCATTAAAAGCCCAGTGGTTTTCTTTCCTCTGTATATTTACCTAGTGTAATCATGAATATCATCCATTCAAAGAGACTCAAAGAGGGAATGTGCTATCTGAAAAAGGTTAGCTTTCCTTGTAGTTGGTTGATAAATCTCAAAGAGGCACTGAATCCATATTTTGGATTTGCCTGGGAAAAGGACAAAGATTTCATTAGATAGTTGGTTATTCTCTTGAGTGATTGCTTAACATTTAAAGTTTTACTAGAGTGTAATACTCTCATTTTGGACGTACAAATTGTAACCTTAAAATTTTGATCCAGTGTTGTTAAAATTAAAATAAACTATAGATCACAAAAATATTTTATAAACTTAAGAAAGGAAATTACTTGTCCATACTTTGGCATTTCAAAGTTATGATGACAGAGTTATAATATTTATGTTCAGTGACCAAAGACTCCAAGTAAACCAAGTGCATGATGAGAGACTAATCGTAAAAGAGAAAATGTTCTATTTATATTTATGAAGGCTCTGTCTCTTGCTGTATCTTTGCTATGGTACTGAAAATGGAGCAGTAAACTTCAGGAGATATTCAATGGGAATTACAAGTTCGTTTGGTGTTTCTTTTTCCTGGAGCATTAAATAGTCCCATCTTTCAGGAACAGAACACTCAACCCTTATGAGGCATGCAAAATGTTGTATTTACAATTCTGCTTATAGGATATATTTGTGATCAAAAGTGGAGTATTTTCACTTAAATTGAAAATGAACTCACAAGGCTTGTGTATCAACAGACAAATCACATTGGCTCTTCTGATGGTCAGAAACACACTCAGACCTCTGGGTATTTGTATTCCTATACAATACAAATGAAGTATAATAGGACCTCTAGTAGATCACAATCCAACTTCAACACAAAGTTCTTTGCAACCATACCCAGAATCATCCTCTGCATATATTTTGGTATAATTTTATTTCTTTATTTTTTCCATAAGTCAAAACTACTTAAGCTAACTTGGATGGTAACTTCTTTATGATGAGGTACTATGTCTATCTAATTGGCTGTTCCATTTCACTCATGTCTATGAGTCCACCTTAAGCATTACCATTCTTTTGACTATAAAAATCACTTTTCTCAGCATCCCTTCCCTTTTCTCATTGACCATCTAACATGGTGAGTCCATAAATATTAAGATATTAATATCCCAATATAAATTCAGATTTCATCTTCATTAATGACTGCATTAGGAGAAAACAATTTTGAGATTACACATTTGCAATAAGATGTTTCCATATTTTTTACCAAAAAAGGAGATAGAACTTACTTTCTGGAGGTCAGAAAGCAAGCAAGTGATAAAAGGACTGTGTGTCCTTTAGGAGAAATTATTTCTCCTAAGTAAATTACCTGTTAGAAGAAAATAAATGAGTTAAAGTCTAATCCTAATAACTAAAAACAATAATTAGTAATTAGTGTTTATTTACTGAGAACCAGGCTCTATCTTAGAATACTTTCCTTGCATTATCCATTTAATCTTTCTGGTAACCTTGTGAGGTATAAAATTTCATCTCATTTCCCTAAAGACAAATTGATAAACAGGGGAAGTAACTCACCCAAAGCACACACCTGGAATTGCAGGAAGTCAAAGCTAGTTTGGATCAAGTCTGTCCTTTTATTGTCATCATTAGTTCTTCGAACATTCTACTCCATCAGGTGTAAACTCCAGTCCACACCGAGTCTCCTTCTTCACTTGCAGTTGTTGCCACTAAAACAGAAACGATAAATCCACTTAAAACTGCAATATGAGCATCGAAGACAAATACACGCCAAACCTACAGGACTGAGCTCCCCTTTATTTCTGACATTTGTAAATGTAACCTTAGGAGTTTTCTAAGTGTACCTTTTCATATTTTTTCTCTGATATATGTGTTCTATATCTTCTTTACAATCTTTTTGTTCACCACCCAGTTCATTATCCTTTTTCCTCCTGACTCCCTACCTAGCAATTGACTTTTACTCTTTTATGTTGTTTCCTATAAAAACACCACTCTGCTTTTAAGATCAACTGTCCCATATCTCTGATTGATAACATTAACTTCTCAGAGTATCCATGATAGAGTATATCTTTGGACTGTCGTGGGAAAGGATTTTATTTTCCTGTGTGAATTCTATCTGCTTCTACTCCACATCCTTTTATCCTTCTTTTCCTGTGTTCAGCAATGGCAAAAGGTCAGTTCTACTTTATATAAAATGTATATTTGCCACCCGGTGCTTTCCTGATTTAAAAAATCAGCTTTTCAACATGGTTTAAAAGAATTTTTTATGGAGGCAATGGAGACTCATAGCAGAAACTTAGACATGGTGGCATATTTTTTCTCAGGTATAATAACCTCTAGATTATTCCGTGACAGTTTTTAAATGCTACCTTAATCACAACGGTGAACATTAATGAAGGTTTTTGCCAGATGAAACGGGAAGTTGAAGGTCACATGAAGCTTGATATACTTAATAAAACTAACTTTGAGTTTCACAAGCATTAAATCAGATGGTTATGAACTATTTCTTTGAAAGATGGGGAGGAGATCATCAAAGACACACATTTCACACAGCAGTCTTTCCCACAGAAGGTAATAAATCCTATGCTGAGCAGTCCCCTATAACAATAAATGCCAAGATGTGGCCAGTTTCCACCTCAGTGAACATGAACCAGCAAGGGTGCTCTTAGAATGAACTTTATCTACTGAAGAAACTTCAACCGGATTTGAATTTAAGCAAAGGAAGAAAACCACAATTTCTCTCATTTCACCTGTGTCCGGTCCTGTCTTAGGTGCTTTCATACACTGTCATTTCATTGAAATCCCTTCAGGAGCCTCTGTTGAAGGCGCTGGCAATGTTGTTTCCCTTCACACAGAGGGCAGAATAGAGGCTTAAGTTGGTCGACTTGGTAGGAAAATAGCAGGACTAGGATTCATATCACTGGAATCTAAAAACAGAACAAGTGAATAAACAAAAAGCAGAATCAGATCTATAAATACAGAGAACCAACTCAGAAGGGGGAGGAGGAGGGATGGGCAAAATAGGTGAAGGGGAGCAGGAGGTCCAGGCTTCCAATTACAAAATGAGTTAAAGCATGGGGATAAAAGGTCCAGCAAAGGGAATGTAGCCGATGCTATCCTAATAGCGGGTTGTTTGGTGACAGGTGGTAACCACACTTCTGGGGAGCACAGCAAGACTTATAGAGATGTCAAATCACTGTGTTGTACGCATGAAACCAATGTGTCAACTATACTCAAATAAAAAAAACGTAAAAACAAACAAAAACCAAGTCACTGCTCTATCCAACATTCAGCTGCCCCTAAGGAAAGACATGGAAGGGCCAGCCATTAAGGATGAGCACACAAACCAGCAATGTCTTTGCTTCCTTAATGCCGACTCTCTTTCTCTTTGCTGCTCCTTAATATTGCAGAATTAGGTAGTTTGGTGGTGCTGTTTTACCCTTGATGTGCTATTTATTGTCTTCTCCTAAAATGTAAATGTTGTGAAAACAGGTAACAGAATATTCTATATTAGTCATTGATGTTTTAGTACGAATAAGTTTTTAAACTTCTTTCTGGAAAGTAACTTTGAATAGAGGAAAGTAAATGAAAAAAGGAGCGCATGAGAAGTAGATTGAAGATACACTTCGAATACCACCAACTGTTAGCTCTACGTGACTACCTTGTCTGTGGAGAGCCTATCAGGCATTTTTTTCAATAGAAATTTAGAAATGCAAAGATTACAGTTCTAAGATAGCATCATTTAGACGTCTTTATTGAATTGATTGAGCTTCCATAGCTCTAAAACTGATGGAAGAAAATTTTCTTGGTAGATGGCTAATACTTCTCAGGTACGTTTCAAAAGGAAGTTTATCTGTGTCTCCTGAATTCACCTGGGATGACTTTACCAAAGGGAAAATAGTTCTGATCTAACCTTTAAAAAAATCTCTAGATTTCTATTTCTTCTCCAAGGAGCTCTCCACTGTTTGTGAAAAGGAAAACTAAAGAGCCCAAGTCCCATGTGAGTTTCAAAAATAAAAAAAAAAAAACACTTAAAAAAATAAATCCAAAAATAAATCAATAAATTTATTCTATTAAAAAATAAATCCAAAAGCTACAGTGATTCTTTTTATTTATTAGTATGAGTATTAAGGTACTTTTCCCATGTCAACTATTGTAAGAAATAAATTGTTCACTAAAGGGAAGGACAGGGAGGAGCTTTTCATCACCAGGAAAAAAATTGTTTGATTGCATTTATAGTTTCATAACCACAATTAATAATTAACATAATGTAACTCTAGACGACATCTTTTCCTATTTGGGGTGTCTCTGTGCTCTCCAAACACAGCTGAAAAATGGAAAGCTCTGAAATCTTCTTAATATCTAAAATATGCTTGTCTACAGTGGTGAGCGTGGAAGTGCTTACCTATCCTCTCTCTTCGGTGCTGGCGGAGGGTGTTGTAGCTGTGTTTCCTGTTCTGTCAGCTAAACCCACAAAAGATTAAATGCTATGTACATAATAGCCAGTTAGCACAGGTCGGTCTCAGAGGCTGGCAGGTGTTTCCATGAAATTTTGCCCCACCTGTCACAGTACATAGGGACGCCAGCACCTGGCAACCTAATAAACAACATGCTCTTTGATTGCTTTAAGAAAACACAAGCAACAGCTGCCGCTGCCAACATTTTTAAGTAAACAACAGGTTCTGCACCTGCTGGAGCAAAATCCTGACCTTACCATTGGCCAATCATGGGACACCAGGTAACTCAGGCAGCCTATCCTGATGCAAGTGGCCTAGGAGATTAGTAGCGGCCCATCAGCATTGATTCCTTCCCTGGTTATGTGACATTTGCCCCCTGGTTGCCTCTTGAGGGCCCTTAACTGAGCGGCTTCATGTGAAAATTGGGATAATTAAATTTGGCTTATGGACAGTTCCTTTTTGTTCTTCTTCCTTCCCTCCTATGCCTTCTTTTGAGGATGATAATGAGAAAAAACAACTTAGGTCTAATTTTCCATTTTCCGTGTTATCCACAATACCTATGTATGGGGCCAGAATGGAGGATACGAGTCAGGCAAATGAACATTCTACCACTGACCACTCAAAGCTTTCAGCCCATGAGCGGAAAAGTAAGGCTGCAACAACATATAATTGTATACAATAGGCCAGCTGCCTTTTGCAAAAAGAGATGATTTTCAGTGTTTTATGACCTTATATAGGTATCCCTTTCCTAGGAAGTGAGACAGGGCAGCTCAGTCTCTACCTGCTGAGAAGAGTCAAGTCATGTTTAATTCTCCGTCCTACTGGATGGTCCCCTCCCCCTCCACATACACACAGATACTATTCTGAGGTTTTTAGCAGCTCTATCCCCAGGCTCATTGAAAACCCAGCTCAGGTGTTAGGGAGTCCAGGCCAGAAAACGGACACAAAGAGGCAATGGAGACACCCAACGCCGAGGCGTGTCTGAGAATTTCCCTCCTTGTTCGCAACTTCCGTAAGCGGTAGAAGTCTCTCTACATGGATGGAGCACCGGAGTTGATTGAAATACACATGCACTTCTAGGGGTAAAAAGACAGATTTACATAAGGCTAATTCCCAGGGCAAATCACTTGATTTTCTCACACTCAGCTTATGAGGATGAACTGAGCTTTGGAAAGTAGTATTTTGTGCACAATTTTATCCATTATCTCTTTACGACTTGACAGCTTTCGCAAAATGGTAAAGGAAAAGGCTTCAGTTTATCAGAGAGGTAGTACGTTTCCAACAAGTGAAACACAACAGCAGCTGAGCCTTGAGAAGGAGAGGAAAAAAAGAGTATTGTGAAGCATGGGTGAAAATACACAAGAACATGCAATGTTTTCAATTCTCTCATTTTCATCACAAGTGTGCAGAAAATTCAACCTCTTAGAACAAAGATCAGATGGGCCCCAAGGCAAATGTCTCTTTCAGAGCCTAAAGCCAACAAAGTGTTTGCCTATAGCTTGTTTATGCATTTTGATCAAAAAGAATAATGCAATTGTGAACTAGTCTGAGGTGGAAGAATATTTCCAATGAGATTAATTATTTACTACTATTGATTTGGGAGAACATTTCTACAAAATCAAAGTATATTTCTCCTTCCACTTTAACATTTCTAAGACTCTTATAACAACTCCACAGAGTTGTTATTAAACTAAACAATAATTTTTTAATAGCATGCTTAAAGCAGCTGGTCCAATTGCTATATCAAACACATATATTCATATATTTTAAACAAAATAACATACAGGTTATGTTCCTCATATATAATAAATGAAGCATAATGATAAGAATGTAAATTTTCTACCTGTTGGTCTTGGTCTACCTGTTGGGTCATACTAAGTACTAGAAGACTAGTAGTGTACAAATGGAGAGAAATACACCCAGAAATTATGGGGAAAGCTCTAGGGGCTTGTTGAATCCACTTATTGAAGTTCCAAAGAACAATTAGATGATTTTATCCAGTATTTATAGGTTATAGAAATGAAATGTTAAGAAAACAGTGAAAAAAATCATTACAACTTTTTTCTTATTCTATCTCTTCTTTTAACATCTGCAGCAACATCAAAAGGAAAAAAGATATTTAAGATATAAAGGCGGGGCAATTTCGTGATCTGGATTAGAGTAGGACAAGAGTAGCACTGTTTATTCCTGAAATATTTGACAATGTTTGAAGTATATAAATAAAATCATACAATGAAAACTAATTTTCATAAATATAAAAGGAGGGCATTATGGCACCTGTATTCTAGTGTTTTTGTGTCTTGGGATGAATCTGAGAACATTATTTGGCCTGCGATTTAGAGTTTTCATCTGTACAAAGGCAATAATAAACCGACATTCAAGTAACTAAAATAACTGGTTGGTGGGGCGGGGGGACCCTGCACGGTGCAGTCAGTAAAGCCTCTGACTCTTGGTTTCTGCTCAGGTCATGATTTCAAGGCCCTGATCTCAGTCAGGGTCATGAGATTGAGCCCTGCATCTAGTCTGTGCTCAGCGTGAATCTGTTTAAGATTCTCTCTGTCCCGGGGCGCCTGGGTGACTCAGTGGATTAAAGCCTCTGCCTTCGGCTCAGGTCATGATCTCAGGGTCCTGGGATCGAGCCCCACATCGGGTTCTCTGCTCAGCGGGGAGC
This sequence comes from Procyon lotor, assembly GCA_028646535.1. Lineage (NCBI taxonomy): Eukaryota > Metazoa > Chordata > Mammalia > Carnivora > Procyonidae > Procyon > Procyon lotor. The sequence goes on from CM053616.1 coordinate 29,886,825, forward strand.
CTCCTTCCCCCTCTCTCTCTACTTGCCTCTCTGCCTACTTGTGACTCTCTCCGTCAAATAAATAAATAAAATGTTAAAAAAAAAAAAAGATTCTCTCTCTCCCTCTCCCTCTGCCCCTCCCCGCCCCATATGCTCACGCTCGCTCACGGTGTCTCTCTCTTAAATAAAGAAGAAATAGGAATGACAATGAAAGCTGGATCCTTATCTGTTTATCTCCGTAGGGTGCTGACATTTTAAACACAGACACAGTTCTATGTTCTCAAAACTAGCAAAACAGATAAAATAAACATCAAATTTTTCCTTATATCAAACTAGTCTCAACAAAATAAAAATAAAACCATGGAGCACCTGGCTGAGTCAGTCGGAAGGGCCGTGACTCTTGATCCTGGGACTGTTAGTTCAAGCCCCACGCTGAGTGTAGAGCTCGCGTAAAAATAATCTTTAAAGTAAAGTAAATACAATAAAAACAAAGATAAGTGACACTGCAGATGGGTAAAAAAGGTAGAGGACAGGAAGGAGGGATCACTAAACCGTTTTGGAGAGACTAACATCTACATAGAAAAGAAAGATCACCTCTTGTAAGTAACATGAAATGGTATATTAAGGTTTTATACCCGGAATTTTGCCTAATGCATACTAGACTCTAAATAGGTATTCAGTTATGAATGTTATCAGTTTTGATGGCTTGCTTGGCTTTTGTTGTTGTTATTGTTTACTTTTGTTTCTTAATGGATGGACCAGAGTTCATGCCTCTAAGCCTCTAGTTAAGGTTATCAAAGGGTTTTCAAATAACTGAAGGCTAATTTTCTGAGGCACCAGAGGAGGAAACGATCACAATCTACTATTTCATATACAAAATGAGAACTTTCCATTTCTTCCTGTGCTGATTATCAGTGTGTTGTCTTGCTTTCTAGCTCACTGTCCTCCTCCTGCTCTGTGATAATAAAGCGGAACTGTAAATATTTTTTTTAAAGATTTTTATTTATTTGACAGATATCACAAGCAGGCAGAGAAGCAGGCAGAGAGGGAGGGGAAAGCAGGCTCTCCGCTGAGCAGAGAGCCCGATGCGGGGCTCGATCCCAGGACCCTGAGATCATGACCTGAGCCGAAGGCAGAGGCTTTAACCCACTGAGCTGCCCAGGCGCCCCTGTAAATATTTTTCTTTTGTGAATTGATGCCATGTTAGGTTTTGTCAGGGGTTAGGGACTGGGAGACAATGGAAGCGAAGGTCTCTCTCTGGTTCTGCTGTATTCTCCCCTCTGGACTCCCACCCACCGGGGCTTCCCCGGTTCCCCTGACCCTCCACAGCAGGCTCTGTGTGAGTTCTCAGTCCTCTGAGGGCAGCTGACCCCATCATAACAGAGGGCAGAGTACCAGCAAGTTCCACCCGCACAACACCTTGGTGACTTCTCTGTCCTCCAATGAGCTACAGCCAGGCCATTTACCACGAGTTTGGAGCTGGGTTCCGGGAATGGGTGTCTCTTCCTTGGGCACTCTATCTTAGCCCTAAATGTAATGGACTAAGTAAAAAGTGTTCATTTTACTTCTCCCTAGTCTAACTCTTCTCATTCCATTTTCTGTTAGAGGTAATAATATAGACTTAGCACCAGAAAAAAACTCTAGGTCAGGGAGGGAAATAAGACTTGGTTTACTATCCTGTCGAATCTAGGATCTAGTCTTGAGGTAATTCACAGACCCAGAGCCCGTTGACTGAAGAAAATTCTGGTCTCCATGAAGAAGGACGATTGTCACAGCTATATACGGTAAGTCTTTACCAAAGGCTTTCCACAGGGACCTATGCTCATTTACTAGAGGTATTGTGCATTAGTGAAGTGGAAATACCCAAACCTTTGGAGAATTACTGGACATTGGCTCTGAATTGAAGCTAATTCCTGGGGACCCAAAATGCCAATGTAGTCAGGTGATAGATGGAGTATTAGCTCAAGTCCAATTTTAAATGAGCCAAGTTGGTCCCTAGACCCACCTTATGGTTATGTGCCCAGCTCCTAAATGTGTAATTAGAATATAGACTTGGCAAAGGTCAGAATCCCTATATTGGCTCTTTGTTTTATAAGGTTTGGACTATTTTTATATAAAGGGCCAAGAGAAAGCCTCTGGAATTTCTCCCTCCCTGCCTACAAAGATAGGCTACCAGAAGCAATACTGCATCACGGGGGAATTTATACCCTCATTAAATATTTGAATGAAGCAAAAGTGGTGAAACCTATAATATTCATATACTACTCAATGATTCAACCTGTGGAGAAATCAGGCAGACACTGGAGGATGAACGTGGATTACTACAAGATTAATAAAGTGGTTATTTCAAGGGAAGCTCCTATCCCAGATGTAATATCTTCACTGGAAAAACATGGGCCTTGTCCCTTCATATACAGCTCTTTCTGGCTGAGCCAGGAGTACCTTCAGAGACCTCTCTTAGGTCTCCTGCTCTCTGCACAAGTATGGTCTGCAAAGACCTTGATCTTTTAGACATTCAGTAAAATAACTGTATTGGTCTACTATATTGATGATATTTGCTTATGAGATATAGTCAACTGAGAGTAACAAGGATCTCAAATGCCTTAGTAAGACATATGTGAGCTAGAAGGTGCCAGATATATAGAAATGTAGGGGACCACCTCAGTGAAATGTCTTAGGGATCATAGTTTGGAGCATGTAGAGATATCTCTTTCTGGATAAAAGATAAATTGTGGTACCTTACATCATCTGCCAAGAAAAAAAAATGCTCGGTCAGCCCTTTTAGATTTTCTAGGTAACTTATATCACATTTGAGCACAGACTTCAACCATTCAAAGAGCGGTATTTAAGACTACTAGTGTTTAGTAAAGACCAGAGTAAGAGAAGGCTCTGGAACAAGTTTAGTCTGTAGCACAAGCTCTTCTGTCACTTTGGCTTTATGATTAAACTTGTCTGATGATACTCAGTAGCAAATAAGGATGCTTCATGGAGACCCTGGCAAGCAGCATAGGGAAAAATCCCAGTGTGCACCTCTAAGATCCTGGAATCTCTCCATCTCCATATATGCACATCTATATATACTTGTGTCTATATCTGATATAGATAACTACTCTCTTCTTAAGAAACAGCCTCTTGTTCTGGTTTTCCACTGGGCCTTGGTAGAGACTGAGCACCTAACGGTGGACCATCAGGTGACCGTGTGGGTTGAGTATACCTTCAAGAACTGTGTTGTCTGTGCCACACAGCCCTCAGATGGAAGCAGCAGCCACAGCAACCTCTCATCATATGGAGATGACATAAAAATTGTGTATAAGGGACAATGTTTGGGCAGATCTACAAGGTAGGAGTAAGTGCAGGAGCCATATTCCTTCAACATCACGAAATGTTGCACTGCCTCTCAAATTCATACCTATGACCTCCTGGGGGTATTTCCAATGACCCCTTGTCTTAGGAAAAAAGAACTCTCAAATCTAGTTTCCAAAGGGATCTTCACAAGATGACAGTTCCAACTGAAAGTAGATAAATACAGTACCAGAATCCCACAGGGTAGCCCTGATCGCCATTCGTGAAAGCTATCTTCACAAGGGGCAGGACCTGCTTAATTGATATGGTTATACGCTGGAATAAGAGGGCAGAAGTACACACCTCTGTGATTCCTGGGCAGCTGCTAATGGTTTGGCTAAGGATCAGGAACTCAGAAGGAATAGAATCGGAAAATTGGTGAAAGCAGTCTGGGAAGAAATTGTGACAGGGATCAAAGGCTGTTTGTGAACAATAAAGGCATGAGATCCCACCCAGGTCCTTGTCTCCCGGTCTCCCCTGCTGAAACGAAACTTTAAATAAGTAAGGTTGGATGGGGAGCAGTCAGTGCGGACACACTTAGGGCACCATAAAGAAACTTGTAGCTGAGGAAGGAAATAAAAGTTACCTCTCTTCTTTAGCTGAACAATGCTGGACGCAGAATTACAGCTTAAAGGGAGACAGGTGCCCTGGGAATGCCACACCCATGACACCCAAGGTCAAGTGTCTGCCTAAGACTGAGGCATAACCAGAACCATATCCCTGCAGGCTTTTTTCCTTTAGTTATCAATAAACTTACTCTAAAATGTATATAGAAAGCTGAAGGAACTAGAATAGATGAAACAATTCTGGAAGTAAAGGCAAGGATTGGGGACATTTTGTCCTTTTTCCTTGGCCTACTTTTAAGATTTTGCTCTATATCATTGACAATTTAACTAGGATGCACCTCGATGTGGTTTTCTTCATATTTATCCTGAATAGGTGAGTTGCTATATTCTTTTTAAGTCAAATCAGTCATTTTATCCCATATTTGTTCAAATATTCTTTTCTCTTTCATTGTTTCTTCTTTTTTCCTCCTATTCCAGTTACATGAATATTAACCTGTTTGATATTATCCCATTGGGGTTCTGTTCTCATGTTTTCAATCTTTTTCTCTTTGCTTCCATTTCAATGATTTCTATTGACTTGTTTGTAATTTCAATGGTCCTTTTTTTTTGTTTGGTTTGCTGTTAACCCCTCTGCCTACCCCCACCCCGGTGGATATTGTTATTCCAAATACTAATTCATGAGTTCTTGGTTGTCCACTGGGTCTTTTTTTAAAGGCTTCTAATTATTTCTTATAATTCTCCATCTCATTACTCATATTTATGCTTTTCTAAGGATTTTTTAACATATTTATTACAACTATTTGAAAATTTTGTTTGATCATTCCTACATCTTCATTATCTATGTTTGTATTTTATGATAGATCATTCCCTTTAACTGTGAGTTGTCCTTTCTTACATATCTTTCATTATTTTTTATTGTACATTGAACATTGCATCTAAAGACTGTATATTTTATTTGTTTCTTTTTTAACATAAAGAACACTTCTTTCTTCTGTTAAAGTTAGGTAGCTAAGGTGAAATGGGGTAAGAAGCTGTTCCACTTGATTTGGTCAAAGGCGAGATTGGTTTGGAAGGAGGTGCCTCTTTAATTCCTCTAGCAGAGCTCTGGAATTAGAACACCAGGAGTTTAATAGATCTCTCTGTGTTTGCCAGCCCCATGCATGTACTGTGAAAGCACTGATACTTTTGATGTCATCAGAATTTGAATTGGGTAGTAGTTGGTTATGACTTTGATTAGCCCCCCCTTCATCTCTGCCTTCCACTAGCTTGACATTGAGTTAGTTCTCTCCCCACAGTAGGGACCCACACATCGTAAGACTGGAGGACCATGAAGACTACGTATCTGTGAGGTTGCGAGACCATGAGACTTCAAGACGGTAGGAAAGCAGATCATAATGCTGTGGAGATTTTCCACCTTCCAGCCCCACCCCAGCTTCTCATACATAGAATTGCTATGTAAGAGCAATACTTGGCAAACAGGATTGTCTCTGCTTCTGAGGCTCCAGCAGTTTCAAATCCAGCATGCCAGTTCTTGGGCTTGTTAAAAGGAAGTGGGTTTCTTCTTTTTCCAAGAAAACAGGGTGCAGGCTTCATTCTCTACCAGCCCTGCTGCAACCCTCAAAAACTCTTCTAAAATTATGAGCTGTCCCTTTCTTGGGTAGAAAGGACTCGCTTCTTTGGGCTCTAGTTCTTTTATATTTCTTGGTATCCAAAGATCTTCACTAGTTTTGTTTTGTTTTAAGATTCATTTATTTGACAGGAGAGAGGCAGCAAGAGAGGGAACACAAGCAAGGGGGAGTGGGAGAGGGAGAAGCAAGTTTCCCGCGGAGCAGGGAGCCTGATGTGGGGCCCGATCCCAGGACTCTGGGATCATTACCTGAGCCGAAGGCAGACGCTTAATGACTGAGCCATGCAGGCACCCCCAAAGATCTTCACTAGCATCTTTTTTAAAGATTTTATCTATTTATTTGACAGAGAGAGAGATCACAAGTAGGCGGAGAGGCAGGCAGAGAGAGAGCTGAGCAGAGAGCCTGATGAGGGGCCTGATCCCAGAATCCTGAGACCATGACCTGAGCCGAAGGCAGAGGCTTTAACCCACTGAGCCACCCAGGCACCCCAGATCTTCACTAGTTTTAAAGAAACTTATGATCTTTTTGTGGTTGTTGCCTGGAGATTTCTTATGGTTTCAGGGAGAGTGAGGATTATCCAAAAAGGCTATATCTGGCCTATAGATACGGAGTATCCATGCCTAAGCACAGAGAAATACCCTTATTAAGGTAAAGGTCAGATGCTGAAATTAATAAAAATTAATTTTTAAAAACTAAAAGCTATAAAAATCACTATTAATCTCCCTACTTCCTTTTAAGCATTTATACTGAGAGGCAAAATTAGCATCAATTTAAAATCCCAAAGGTAATCATTATTGATGTTTTAGTAACTATAATTTAAGATATTTCTCCACTGGATTTTGTTTTTGCTATTTCTTACATGGACATAGCCATATATACATGTAATCACATCTCTATTTTTATTTAAAAAATAGAATAATATAACACATATTGCTCTTTAACTGGCTCTGCTCACTATCACCCTTCCAAATCAAAATATATAGATTTTTGTTCTTAACTGCTGCAGAGAAGGCCGATGCACTAGCAAGCCTTATGGCAAGCGATAATTTATAATAGTCCTCTATGGAGAACCATTTATATTGCTTCCATTTTTCATTGCATTTAATATTCTTATAATTATATATTTAAACATTCTTAAAAGAAGGTTTTCTAAGATGTAAAATATAGGTTTTAACAGATAAAAGGGCAGTTTCATAAGTTCAAGGAAAAAGATGAAGCTATTGCATTTGATAATGTTCTAGCTTTCATGTTTTCTACCTAGTAGTTATTCATATAAATGCCTTAAGAATTGTTTATATGCCTGCAGTTATGCTTTCGGTTTAACCAAAATTTTTGGTTTCTAAAATATTTAAAACATAATCCGGAATGCTTGAAATAGTACAGTCAAGTGCAGGAGAAAGAACAGGGTCATTGTGAAGCCTCTGTGGCCTTGAATCCCAGGTCGGCCATGCACCAGTTGTGCGTAACTTTTTTGAGCACGTAAAGTGGACATAGTGACAACTCTGGGCTTCACATGTGTTGTGAAGATAAAAGGAGAATGTTTGCGAGGCACTTAGACCCTTCATAGGTATATACTCGGTAATTTGTAGCAAATATCATTACCTTTCTGGAAATGTTGATCCCAATGGAAAGAGGGTGAGGGCCCGAAAAAAAAATAAATTAAAAAATTAATGATTAACAACTAACATACGATTAGAGATAAAAATCAGTGTAATAGGGGCACCTAGGTGGCTCACTTGGTTACGCAGCTGCCTTCAGCTTAGGTCATGATCCCAGGGTTCTGGGATTGAGCCCCACATCGGGCTCCCTGCTCAGCAAAGAGCCTGCTTCCCCTCTGCCTGCTGCTCCTCCTGCTTGTACTTGTTCTCTCTCTCTCTGCCAAATAAATAAATAAAATCTTTTAAAAAATCAGTATCATAATACGTAAGAAGGATATGTCAAGATAATGAAATGCCAGTTTTACTTCCACATTTCTGAAGTGGTTAAAATTAATACCAAGGAAACTGGATTGGAAAAATGGGTAATCCATTCCTTTCTGGACAGAGAGGACAATTTTTTTTTTTAAGATTTAATTTATTTATTTGACAGAGAGAGAGACCACAAGTAGGCAGAGAGGCAGGCAGAGAGAGGGGGGAAGCAGGCTCCCCGCTGAGCAGAAAGCCAGATGTGGGGCTTGATCCCAGGACCCTGAGACCATGACCTGAGCCGAAGGCAGAGGCTTTAACCCACTGAGCCACCCAGGGGCCCCTTTAAAAGACTTAGACCAAGAAAAGAAGTTTTAGAAAAAAATATACTTTCCAAAGAGGAAAATAAAGCTTTGGATCTCATAGAAAGCTGATGGCTGGCAAAACAGTGGACAATTTAAGAAGCAATAATGTCCTTACATACAGGGACAGTTTCGTTCACTAAATACCAAAGCAAACAAATGACAAACCTCAGTTTCATACTGTTCTGGTCAACTAAGCTACAGAAAACAAAGCTAAACAAACAAATTGCATTCTTTTTCCTTTTTATGATGTAGACAAGATCCAGATTTAAATCCAATTCATAGTAATTTTCTGCTAAAATTGCTAGTGCTCAGTATTCCTGTAGAGAGCAGAATCACAATGTCTTGAGAAATGGAACTTCCTAAAATAAGGCCATGCGGGAACACTCCCCTGGGATACCAGAGGACAGGGAGAGAAGAGAAGACACCTCACCTACGGGCCATCCCCTCTTAGGTAAGGAAAATACCTCAGATTTTCAGCTCTTTGCTTCTGCCCACTGGAGCCCCTGCTCCTCAACTGCTCCCACCAAGGCTAAGGGAGGGAGCTAGGACTTCTAAGGACATACAGCAACCCCCTCCCCTGCCTCCCACTCTGCTGTCCTCTATGAGGCTGAGCTATGATTTGCATTTCACCAACAGACTAATTAGCTGCAAATGGAAGTGACAAACTGAACTATGTGGAAAAGAATATAGGTAGCAACTCCCCCGAGCTCCCTTTAGGGGGAACAGGAGAGGGGTATCAGAATCTAGCCTTCTCCTTTCACCAGATTTCCCCTTGCACATCCAGATACAGCGATGCAGAGAATGGGGAGTGTTCCAAGGACCCGCTAATGAGCCGGCAGTGCAGACTCAGCCACTGCAAGCAATGTGGTGATCCCTCCCACTCAGCTCATTCTCTGTACGGCAAACACAGCAACCACCACTCAGTGACCGTGCTGTTACTGAATTTCTCTGTGCATGAAGAATAAATAATAAATTAGCTGTAACCATGGAAATATGGCCTGATACCTTAAAAAAAAAAGTCTGTTTTCTGCAAGGGTTAGCATGCACAGGGGATAGCATGTATCATACCCTCTGCCTCCACTGGTTTTGATAGCCCAGGAACAGGAACTTTTAACCAAGCTAGATTTTATTCGAATTTCCTTGGGAGCCCTGTCTTACAGTGTTTGGGAAACTTTTTTTTTTTTTTTTTTTTTTAAAGAGATGGGGAAAGAGAGACACAGAGAAAGAGAGAGATGTGTGAGGGAAAGTCAGAGGGAGGGAGAGTAGCTCAAGCTGATTCCATGCCCGAGGCAGGGATCGATCTCACTACCCTGAGATCATGACTTGAGTGGAAATTCAAAGTCTGACGATTAACTGAGCCACCCAGGTGCCTCTACTGTGTCTGGGAAACTTTTAAAATAAAGCAGGGAACGTCACATTACCTCGGTATGTATTGTTTTAGGTCTAATCAGTAAGCTAAGGAAGAAAACCCCATAATGATAAAAATTACACAGAAAACAGATAGACATACATATAGTCAACTGTCATTTTCTTGTTATTCAGGGATATAGTTGCATAATGTATGTGTTGTGCTTATCTTCTTCACTCTACACTATCCATTAGCTACTCTACCAGAGACTATACTAAAATTTAAAAAGGAATGAAATGGACAAGGTTACATTTTATTAGGTGTCCAAGGTGTCCTTAGCACAAAGTTACCATATTGAAAAAAAGTTACTATATACCATTGCATTAGGCAGAGAGGGAATGTCAGGAACCTGAAAAGCCTCTGCTTATGTTTAAAACAAATTGGTGTGTATTGTTCTCATTAAGATTTTCTTTTTAATTATAAAATAATAACAGTTGTAGAACATCCTTACTTTATTTATGTGTTCATTCATCCAATCAACCAACATTTATGAAGTGTGCATGCGCTCATGCACCCAGCACTATGCTAAGAACTAGGAATTCAAGACTAGGACACCCCTTGCCTTTTAGGGTTCACAGCCTGGGAAAGGACAACCCTAGTGAGTTCCAAGCCCTGGGCAACTTTCAGAGATCATGTCTTGCAACAAATGAATGCAGAAGATTTCTAAACTGTATTTTATAAGTGAGGACAGTGGGTCTCAGAGACATGAAACCATTTCCTTGGGGACATTCACCTACTAACTGGAAAGGGTAAAACACAACCCAGTCTCTGTGACTCCAAAGCCTGCTCTTCCCACTCTGTCACACGGCCTCTAAAGGAAGACAGGAGGGCTGACACACCGCACATTGCAGCCCCGGGGGAGATGGACAGAAAGAGTTCTGTAGCACGAAGCACTTCATCTTCCTCCCTCTAAAATGGTATAGGCAGGTTGATCACAAGGAGAGTCAATATTATGACTGCTTGTTTTTATATTTCTGCCTGACATTCCAGATAAAAGGCTTTAATTCTGAGTATCTTTGAGAACACAAAGACTTGGAGCTCTGAAGCATTGATTCAATAAGCGCTTCTAATTAAATGGTTTAATAGGCAATCCTTACCTAGTAAGACTCATGAAAAATTTACATATGCCATCAATACCCCACCCCCTCACTCACAGCAGATCCTGTCTCTTCCAAGAGCAAATGGACTGTGTTCTCCCCAGCCCGTGAGCCTTCCATGTTTGTGCTCTCCTCGCTTCTTTTCTCCTGATCTAGTCCCTTCAAAGGCTAACATTTCCAGCCCATTTCCACTCCAATTTTCTCCACTGGAGAAACAATTCTTTGTTCCTCCAGTATCTTCTCACTTCCCTGCATCTTCAACACCTGTCTCCCTGTCTCCCCTGGCTGGCTGCAGGAAATTCGGTCCCTAAATATAACCAAAGTCTCTTCCATTTCAAAATAAAAAAAGATTAGTGAAAAAATAAAAGGCCATATATACCCCATTGTTCATAGCAGCAATGTCCACAATAGCCAAACTGTGAAAAGAGCCAAGATGCCCTTCAACAGACGACTGGATAAAGACAATGTGGTCCATATATATAAAGGAATATTACTCAGCCATCAGAAAGGATGAATACCCAACTTTTCTGTCAACATGGATGGAACTGGAGGAGATTATGTTGAGTGAAACAAGTCAAGCAGAGAAAGTCAACTATCATATGGTTTCATTTACTTGTGGAACATAAGGAATAACATGGAGGACATTAGGAGAAGGAAAGGAAAAGTGAAGGGGGGAAATCAGAGGGGGAGGTGAAATACGAGAGACTATGGACTCTGACAAACAGACTGAGGGTTTTAGAGGGGAGGGGTGTGGGGGGATGGGTGAGCCTGGTGGTGGATATTAAAGAGGGTACGGATTGCATGGAGCGCTGGGTGTTATAAGTAAACAATGAATCTTGGAACACTACATCGAAAACTAATGATGTATCATGTGGGACTAACATAACACAATAAAAAATTTTTTAAAAATAAATAAATAAAAATTAAAAAGAAGGCAAAAACAGAAACAGAACAAAACATTCTTTATCTTTCTATCATCCCTTTTTTACTGCTTATCTTCCTTTTTTTTTTTTTTCAATTCTGGGATACTTTACCTGCATATCCTATGTTCAGTTTCTCACTTTTAATTCACTCCTCACCTCCCTGTGTTGTTGTTTTTGGCCCCTCAAAAAGAAAAAAAGCCCTCTAAATTATGGTAGAATTTAATTTTTTTCAAAGATTTTATTTATTTATTTGACAGAGAGAGATCACAAGCAGGCAGAGAGGCAGGCAGAGAGAGAGGGGGAAGCAGGCTCCCCATTGAGCAGAGAGCCCGATGTGGGGCTCGATCCCAGGACCTTGAGATCATGACCTGAGCTGAAGGCAGAGGCTTTAATCCACTGAGCCACCCAGGCACCCCAGAACTTATTTGTTTTTACCCATTTATTTACTCATCTACTCTTTATGTGTATATATATAAAGTATATATATGTACATACACATATATACACATATGTATATATATACACATATATGTGTATGTATATAGGTATATAAAGCATCACAAAATGCTTTGAAAAATCTCAAGTCCATGATTTCAGATGCACAAAACATCTTTAGCTCCTGACATTCACTGGTGCTTTTTCCTGCATATGATCCTGCTGATGCTCACTTCCATGAAATGCCCTTTTGCTCCCTTTTAACTCAAACCATCACTTTGTCATCATATTTCAGAGGGCCTAGGGATCCTGCCCTATTTGCATAGGGCTTCCCTGGGTTCAGTCCACAAGCCATTGGTATCTTCTCTCTATGCACTATCATTGGACGTTCTCATTGATTCTGATGGTATGCATAATTATAAGTTGATGACACTCTAATATTTAGCTGTTACCAAGCTTCAGAATCATTTGTTCAATTGCCTACTACAATGACAATTTTCATGTCTCATAAGCTCATCAAAGTCAATATGCGTCAAATTGAATTTTACACCATTTCCCTACATAGGCTCCTCCTTGTTGTTTGATGATTCAGGTACCCATGTGGTTCTGGATTCAACATTGAAAACCTAGGGTTATCATGGTCTCATTCCTCCCTGTCCTTTATCTACCCCCTCCCCATTACACTCATCCTCTAAGATCCTGTTTATTCTAGCTCTCAAACATCTCCCCAGTCTATCTTCTATTAGTTCTGTGATTGATCACCTCTTTCCTGAACTATCACAAGAGTCTCTGCATGAGCACCTCTGGTCCTTGTTCTCTGCAGTGACAAGAGACTGGTTTATCCCAACCATAAAACCAACCATGTCTCAGCACTGCTGAACATCCCTTGCCAACTTCCTTCTACCCATGGGATAAAGCCCGAACTCCTACATGAGGCAAAGGAGGCCTTCCATGCCCTGCCCCCATTATCCCGCTCCCACTTCCACCCATCACTATCCTGACTTATACTTTATGTTCCAGCAACAATAAATTACTTAAAATTTCCTGCCTATGCCACACTCTCATCTATCTTTATACTCTTCCTTTACTTGGAATATTTATCTCCATTTTCTTTGCCTGAGTAAGCCCTACTCAATATTCAAGATTCAGATTCAGCATTGCTTCTTCCAAAAGCCATTTTTCAACCCCAAATCTGACCTAAGTGATAATTCTCTGTGCTTCGATAGCTACCTCTATCATAGCATCTATCACATTATTTTGAATTTTCTGTTTAGCTGTCATCTTTCTGTCTGAACTAAAAGATCCGGGTACATTGACTATTTTTAATTAATTGCTTATCTTTGCAGCCTACCACAAGGGCTTGCTTGTAATAAGAACTCTACACTGAAAAATCCATTAAAGCTTCACTGAAATGTCCATTGCAGCTTTGGTCCTGAGGAATGTGTTCTTCTGTGTTTTTGTTGTTAGAAACAAGTCTACTTCTTCAGTCTAACTGAACCAGATGGAAGAATCACAATATTCCTAAAACAACATACTGTTCCTTTGATTACTTTTGGATAATCAAAAACATCATAGCTGGTTTGCTATGAGTTTCCTATTTGGAATCTCTATTATCTCTCCTCCTTAGGATTATTTTGAGATACCCCCAAAGATGCCTAAGGCATACTTCTCCAAAGGGGGGAAAAACCCACAACCACAGAATTTTATCCATTATTAATGCTTTGAGGGAAAACAAAAACTTTTACACTGAGTACTAGGTTAAAACTTTATTGAAAAAGCTCTCTAATATTTGTTACTATCCTTTTACTTCATAATTAAAGTAGCAAGTTTAAAATATCTAGAAATCCTGGGATGCCTGAGTGGCTCAGTGAGTTAAGCATCTGATTTCAGCTCAGGTCATGATCCCAGGGTCCTGGGATTGAGTTCAAGATCAGGCTCCTTGCTCAGCAGGGAGACTGCTTCTCCCTCCGCCTGCTACTCTTCCTTCTTGAGCTCTCTCTCTCTCCCTGATAAATAAATAAAAATATTAAGAAAAAGAAGAATCTCTAGAAATCCAGATGGTATCTACTTTTTTGCCAAAAGTTTCCCATTCAATGCCCAAACACATAATATATACTCTTGAATTTTAGTACTAGTATCATTTTATATTACAGTGATTAGTAATTATTTTTAGTCTCAAATAACAAAATCTCATTTTGTGTAATGATTAGAATTTTACAAATGGTTTGCAAATACCTTACCCCAATCTTTAACAGAGTCCTTAAATAGATGGTGATATACCTATTTTATAGCTGTTAATATCCTATTGAGGATATTAAGCCAATGTATTTTATTCCCTCACTTTCATCATATTTCTACATGCCATTATAATTTCTGAAAAAGAAAAAGGATGTGTGATCTACTGGGAAGAAAGAGGCCATGCTGTGGAGTGAAGCCACAGCAAAAATGACTGAACAAGAGAAGAGCCCATCCTTCCTGGATGTGGGTAATTCCTGAGATGGAGGAAATACAGTGCAGAAGCTGACAAAGAGACCAGGCTGTCATGGCATCCCTCCTTTTGTGCTAAAATTCCATCAGAAAAAATGTGAGATATTATTGAGAGAAAAGTCAGGTGTGGAGAGGCTTTTGGCCCACTGACTATTTGAGACTGTGAGAAAGAACTGTCTCTTGGGTGAGCCTCTGCCCTGATATGGTGCTACATGAAGGATGGCCAGATTCAGTCTTGATAGGCTGTGCAGGTCTGCAGTTCCGGCAAGGTTGACATGGGGCTGGGTCAGCAGGGAGGGCTATCAGAGCCAGGAGAGGGAAAGTCATGGACTCACCAGGCACAGACCTAGCTGTTGACACTTGCCAAGCACATTGTCCAGGTTTGCAGGTGACACCTTTGGAAAGACCCTGTAAGACACAAAGCAGAACAAAAGGCTGGGAACATATATAAGGGCTCCGTTCTACCCCTCCTCTATAGGATCACATATACCCCTTCTCCTAGACATCCAGAAGCTATCTTAGAAAAGAGAAGGAGGAAGAAAAGAATTCTTTGGTTTTCAGGTGAATTTTCATGTATAATACTGAAAACAATTAATAGAAGAAAAAAGTTGGATTTACTAAAATTAAAAACTCATTCTCAGCAAAAGACATTATATGGGAATTAAAACATAACCATATGAAAATATGAACATCAAGTAACAGTAGGGCATTGTGAATTAAAACTACAAGATACAACTGTACACCACATTAGAATGGTTAAACTTCAAACCTGACAACACCAAATACTTGAGAATGCAGGGCAACAGCAATTCTCATTTATTACTGGTGGGAATGCAAAATGGTACCAGATTTTGGAAGATAGTTAGGCAGTTTCTTATGAAGTTATACATAGTCTGACTATATAATCTAACAATTATGCTCTTACTCAATTGATATTTAAAATTCAGGTTCACACAAAAACCTGCATATAAATGTTTTGTTTTGTTTTGTTTTAAGATTTTATTTATTTGAGAGAGAGAGTAAGAGGGTAAAATCACGGGGCAGGTAGGGCAGCAGGCAGAGGGAGGAGAAGCAGGCCCCCTACTGAACAAGGAGCCTGATACAGACTCTATCCCAGGACCGTGGGATCACGACCTGAGCTGAAGGCAGATGCTTAACCAACTGAGCTACCCAGGCATCCCAAATGTTTGTAGTAACTTTATTCATAATCACCTACATTGGAAGCAACCAGATGTTTTTTAGTGAATGAATGGATAAACTGACTGTGTTACATCCATACAACACAACATTATTTGGTGGCAAAAAGAGATGAACTACCAAGCCAAGAAAAGACATGGAGGAAACATAAATGCATCTTGCTAAGTGAAAAGATATTTTGAAAAAGCTATATCATATATGATTCCAATTATATGACATTCCAGAAAAGGCACAACTATAGAGGCAGTAAAAACATCAGTGGTTGCTGTAGGCTTGGGGGAGGAGAAAAAGTTGAATATATGTACTGAATATATGTATTGGATATACGTATATATGTATGATACCATACGTATATATGTATGGTATGATACCATAACAGCAGATACATAACCGGCACTTGTCAAAATGCACAGAACAAAGAGTGACATTAATGTAAGCAAATTACAAAATAATAACTTATGAGGCCAAGGAATTTCAGGATATTATAATGTATGAATCAGAATATGTGTATATATGTAATTAATATATAAATATAAATTTATGTACAATGTATGCAATGTATGTTATAAATATGTGAAACCACTTCACTGACAAGGGTTTAGGAAAAGGTACTGACCTAAGTAACTTTGGAAATGAGTGGTTTGTTAGACTAAAGGCAAGAGGAACTCCACATAAGGATATCTTATTTTGAAAAAAGTCTTTGAATATGTAATTACATTAAAGATCTTAAGATGGGATCATCCTAGATTTTCCAGGTGGGCCCTAAATACAATGATAAAGATCCTCATAAGAAGAGGAGAAGACAGGGGCACCTGAGTGGCTCAGTGGGTTAAAGCCTCTTCCTTCAGCTCAGGTCATGATCTCAGGGTCCAGGGATCCAGCCCCACATTGGGCTCTCTGCTCAGCAGGGAGCCAGCTTCCCCCTCTCTTTCTGCCTGCCTCTCTGCCTACTTGTGATCTCTCTCCCTCTGTCAAATAAATAAATAAAATCTTAAAAAAAAAAAAAAAGAAGAGAAGACAGAGAAGGCTCTATGGAGACCATAGCAGAGACTGGTATTATGCAGCTATGAGCCAAGGAATGCCTAGAGCTTGAAGATGCAAAAACAAAAGTATCCTCCCCTAGAGTTTTCTGAGGGAGCATGACCCTGCTGAAACCTTAATTTCAGACTTCTGGCCTCTAGAATCATGAGAAAGTAAATTTCTATTGTTTTAAGCCACCAAACTCATCATAATTTGTTTTAGCAAGAAATCAACATTGAAAACTAACATGGAGGGAGGCTCCTTTAGTATTACATGTCTATATTGACCACTTTTCAAAGAGTACAGTAGAAAAAGGGAAAATAATTGAGTAACTTTGCAGTAAAGAAACCCCACAGACACTACCTTAGCCACATGACCAAGGTCAGCATCAACAATGATAAATCATGTTGATAGTGTAAACTCTTGATATTGTGTAATGAGAATGGCATTTTGCCTCTGTTCTTTTTCCCCCAAACCCATGTCACTAGTCTAGTCATGAAAAAGACATAGGACAAATTCCTCCAGTGGGGAATCCTATAAAATACCTTACCAATTCTCAATACTACTATAGTCATCAAAAACTAGGAAATTCCAGGAAACTGTCACAGCCAACAGGAGCCTAAGAAGATATGATGACTAAATGCAATGTGATAGCCTAGATAGGATCCTGGAACAGGAAAAGACATTAGGTAAAAATAAAGAAATAAGAATAAACTAGTGACTTGAGTTAATACTAATACATATTATTTAATTATAATGAATATACCATTGTAAAGTAGAATGTTAATAGTAGGGAAAACTGAACACAAGGTATATGCTAACTTTTTCTATTACCTGTTCAATTTTTATGTAACTCTAAAGCCTTTCTAAAAAATAAAATCAATTACTGGTGTGCATGACTGGCTCAGTCATCAGAGCATGCAACTCTTGATCTCGGGGTCATGAGTTTGAGCCCCACACTGGGGTGTAGAGATCACTGAATGAATGAATGAATGAATGAATGAATGAATGAATGAATATTTTTCAAAAAATAAAATCAATTACTAAAAAAAACTTCAAATAACTAGATCGGACTAAGATATCATATTTTACTAAATTTAATTTCTGAATTCTCCTAATATGTCCTCAGCTAGGACATAAAGATGATACATTTTTACCAAAAATAAAACACACTCTTCTTCCAAGCAAGCTATATTATGCTTACAACAAATCCTCCTGAATATGTGAAATAGTAAATTTCAGATAGTCTGAGAAAGTCAGATCATATATTTCAGGAGGATGGAACAGAGAACCACAGTGTAGACACAGAACATGTAAGATATATAATGAAGACAATGAGTCAGTTTCATTTCTGTAATGGTTCAAAGAACCATATGCAGGAATGAAATGAGAACAATGTGAACTCAATTATCCACATCAAGAGAATCTTTATTTCTGTGTCTTTTATGAACTTTGTCCAGGGTCTTCTGGTCCCTGAGGATCAAAAACTTAAAGGTCTCACTGGTAATTTAAATTGTTATGGTTTGCTACTATTTTATAATCTAAAGGCTAAGAAAAGTGTAATTAGTTCACTGTACAATAGTAAATTTTTAACACTGCAGCAGCTAATTATCCAATATCTGAAATATCCTCTTTCTTTCAAATTCTGTCAGTACTTATTTCAGAGAATGAATAGAAAAAGTAAGGAAGACAAAACTTAAAATTGTTAAATTGCCTATTAGTTTTTACAAAGGCAAGTGTTATACAATTAGCCAAAACCATGTTTAGTGAGTAACTATGCAAATTCAAAAGTTAGCTGGGGGATATTATAAATACAATAATATTAACACTATGAATGAAGTACAGTAAAGTTAACTCCATATTAGACTTGTAGTATATGAGTCCACATATATGTAAACAAAAATGGTACAAGATATTCAGAAAAATACTTATTCAATGATGGAAATTTCCTTTCAACAAACACACATTCCTGGTTTTTATGAAAATAGATAAATAATTACATAACTCTAGTTGATTTAGTATAAGGGCTGATTACAAGGTGGAAATAAATTAAAGCTAAAAGACTTGGTTTTTAACCAATAGAACACATTTGCTTTTCAAGTAAGATGCTCTTGAGTTAAAAGACTAATAGAAAATAATATTAAGTCCACGAAAACTCATTCAGCAGTTTTAATTTGTCAAAAACTTACTTGTATCCCCCTACTCAAATAGACTATGGGGTGAACAGTCAAATAAATATTAAAGGTAAAATGGAGACACAGAAACCCAGGAGCTGAAACTAAATAAAAAAATCAGGGAAAAGGAAAAATATCATTTGCCAATGTGTACCACTGTGAAATGAACTCACTTCATGTATTTGGAAAGTCCCAGCCCATATACTTTTCCCACAGATTCAACAAACTATCCTCCTCAATGTAAGCTAACCTGTCAGAGGTACTCATATTATGGTTTTCACTCTCCATTTTTCTCCAAAAATTATTAATTTCTAAAAGGGATTATTAGAGTTCCACTACATGTCAGGCTATAGTAAAAACAGATGACAATCACGTACTTCCAATCTCTAGATTATGTATGTCAGAATCATCTGGGTTGCCTATTACATGTATGGATTCTTGAGTTCCATTCTTGATATATTCTGATGGCAGAGGTCCAGAGTCTATCTTATCAATGAGCATCCAAGTTGATTCTTGGCACATTAATATTTATAAGCTTTGCTTCAAGCTAATATAATTGATTATAGTGTAAGATAGTTGAATCACCATATTGTATATCTGAAACTAATATGACACTACATGTTAACTAACAAGAATTTAAATAATAACTTTAAAAAAAGACAAAACAGGGGCACCTGGGTGGCGCAGTCGTTAAGTGCCTGCCTTCGGCTCAGGTCATGATCCCGGAGTCCTGGGATCGAGCCCCGCATCGGGCTCCTTGCTCGGCAGGAAGCCTGCTTCTCCCGCTACCATTCCCTCTGCTTGTGTTCCCTCTCTCGCTGTGTTTCTCGCTGTCAAATAAATAAAAATCTTTATAAAAAAAAAAATAAATAAAATAAAATAAAATAAAAAAAAAATAAAAAAAGACAAAACTATTGAATAGGAGCTAAAAGTGGTAACAAATAAAATATAAAGGTTTAATGAGCTGACACCTGAATTTGTTTGTTCAGAATGTTAAATGAGGTTATGTCTAAGAACATCACAATACAAATTAAGTAATAGTGATATGGATCAAATCCCAAACGTTTTCAGACTGGTTGAAGATAGTCTGCATTTGAAAATATCCTTCTTTCCTTCTTCTGTCTTTTTCTTTTTCTTAAGAAAAAGCAAAACAGTCTCATATTTGAACTGACATTGAGATCAGAAAAATATAAAAGCACCATATCTACATTAAACAACTGATTGCTTTCCTTTTATTCTTATCCCAAGCCATTCTTCAAGCTTTGTCTTTGGTCATGATAATTATTCAGAGGAAAATAAGGCAAGGTAAGGGGAAGAGAAAGAGGTGAGTGGGGAAGTCTATTTTATACAGGTGGTCAGCAAGTATTTAATCTTATAAATGCATAGAAATAAATCCTTTAATTGGTCTTAATGCATTTCCTGTGTTGTTTACTCAAATTGATAGTTTCATCAGTGTTACGAATGTATATCAACTGTTACTGTTCTGAAACTAATAAATTTTGATGAATTGATTTTCAAACAGTTTAGAAACATAATTTAAACAAATACGTGCTGTCGTTTTACATGTTCTTAATTTTAAAATATAAATCACATGTTTCTAAAGTGGCCAATAGCAGGCACTCAAGAGTTTACCTCTTCTTAATTCATAAGGAGATAATTATTCAAGAAGAAAGAAATGAAAAGCAGATCTCCATATATCTTTGAGGTCAGAGCCTTTCAAAATCAGTATCTGACAGAAACAAGCCAAACAAAAAGGGTGCCGTAAAACAAGAATCCTGGGACATACACACACACAAATTGAGTCAGAATCATGCCTCTTCTTCTAAACTTAAGTGGCGGCATCGTCCAAAAAAGATCTATGCAGGAGTGAAAGACACTGAGACCCAAATCTTGACCACAGACCAATCCTTGCTCTACCCTCCAAATCCTCCAAAGTCCATTTCCCTGCTTTAGAATTAATAACCCATAGGCACCAGTCATAAGTACGATTTTCACAGTTACTGAAGGGTTTTCTGTTCTGTCCTGTTCAGAGCAACCGTTGTAGGTCCCTGTGCCTCAGTCAGAATTTGAAATGTGCCATTATTCCATATGAGTGCTTTTTTATTCATTTCCCTTTAGCTCCTAAATTACTTCTTGACATTGCCCTTTCAAAAACTTGGTTTAATATTGGCTTCAACTGTGTGAGTTACCTTCCAATCAAAAGATATTTCCATTTTATATTTGTTTGACCTGGTTCTATTGGGGCCCCAAATTGCCTTGCTTTGTGTTGAGGCATCTCAACCTTTATCCTTTCCTACATTCATGTCTTCTTTGGGAAAAACAACCCTGTTGTAGCCCTGAAGACAATTTGCTTTTCCCTCCTGCCCAGAGAAATACAAGAAGGAGCCACTAGACCAGTGCTTATTATATTTTCCTTCATTTCATAATATCTATTTTCTAGGCTTTTAAAAAATAATTATTATTTTTATGTATATTTACTGTAACAATTAAAAAAATAGAAAGGGAAGAAAGATGATTTTCTTCTTCTTCCAACCACATCATGTAACCAATGATAATATTTTAGTGTGTATCTCTCCATTCTTACCTCGAGGCTTTGGCAAACGTATGCAAATACTGATTTATATAATTGACCTTTACTCTTACGTGGTTTTCTAGATGTGGCTTGTTTTCTAGAATTTATTTGCAACTAGAATTGGAACTTGTTCAAGTATTGTTTTTTCTTATTTTTCTTCATGTTTTTGCATGTTTTCATTGAAATTGTACCCCGGGGACTTGGCTTCAGCTATTAGCCGACCTGCCAGTGCCTTCCTGTGGAGCTCTGACTCTGCTGACCGCAGCTGTCTTCCCTCTGGGATATCCAAGTGTTCTTTGGCTTCATCCTCAGCTTTTCTTTTCTCTGGGAGTTTAAAGTGACTGGATTCAATTCAATGAGCAGCTGTTAATAATCGCTATGGTGGGGCAACTGTCCCTTATGTAGGACTACTGGAACATTGGCTTAAGAGGGACTCTGCTATAGCAAGAAAGGGATTCTAGAATTTATGGCACAAACTGAGCATATTGGAAAATTACGCATGTGGACTCAAAACGTCTTAGTGCTAATGTACTGAAATGTTTTTTCTGTTGATTCGTATGGTTTAACTGGTCATTTCTTAGAACTAGAAAGTGACTACAGGCTGCTTTTTACCCACAAATGCTGTGTTCTTCAAGAACAACTTCGCTGCTCAATTAGCTAGGTGAATGATATATGTAAATCAGACTGAGCAGCCACTGGGTGGCAGTAGAAATTTGAAAAATATACAGCATGAATATACTTTCTTATTGTTTTATCCTCTTACTGTTTAGCATACTATAAGACAACATTATTTTCAACAAGATGTCTTTTGACAGATAATATTCACTAACTTATCTCTCTAATGTAAATTACCATATTCAACTGTGAGAATAATATATAAAACATTAAACCTCATGACCCAGTATTCTATGAATATAATACACATTTTTAATACAACTCAGGATGACTTTAGATGGGTATAAATTATTTTCTTAATAATTAAAAGTTGCCATTACTTTTAATAGTTTAAAAATCTGCTAACAGGAGTCTTACATATTCAAAGAAGAAATGCTGAGGAATTTAGAAAAGACAAAGAATAATATTACTCATAATCTCCAAACAAAATTAATCATAGTTACTTTCATATATATATATATGAATCATTTATTCATTCAATCAATTCATATAATTGTATATATAATTTTAGATGTGTACTTGTTTTTTTTCAATGTCTTTTTTTTACATAATGCTCTAAACTGCTGGGGTTTTTAATTTAATATAGTGTAAATTATGTGCCCATCTCATTAAATATCAATTTACAATGTTATATTAGAAATAGAATAATATTCCCTCACATGAATATAAGCAGCAATTCCTTCTGGTTAAGAATTTACCAATTACTGATTTTTCTAATATTTATTCTTACAGACAACTGTTACTAATTTTGAAGTCAAGGTAGCTGATGGTTTTCAGCCTTCCAACATTTTGAGTGTAAACTAATACCTTCTATAGTGAGAGATCCTGAACTTTTTTCTGAAAGAGAGAGTCCGAACCTTCTGATCAGAACTGGAGGGACTAATCCTAAGTCAGAACATCAAGTATGAGGCCCAGACTTCTACATTTTAACAACCTATCAGAGCTAGTTAAAAGCATACTCAAGTTTAGAACTATTGACTCCCTGACTCAAACTACAGTAAGAGGACAGCAGCAATAATGTTAATAGGAAATGCACAAACTTGGAGAAACATTTCTATTTCACTTGTCTCCACTTCTTCCTTTATTCAGTGGAAATGATGATGTATCCTACGGTGAGGTTGATGTCAAGGGAATACTGGCGTATTCAACCTTAAAATGCAGGCTTTGGAGACTCTGCGGGCAAGAATATGCTTCTTTGAATACCAGAGATCATTTATTGTGACTGCCATATGCAACAAACTGCTTATGCTAAGTAGTTTACATATACTGCTATCCCTCAAAGCAATCTTGCCAGGTTGCTATAATTTCATCTTAATAGATAAGCTCAGAGGTTCAGATGGGTTAGGTAAATCAACGCAGGTAACTGTTGGTCAAAGTCAAGATTGAATTCAAACAAGTCTTTCTGCTGCTATGACCCATGTTCATCAACTCTAAGACTCTGTCAGGCTACACACAGAAAGCTGTATGGATAGGTAGGCAAATCAAGTTTCCTCCTGGCTTGTTAAGTTGACAAGAAGTCATTATTCCGCTACTGGTTTGTCACTTTCCCTTGCTGCTTGTAAATGGCAAGAGAGCTGATGTTGTGATATACCATGGAGTTCATTGAGAGGCAATTGGATTTATTTGTTCTTTTTATTTTAACTTTTTCATTTTAGAGGTGCAATTATTGACTACAGGTCAGGAAGTGTATATAGGTTGTTCAGAGGTTTTGAGAAACAATGAATAACATAAGCAAAAACATATCCTTGCTGACAGTTTCTTTAAAATGTATAGCTACTCACAACCATAAGGCGGCTGTGGGTAGAGAAGCTAATTCTGAAGTAGTTCATGCAGATTAACGTGTAACTAGAACTCATGGTTTAAAAAGGGCATGGTTTTTGGAGACAGAGGGCCCTTTCTGGGTGACTTAATAGGTTTTACTCTTACTTTCCTTATCTGAAAACAGGGATCATATTACTTACTGTCTTTGCTCTCAGAGGTGGCTTAAGCCTGAGCAAGCCACTGGATGATATTATACAAGAGACCCTTTCAATGCCTTGCTTGGTGAATAAACAATCCAACTTTTTATCAGAAACCTAATAACACAGGCCAAGGAAAAAGAACTGATTTTAATCATTTACTAGGAAAGTTGCCCTTTCTTCTCAAGTTGGCCCTTTGGAAATAGCTGATCCCATCAGTCTTGCAAGAATCTTGGTAAGAGGAAGGCCTAGGAAATTGACTATTTTGCCTTCTGTATTAACCTCCCCTATGTAGAGGATTTTTTGGAGAATGAGAAGTAATTTTATGTAAAATTATCCCCCATGGTATGCTAAGACCCAGGACCCTACATTTACTCTTACCTGTTACCCAAAGGCCTCTCCATCAGATGTACACTTGGCATGCTCCTAAGGCTTCACACCTTCTTCTTCTTCGATTCTCGACTTAAAAGTAACCTTCCATGTTTGTCACCTTGGGCAGCCACAACAAAAGACCATGAACTGGGTGGCTTAAACACAGACATTGATTTTCTCAAGGTTCTGGAAGCTTGGAAGTCCAAGATCAAGGGGCTGGCTGATTTGGTTTCTGGTAAGACTTCTTCGGACTTGCAGATATCACCGTCTTGCTGTTCTACTCGTGGTGTGGGGTGGGGTAGCGGAGAGGAAAAACACTCTGGGACCTTCTCTTAGAAGAATGTTAATGCTATAGTATCAAGCCCTGCCTTTATGACCTTGTTTACTTGTAATTACCTCCTTGTAGGTCCTATCTCTATTCCAGTCACATTTGGGGTTAGGGTTTCAACCTATGAATTTGAGGAAGAGACACAGGTCAGCATTTTCTCAGTGAGCCTTTCCCTAGGAAGCCCATCTATGTTAACAACCTCCACACCACTCAGTGTCCTTACCTGACTCACAATGTTTCTCAGAACTCAGGAATTCTGACTGTTCATTTCAGGTATTCATAGCACCTATGACAGAGTCTGGTACAGCGGAAGCCAACAATATAAATACTGCTGTGCACATGAATGAACTATCTTCTCTTATGCATGATGGAACCTGCTAGAAACACCAAAATAGATGAGATCCTACACCAGCCCTTCAAAAGGTCTCAGCCCTTTTACATAGACAAGGCTCACTATAAGTGAATGGTAGCTCTCTCTGTAAACTACACCTTAGGAAATGATCGAAAAGGAATGTAGAAATTGGTATTGTGCACAGTCAAGAAAGACATTTTCGTCTCCTGAGGAGATAACCTCTTCAAATTTGCATAAATCTATTTGCTGAACCATGGGTCAGGAAATCAGATTTCCCATTATTAAAGTTATCATTCTTCCTTGGTAATATTTATATGAGCCAAATGTAAACCATAAGAACAGGTCAAATCTATGTGCTGAAGTATGTTTTAAATATCCATCCTCATAGGCAAGTTACACACAGAAATATCCCTTGACAATAGTTTAACAAATGACCATTTGTAAGAATAGCCAATTGTAAAGCCCAGGTTTTCCTTTCTGATAAATCAGTTTGATATTCACTTAAAAAAAAAAATTTATTAGGTTACTAGGTCTTGGCCAGAGAGCTTTCTAAGCCATCCAAAATTTTATTAAGCTTGTAAAGGTATTTTTTAAGCATCCCCTCATTTTAATTTGGATGTAAAACTATAGGAAAAATAATCTCTAGTTTAGCTACAAAATAACACTCATTTTCCTGCTAAGCTCTAGTGACAAAACAATGTTAACGCACCTTGCTACCTGTGACTGCATTAGTGGAATCCAGACTGAAATGAGGAGGTGCTGACTTGCCTTGGCTGGTGAATCATGCAGGGCACGAAACCACAGTCCTGAAGCAAACCAGACCATCTGTGCTGTTTTCTCCAGATGAGCCAAATTTGGTGACAAACCATTCTCCATACAAAGGATCTTTTCTTTCTTTTTATTTTTCTATTTTAAGTGAGAAAGTATAATTCCTCCAGTAAAAAATGCAGGCAAGTATTTTGCTTCTTATATTGCCTAAATATCTTGACTCTGAACCTAGATAAAGTAAATTAAATTATGTCTGCAGGGGAGATTTTTCTCTCCAAAACTTCCATTCCCTCAATTATTCTCCCCATCCACCACACCCAAGCTGTTCTGGAAATAGGATGTTTCCAGGTACATTTAAATGGCATTTTCTATTGATATTAAAGTTAATTTTTTTTTAAATGGAATTTTCTGAGAAAATTCCCTTCATTTTATGACAGTGTTATGTGGTACAGTTCTGAAGCACAACACAAATGTTTGGTGACTATTTTTCTTGAAGAATCAATTCACTAGTAAAATCTTTTGTCCCCTGTAATGCAGCCTCTAGTATAGATGTGGTGATCAAACAGCACTAGTTTGCCCATTAAAGGTTGGATAAATCTTGGCATCAAAAATGCCCCAGTTGTTGGAAGCCTCTTACTAGTATTGAGGGTCAAGGAGTATGCTCTGCATGTGTTCAGTGAAATGCCTTTTTCTCCTTCAGTAGAAAAGAAAGTTAAGGCATCACATTTGGGAAATAACAAATTTCTTACACAATCTAACCTTACAAATTTACTATTACTGTATATATCATCAAATAATTACTTATTAAAATACTTAAAATGTTAGCTTGCCAGGTGCCTTCCAGAAAAATAGTTATGAGTTGATAAAAGATGATTTTGTCCTCTGGGGAAGATGGCGAGTCAGACACTGAACAGGATGTGAATAGCCCAAATCCTGCTCTTATCCTAGCGGCATGGAAGGGGACAGGAGGGCAAAGGTCACTGGGCACTACTGAATAAGCTTTTCTGTGTTTCTCCCACTTGTGTTCCCAGTTACCGGGCTAGAAGAAATAAAGCAGTAGGATTCACTTACCCAGGTAAGGTTTGCTTGGAAAAGTGTAGGTGCTGCAGGTTAGGTTGACCTGTGGTGCTACTTATCCTGGGGCTACCTGTTGGCTGCCTCTTCGATGCTTTCTCATTTTCCCCGGAGACTGAAACATTTCCCTCTTGTGATCACCAGCAAAGGGGGAAGCTTTTATTTCTTAGAAGCATTGAATGAGGCACTGTGAATTCCCTGACTTAGTCCAAACCAGCAACTTGTATGTGCAAGACTCAATCTTTGTGTTATCTGAACTCTGCTGAATAACAGAAACAGTCAGAAGCAATGTCTTCTCCCTTAAGAATAGCCCACATTGCAACTTCTATCAGGACACTGTTATTTTTTGCTACAGCCTCTGTAATACGGTTTGACTTTTTAATGTCTAGAAACATGTATCACATTGATCTAAAAAAGTATTAAGAAGTCAGTGACTACCAAGGACATCTGGTACCATAAACACCATCTTAATATGCTGTTAACTTTTACAAAATCAATGATCAACATTATTGATATCTGAACAAATGCCTAGGTTCACCTAAGAAGGGCCTGGGGACAGAGCTCTTACATGTCTAACGGATCATACACCTTCCTGAGATCATTATCAGGAAGGAATGTGTCTTTAGCGATGGGCCTTGTTCAAGGGCAATGACTAGGTTGCCGCCAGGAGGAAGCATGCCCTCCCTGCCACTGTGTCAGAAACCTCTGGAGTGCTCGTTCTCACCCGGCAGCAGTCCTAAATGGTTACACCCACTTGGGGTCTCTCTTTCCCACTGCACCTTGCACGTATCCTGATTATACTCTTGTCATATCAAAATTATTTTATCATCTTTCCCACTAGCTTGTAATGATTATCAAGGTTTGGGACCCTCTGATTCTTTCTCAGAATCCCCAGTACATAGTCTGTGAAGCAGTCATTGCAATCTTGTAGCAAAGAAGAGGATAGGCATGGGTCTCTGAAAAACATTCTTTCATATTCCAGACTTTTGCCATGTATTCTTTTAAACTCTTTAAGCCTCGGGCTCCTCAATTATTACATGGTTATAACAACAGTGCCTGGCCCACAGGATTTTTCTAAGGACAAATGTAGTCATTAATACCTGTGAAATGCTTTGCAGCACTGTACCAGCATTTCACGAGTATTTTCTATTTATTATTTTTTTACAATACAGTCTGCCTTTTGGGAACAACTCTGGGAAATTGCTGATTTGCTAAGTATACAGCTAAACTCTGAAAGTTTATTTATATGAACATAGTTTATAAAATCTCCTTCATATTCAGATCATGAAGGTAAAGACTTGAAAATGATTTGTTGAAACATTAAATCTAGGCAACCTATAATTAAATTCTTTAAATAAAATTATGGAGTGAGAGACACATTCTAGGACTTCTGTCCAATTGCCTTTTGCAGGAAAAAAAATGCCCAAACTGTTGTGTCAACTGCTCTCCTGGGTAAGAGCAGTTTTATTTTCTTCCAAAATAAAATACCTTTGATGACAATGAAGTGTCTACATGAAACTTAATGAATCACTGGTTAAATTACTTGTTCTCAGTCAAGGACTATGATGGATACAAATAAATACTTCAGATGCTAAGAGCAATTTTCACTCAAATAAGGCCACAATAATGTGGTAAGGATAATTAAATATTTATCTAACAACTGTATAATTGTTCTTGTTTCATGAGAATATAGGAATTAAATCATAAAACATTCAGATCAGTTTCAATAAATGTCGGTTTACAGAACACCGGACTGTTCAACTTCCTCTAATAAATTCTGGAATAAAGGATACCTGTGGAGTAATGCAATGAAAGTAATAATAAATAAGTTCCATGTTAAATAAAATTAAAGCATTTTGTAAATATTTTAATAGGAAAAATAGGACAAAAAGGGAATGCCATCATCGTACCGAAAATAGCTTAATGAAACTTAGAAGCATCAATTTTCCATTGATTTACTTGGGTAAGTTGGACTTTCATTACTATAAGCATTTAATTTGGTTTTTGGAGGAAGCAGTGTATTTTGTTTTTCCTCCCCCCTCCAAAAGTAAACATCCTCTTTCGCCATCTGGTGGCCAAAGACAGCATTGTCCATTTAGATGAAAACAGCGGAACTATGATTTAGCCCTGTTCTGTTTAATGCTTTCCGATTCATTTTAAAGACATGTGTATTTTTTAATCAATGTAAATATAAGTGAGGCAATTTTGTTCTAATGGCTCACAGCATTTTCCTCAAATAACTCTAGCTGTAATATTTAATGTCAGATTAAAAAAAAATCAAATCTATTCTTTTAAAAAAGAATTTTAAAAGTTAATTCATTTGGAAAGTTACAATTAAATATGGTACTTAACAATTTGACCCAAATATCTTTTGGTGTAAAGAATTAACAAGATCTTTATGAAAGCAATTTCCAAATTTTTTTAAAATGATAAGCACAGTAGATACTGTTAATTTCAAAGAGATTTTTGAGTTTTAATAGTAGTTATAACTGTGTGTTGTCAACTCACCAAACTAGAAAGAGTAGATAATTTAGCAGTATATGGTTTTTTCTCCCTATAATTTTTTTTTTTTTAAAGATTTTATTTATTTGACAGAGAGAAACACAGCGAGAGAGGGAACACAAGCAGAGGGAGTGGTAGTGGGAGAAGCAGGCTCCCTGCCGAGCATGGAGCCCAATGCGGGGCTCGATCCCAGGACTCTGGGATCATGACCTGAGCCGAAGGCAGATGCTTAACGACTGAGCCACCCAGGCACCCCATCTCCCTATAATTTTTTAAGTAAAATTTTCAACAAATTTATTAACACATTTTAGGTAACTACCTCATTTCATAAAAAAAATTAAAAATGACAATTATTTAATGTTTAATTTCTTTATTTTCTCCAGAATATTTTAATATTGAAACCCAAATTGTTACTTTGAGAAAGGGAAAAACAGAGAAACATGAAGAGACAAACATTTCATTTCATTTAACTTATGGTATTGTGAGCAGTCACTTTTGTAGGCAACACTTTTTTTCTTTGTAGAAAAGAAATAAAAAACAAACAGCACCATTAAAGAATGCATGATCCCTGAATTCTAAACAAAACACTGTCTAAAAATTGTTTAAATGCTCCTTGCACTCAGTCACATTTAGTCAGGTATCAAAGCAAGCATAACAGTATTAAATTGTAGCAGTCTTACTGAATCAACTGCTCCCCCTTCTGAGGATTTTACACACCTTTTCTGAGTTTTTCCTGTGGGAATAATATATTCTTTGGTAGAGGACTGAAGGAGGGTTTTACTTTTCTGTATGCTGATAGAAAATGTCTGGACGTTCAGGGCCTTCGCCCCCAATCTGTATTTGTCATGCATGTTATGTTTGGATTGATTTCACATTTCGCTGTTACACTGTAGGAGTAATACCGCCTTTTCTTTTTTAAAGGCATTAAATGGCTAATGTCAAACAGATGTAAACATTCAGAATACTGACCCCCCCCAAAAATAAACACACATATTTAAAAAAAAAAAAGACTGTACTGAAAATATGAATCAGATTAGGTTTCCAGGAAGCAGGGGGAAAAATACAGCAGTACAAGAAAGTTATGGCAACCAAGTAAAGCACTTTCTTTGAAACATTCATGAACAGTACAAATACAACAAAGTTTTTCTACAGTCTAAATTATTCTGCAACTATCAAATATAGTACAAAGCGAAATAGTATGTGCTATAAAAAAGCAGCTCCTTTAAATTATAGTAAAAATGCTTTTTGTTCGCTTTACAGTGACAAAGCATGAGGACTGAAGACAAGATTTTTATATTCAGTGACATTTTGGCTACATAGGCCCCTGACAGTCTGACGAGTTCCTTTTCTAGGACTCTTCACATTGTTCTCTAGAAACACAGAAAGACAGTGACTCTGGGCTCCTTTGCTTCCCAGCAGGCAGCTAGCGCGGTGCCGGCCTCCCCACAGGAGAGAGGAGGCAACCCTAAGCTTGGCTTCAGCCTCTGTGACCTGGAGCCTCACCAGACCAAGGAGGAACGGGGAACCCAAGGCCACAGTGACTTCCTCTCTGGAAATGGTGCGAGTGTTTAAAATGGGGCTAAACCATCACATGTTCTTACTCTAGGCTGCGTGATAAAGCGCCATTCGCACCAGTCCGTTGGGTCTTGTAGGTTTATTCTGAACAACTAAGAACATCCAAGGTCTCGAAGTCACCTAAACCTGCTGGATAGATAGCTCATCCCAAAAACACATACCACCGTAAAGTCTTTATAGCAACCAGGCTCAACCTCAAAGGTTTGTTTTCAAGTTTTTTCTTCAAATTAGACCTTAGCAGAGAAATATTATATATAACTATGGTGCTCAGTTCACCAACATTTCTGCTCTTCTCACTTTGGGGAAGGAAAACTATTTTCATTTTGAAAATGAATTTGCATCAGAACGTTATTAACATGCCCATTAACTACCTAAATGTCTTTACACACTTCAGGCATATGCATATCATAGAGGAGGGGGATGGGGGAATAGCAGTTTTCTTCCTTCCCCTGCTCCAAAAGTGCTACTTAGGGAAATACATCCTTTGTGATTCAAAAAAAAATTACATGTTACATGTGCAAGTTCTATTCCTGATGGGATATCATAGTGTCCAATAATCAGGATAATGCACACACTAACATTTGCACATCACACCACAATAACCATGTAGTAAATAACATACTGCATTTGCACATAGGCAGATACCTGTGGAAATTAGGAAACTAAGAACCTACTTACCTAATCCAAATATACTGGCTTTTATATATATAATTTAAGGGGACACTTGTAAAACATCTGACCCATATTTTACTTCTGAATTTTTCTTTCCATTATTTTTTAGCCCAAAGATATTAATTTTTCACTAATATAAACCATATGCAAACACCAGAATTTGATCTGGGGCAAAAAAGACAAAGGGCACAGAAGAATTATCCTCTTTGGACCTGGGTGACAGAATCCATGCACGATCAACAATCATTTCTCCAAAATCATGTGAAAAAAATCACCCATTTTGTGAAAAATCAAAACTTACGGAAGGACACTTTTTCGTTATTCTCAGTAAGTACTTTGCAGGCAGTATTCCACAATGATGCAACTGATAATGAGCTCAGTATCACTTCAGCCTCAACTGTACCTCATATACAAAGTACAAAGCTTGGTGGACCAGCATTTCTTCAACACCCCATGTCAGTTACTGATGTAGTGATTTTGAATCTGCTGGTGTGGACAGTACCTGACACTGGTCGAACGGCAGGTGGATTTGGAGGGAGCTGGCGTGCAGGTGTCTACATGTAGGGGTTCCCCTATGTGAGACTAGAGCATGCTCTTCTGACCCAAGATGGTACTGCAACCAAGCAGACCACAGAGAGGACACCGCCCCAACACAACCTGGTGCAGTGAGCCCAGACTTCCGCCGCATTCCTTGGGAGGGGCCAGTGAAGTGCGCTGCTCACTTTCTCCATCACTAACTTGGTTAATTTCACCATGAAAAACCTAAGTGATCTTACCGAAGCACCAAATCTCAGCCACAGAGGCAGACCCTTCTCTGCGTTTCTAAGTATCTTTCGCTATTAGCAAATGTATTAAGTGACATCTGTATCACCTAATAAAATTTGGCAACATCACAATAATAAATATGGAGGGGAAAAGACCTATCGTGTTTGATTACTACAAAAAAAAAAATCACAAGTTTTCTTTTTTTTGTTTTTTCCTCCAGGAATGTAATCTCTGCTCGCTCCAGTTAATTTTTAAGACATGTTTTAAGGGAATGTCTAAAGTTTACATTGATGTGAGAATGTCTGACGTTCGTACCCTGGATACAGATGATTTCCGACCCCCACCAGTGTTTTGCTCCGTTTTTTTAATTCTACAGCCACAATCAATCAATGGGTTAATAGCACTCCAACTTTTGTGCTCTGTAATCTGAAGTTAAATGGGCGTGGCTTCTGCTGTCTTTCCTCTTCCCACAGTGTGCCTGTGCTTTTTGAACTTGCTTTAGGGAACAGAACCTCCTGAACTACAGCTGTTCTCTGGCAGGAGAGTAGCCGAAGTATGCGGAATGTAGCTCAAATCCTCAACACTCAGCCTTCACTGGATAAATACCGACAATATTCGTAAAATGCAGTATCCCGTTTTCAAAAGCAGTTCTACTCCCCCAAATACAAAGAATGTACTGAATTCACCTGAGGGGGGCGGAAACGAAACATGCAATACCTAGAAAGAGTTTTAAAATGAGGACTATTTCAAAGTCAAATATAATTAATTATATAGATTGTGAATCATGAGGGAAAAAATGCTCAGAAATAGATCAACGAGTCAGCCTTCTGTAGTTCCTTTTATCATCAATGATGCTTTAACAGAGAGGTGGCCAACCTCTGCAGGGTCAGAAGTCAGAATGTACTGGTGTCATCAATAAAGGGTACAATTTCCCCCCCCCCATTTTAATATCTAGTAGTTGTATTAGAGTGAATAGAATGGACCAATATTTACATTATCAACCCACTTCTATGTGTTTGCATACACAGCATTTTACTCACTGACTTTTTAAATTTTAGGGCATTTTTTTTTTTTCATACTTGCTCTTAAAAGCTACACATGATGTTCTGAAATCCTATGGGCCTCTGGGCCTCTGGCCTTCTCAGTCAACTGACCTTACAGTATCAGGTGTCAAAGGGCTCGAACCACATTACTGGCCTTGAGGCCCACACTGCAATATCAGGTCTAAGACACACTTCACTACAATGTGTGCACAATGTCCAAGGCAGATCCAGATATTCTCCCAGTCTCTGAAAAGAGTAAAAAGGGAGGGAAGAGAATAAGGACAGTGGAGTTCATTAATGGCATACCTCCTTTAATGTATCTTTCATGATATGAGCAAATACAAGGAATCATACATTTAAATCAGATTCCCCTTTCCAAATATGATTTAATGACTGTGGTAAGGGTAGGTCCAGAAGAATCAACTGTGAAAACCCTTGTTGTAATGGTTAATCTACAGAAGAATGAATAACCAACCACCTTAAATCACTTTTACCATTCTCTTTCTACATTCTGCATTTCTGGTTAGCTCTGAGTAATTAAAAATGTCCTTTTCCTATCTACACCGGATTTAAAAAAAAAAAAAACAAAAACGAATGGGGTAGTGACCTGCGTACACTTGGACAGAAATTTTCCAAAGCTGGGAATGGTAACTTAATATGCAAAAGAAATGCCACTGAGCCACTCGGTCGGGGTGTGATCTCCCCTTTCTGGGAAATGCAAGTAAAGAATCCCAGAGAGAAAAGATAATCTGTTCCAGAGTAAAATAAATTATCACGATATAAACCACTGAGTTATTCAATTTGTCGCTGCTGACGCCGTTCGACTTTTCCGCGTTGAAAAGGGATACTGCATCTTTCCTCAGTTCTTACCGCACCACCAGGCAAGCTACACAGAGTTTGGAGGGACCTATGCAGTCGTCATGGCAGAAGGCCCCGCAGCCTTTGCACACAATCATGGCTTTCAGCCGGCAAGAGCATTTCAGTTCCAATTCATCCGCGTTGCTGCTGTCGGCAAAGTTCTGAACGGGCATCTGAGCGTTCTGACCAGGCAGGCCCGTGGCGGGATTGGAGCCACTTCCCAAAATCCCAATGGACTTTTCAATTGCAGATGCTGCCCTTTTGAAGCTTGTGCTCCCAAAGTGTATTGTTGGATAATTTCCACAGAGCTGCTGTTGTTGCTGCACCTGCATTTTCTGAGCAGCTAATTGGGTAAAAGGCTTTTGTGGCTCAGAAAGCAAATAGGAAGAGAAATCTGCATTTTTTAGCGCAAATGCTTTTAACTGTTCTTTCATTTCATTCTGGTCATAGGAAACTTGTTTCATGCCCAGTTCACAGCTGCTGCTTAAACCTTCCTCAAAAGAAAGAGGTTCCGATTTTATATTGCTACATATGCCCGTGGACTGTGGCCAACTAAGTCTCTTAGTGGTTTCCATGGTAACCGGTGGCTGCTTTTGATCGGATGGGACTTCGGCGTTAGGAAGAGGTGGAGGTAGCGGAGGTGGTGGCGGTGGGGGAGGCGGAGGCGGGGGCAGGGCCAAGGGCGGAGGGGGCAGAGGGGGCGGAGGGGGCGGGGGCGGGGCATGCACGAGGGCTTTGTTTGGCATTGCGTGTGCAGCCCCTCCCACGTCATCACCTTCTTTAAGGGGCATGTTGGGGGATAACATGTTGGCTAACCTTAGCTGGTGGGGTGCGGAAGAAAGGCCGACCTCTCCCAGTCCCTTCTGTTCCAGATGCCTGTTGAAGGCAAACGCATTACAGCCCACTGGGGTCTTGGCGGAGGCCTGCAGCAGGGCTGCACTCGGAATGGGGCCCCTGGCAGCCATCGGCATTTGGTAAAACTGCTGTCTGTGTGAGGTACCGTCGGGGTGGAAGCTGCCGTTCTTGCCGACGTGAAAGAGGTTCTGCTGGAAGCTGCAGGAGGGGAGCAGCCGCTTCTGCTGTTTGACCTCGGGGCTGGGAACAATTCTGCTCTGCATGGGGTGCTTGTTCAGCCACTCCTGCTTGAAGGGCTGGCTGTGTCCTAGTGGAGTCAGGCCCGAGTTGACCACACAAGGCACCCCTTTCCCATCTGGCTCCAGCAGCAATTTCCCTGGCTCGCACTTCACTTGGGTGTGCTCCCCCACGGTCCTGGCGACTCTCTTTTTGGGGTGGTTTTCCCGCTTCCTCATTTGCAGTGGCGCAAGGGTCCCCGCCAGGTAGCCCTTCCCATCCGGGTTCGGAGAGCTGGACGGCATTTCTACGATGTTCCGCTCGGCTGCTGTCTTCCCCGCTGAGGTAGTTTGAAGAGGCAGAGGAAGCCTGTTGATCTCGAGCTTGGCTCCCAGTCGGGGCTGAGGCAACACTTTTTCCAAAGGCAGGTTGCCCTGGAGTAACTGGGTCACCAGCGGATTGTTGGCCTCCACAGAGGACAGACGGCAGCCGGAGCTGCCGGCGCCGGGAACTCGTTTCAGGGGGTCTGCGGCCAAGGAAATCACCTCTTCCATGGGACCGGAGATGGGAGCCTTCACGTTCTGCGCCTGCTGCACGCTAGGGGCGACCTCCGCGGCCGGGGCAGGCAGCTCGGGGCCCGGGAAGTCTTCGGTGTCCATCCTAAAGGCCTTGTCCACTTCATGAGGTTCGGACTTCACGGGGAGAGTGACGTTCGTGAGGAGATTCCTGGGGTGAAGTTCGGACACGTGGGGGTAGCTGGCGTGTTCAGTTTTGATGGCCTTCGGGCAGCTCTGCTCCAGATACTCCTTCTGCTTACTTGGAGCAGGGTGACTCGCCAGGGGCTGCCCTGCGCCCCGCACCCCCTCCTCGTTCCAGCACATCCGGTTGCCTGGGTTATACTGACTGCTACAGGTCGTGTCGGCTTCGCTTTTGAAAGCGGTTGGGCCACGCGCCTGCTCGGCAAAGCTATGACTAGGAGCGGGCACTTCGTTGCGTTTGTCCGGACCCACGAGGGGTCCCTCTCGGAGGCCCGAGCAGGCTGCCTGCATCGGGGTACACTCCTGCTTCGCTGCCGCAGCGCTGATGAAACTCGAGCCCTGGTCCACGCCCTCGCCGGCCGCCGGCTCTGGCCGGCTGATGACAGACACCTGGGGGCACGCCACGGGCTGGAGGGAGGCTTCTGTCCTCACGGCCCTGCTCTGGAGGTCCAAGCTGGCCTCTGCGCTTTCGATGGAGACGGTCAGAGACAGAGTGGAGGTCAGCGTCGTG
The DNA here is from genome assembly GCA_028646535.1 of Procyon lotor. NCBI lineage: Eukaryota > Metazoa > Chordata > Mammalia > Carnivora > Procyonidae > Procyon > Procyon lotor. The sequence continues at coordinate 29,923,204 of CM053616.1, forward strand.
CTGTGGTCCACGATGACTTTACACGGGATCGATCGGTTTATGGCTGCTGGTGCGAAGCCCCCCGCAGGTGGCTGAGGTTTCCCGGAATTGTCTGCCCTGTTCCGGGGCCCTGAATGTTTGTCCGAGCTTTCAGCGCTTAGCTTGGGAGGACTCTCATAAGAGTTTATGGTCAGCGTGCTTCCAGTAAACAGGGCGGCAGGCGGACGCGCGGCCAGAGAGTCTGTGGCCGCGGCCGACTCCCTGCAGCCGAGGGCGGCTCTCACAGTGGTACCCAGGGGCCCGGGGGCCTGTTCTTCACTCCCAGGCATGGCTATCTTCTCAGAAGGAAATCTGTTCATTCCCGTTGGGGAAATCAAGACCGAGCTCGTGGAGAGATGGTTTGGCAAGTTATTTCCAATGGAGGGAGTTGGCACGGAGGTGTACTGACCGGAGACAAGGTTACCAGCGCTGGTGCTGGACAGTGGCAACTGCTTGTCGTCCATGGGGCTCGAGACACCGCGGCCCTCGGCTGGGACCGGGACAGGAGTGCTTTCAATACATTTTGGTATAATGGCTATGCACGGAGCATCCGTTCCCTGGATGGTTTTTAACATGCTTATATTACAAGCAGAAATTGTGGTATTTGCACTGTCAACAGACATTAGAACAGAGGATTTATCAACAGAACTCACAAAGGGATGTTCTTTAATTGCTCCCGACATAGCAGTGCTGCAAACAGACACAGGGACAGAATTTTTATTAAAAAGCATGGGCACACTGCTATTTTCAGAAGAGGTAGATGAAACAATTTTCTCAGATAAATGCGACACGGGTATATTTTCGTCAGAACTATGCACAGATAAGTCCGTGGCAGTTTCTGGAAGTTTAGCTGGGTTAAGAGACGACTGTAATACAGTGGTGGTCTCCCGGAGGTGCGTAGACTTGTTGCTAGGAGATCTGCAGTTTGGATTGACAATAATCACACCGGTTGACCCTTCAATTTTTGTTTCAGGGGTAGAAGAGACTTCTACGCTTGGAGGCCCTTCCTTTGATCCGAGTGGAGGCAATCGGGACTCTTTAGTGTTCTGGAAGAGGTGGGCTCGGGCTTGATGCTTTGCAAAGAGCTTCGCCTTTGTCTGCTCTTTGATATGTGCCAGGGTTCTCGCCTTTCCACCTTCTCCTGGGCTCCCCATGGCTCCTGAGACGATGCTCGCAGCAGCGGCTACAGCGGCTGCCGCGGCCGCCTCTCGCTGGGCCCTCGCTTGCTGGGCCCGGGCCTTGATGTCTGCAAGGGTCCTGGCTCCTGTGTTCCTCCCACTTCCAACCGAAGTGCTGGGAGAGGCGCGAGACTCTGGTTTGGAGACTGGCTGGCTCTTGATAATGAAAGGTGGCCCAATTTTGGAAAGCTGGATCTACAGGAAGGGGAGGACAGAAAGAGAAAGCGCTTGGTACATGATCACAGAGGACGCAAGTGGCACATGATGACGTAAGGGAGGTAAGATGGGTGACATCCTCTCATAATGTGGCATGAAGGACACTTAAATTCCCAAATGGGCCTTTAGGGTATAAAGCGACAATCGATGTGGCACGAATGTGAAATTAAAAATTTTAATCTCTGTTTTTCATCTTTAGAAACATCAACCGGTGACTTCGTTTGGTATGGAAATGAAACATCTTCTTAATGCCTCATGTAAATGGAAATAAAATCTATGCTTCTTAAAATGAGGTTAGCTAAAAAAGACTTACAGATAGTTAGCTTTTAAATTATCTTTCTTCCTGGCATGGAAAACTGGGACCTTCATTCTATACGAGTTTATCTCTTCATTTGCCACAAAGAAAAAAAGCCCCAGCCAAGAAGTCAGAAGACTAGAATTATCATCCTGCCTTCACTCAAAGAAATTCTGTAATCTTGGGCATCATGTACTTCACTTTCTCCAGGGACCTCCGTGAGCCAGAGACTGTGGTTTTTCTGTACTCCCATACTACCTGGCACGCTGGCTCATACCTGTATAATCAGCACACGATGTGAGTTTGTAAACTCACTTGTAAAATGAGACTAGTTATTTCTGGTCTATTTCCTTCACAGGACTGTTATAAAGATGGAATAGACTATATTTGTGAGAGTGCTCTGCTTTCCAAAGGGATTTGGTATCATTATCTTTTCATGAAAGCAAGGGCAACTCTGGTTTTCTGCCTTGAAAAGCAACTACGGGTTGGGCAGTTTCTTGGGATATTGGTAATCTACAGTTTGCTGAATTTCATAAATAGCCCAACCCACACTGTCTACCTAGCTCATGCGAAATTAAGAGACTCACAGTCATCACCAAATTTGTGAGGCACAAGACTTAACAATCAACATCTCATAGCAATGCGCTAGTCACTAAAAGCATTAGTCACAGATTAGAGAGTCATGATTCTTAGGGTCATAGATTTGGGGAGTTGGAAGGGATCTAGTTAAAGCCCGTCATTTTACAGTTGAAAAAACTGAGCCTGTGTAGGTAAAATAGGCTGCCCTGGGATCATATAACTAGGGAGTGACATATGATTCCCCATTCAGGGCTCCTGACAAGTACTACTTCCCTTGTTTTCCTCCCTCTAGGAAGAGCTTTTCCCAGGAAATATATCTCCCTTCTTAACATATGTATATTTACACTATAAACGCTTGACACATCCCACAGGATCATATCAATCTGGAATTATGCTTTGGAACTTTGGTAGATGAAATGATGTTTCTGAGCCATAACCTTTCTCATTTTCCAATCTGTGATGATTCTCTTCTAATTCAAAGGCTTCAAAGAAAAAAAAATGAATTTAGAGAGGAGATTCAATTTTCCCTTTTAAATATTTTCTTTACTTAAAAAGAAACAACTAAAAACATTAAAAAAAAATTAAGCCTAGATATACTTAAGCAAGAGCTCAAGGCCCTAAATCTATTTATGTTATCCATCTACCATGAAGTATATGCGACATTGAAAACAAGCTTTTGACAAGAAAAATCAGACTGCTATGTTCAAAAATATTTCCCATGAAAAGCATGCTTATATTTTTCTTTCCACTGCTTGAGAAATTAAAATATGTAGTGGGGCTTTAATTGGAGCTTAATGTTCATCTTTCACATCTTTAGAATCTTATTTAATAGGGGTTACTTTATTAAGTAGAATAACTACAGCTACACTCTTAAAGTGTATGGATATATCCATCAGCCTTATGGATATCATGAGACACATACATAAAACAGATGTCAGAGCAGAGCAAAATAAAGAGAAAGAGATTAAGAGAAACACAGCTTGAATACATTACAATCCTAGACCAAACGTATGGTGGAATAATCCACTTTACTGTTGGACAGTACAAATGGACTGAGATGAAAGCACCAAATAAATTTAGATTATATTGGTTAGGATTTTTTTTTATTAAACAGAGTATTTCCTTTGAATTAACCTTAATTTTTAGTTTACTTACGTAGAGCCAATTTACATAAAAGGTTTGTTTTCTGAGAGTTAATACCTATCTGGCATCAAAAGAGAATATATAAATGGGAATGTTTCACTACAGGCTTTATTATCTGCCTCTTTACTATCTCAAAAATAAAAAAAAGATTTATATATCTGTATACCTACAGCGTTTCCCCTCAGAGTATGCAAAGTAATTTCATTGATACACTTGAGAAATATTTAATGAGGCACTTCCGTAAGTCAGGTCCTTTCTGCTAGGGAACAGTGGTGGTAAATATTGCTGGAAATAAACGAACTGATATTCTGCACCTTCTCCTTCATGTATATAAAGTCCTTCCCTAAGTCAGGTCCTTTCTGCTAGGGAACGGTGGTGGTAAATACTGCTGGAAATAAAACGAACTGATATTCTGCACCTTCTCCTTCAGGCCCTCTGACTTTTGACTACTTTCCCTAGTCCTACTGAACTGAGGAGGCTAAATTATCTTTCAACTTTCCCAAAGTGCATGTAGGTCTGCGTCCTATACCTTGGAGTCCCCAAGAGGTCCTCTGTTTCATGGTCTATAGACTCCTCCAGGCCCTGTTCTCCCTCCCCATTTCTTTTTCCTTAAATGCTGAGTCTAAATATATACATGTATCTAAGATTATCTTGTGAGCTCAGCAATCCTTAAAAAGGATCATTTAATATTAGACTAGTGCTGAGAGTATTAGATCATCAACTGCTACATAAAACCCAGAGGGAATAAAACCTTATTTAATTCTGAAAATTAAGCATCTAAATAGGAAAAACCTATCTCTGGCATTGTCTTTAACGTTACCATATTAGCCCATACCTTGAGAGGTGGAACTCTGGGTTCCTCTCTTGGAGGCTGTTCTTTCTCAGGTGGGCTGCTAGATGGTAAGTTCCGGGCTGACTGATCATCTTCTATCCGGGCCCTCTTTTCCTTACAGATTCCAAAGCTGTGCTGCTCTGCAGTTTTCCTCTTCGATATCTCAGATTCTCTACTTTCATTTCTTATCCCGTCCGGTGACTTGGAGGGCTCTGACAACTTGGAAGAATGTGAAGTCTCCAACCGATTCTGGGAGCTCCCTTGCTTGTGTGTTTTGTTTCTAGAGCCTTCTGAAAACGAAGCCTTATCCACTGATGAGACATACTGCTTGTCCTGTAATTTAGCTGATGGAAGCTCATTTCCCTTAATCTCTGTCTCTTCAGAAAAGACAGGTAACTCCGATGGTGAAGATGCCCCTTTCTTTTCTGTTCTTTGCAGGACATTATGATTTTTCACTTTTATCATTTCTATAGTAGGAAGTTCTGGAATTGAAGCAGGATAGGGCTTCTCAGTTTCAACATGTGATTTACAAGGCTGCTGATCCAGAGTCTTACCGTGCAAGTCTTCTGATGGAAATGCTTCAAGAACAATGGAACCCATTTTGATGGGTTCAGGAGTATTTGATAGAGTCTTCTGTTGAGAGAGAAGGCTCTCTCCCAGGGGCTTGGCAGGGGCAGAGCCTTCATCTTTCTGTGGGGAGAGTGGTTCTTCAGATAGGGAAGGGGACTTTCTTTGCTGACGCACCATTCTTTCATTCATGGAAGAATTAGAAATTGGAGATGTTTCTGAAGGAAGTGGCAAACTGGATATAAAAGCGGTCTCAGATGTGAGTAGCATGGAAGACACTGAAGACGTTTCTGATGTCAAAGGTAAATCAGACATGGGTGACGTTTCTGATGTTAAAGGTAAATTTGATACTGGGGATGCTTCAGAGGTTAAAGGTAAATTGGACATCAGAGATGCCTCTGATATTTCAGGTGAAGTGGATATCGGAGATATTTCTGACATCAAAGACGCATGAAGGTTTTCATCAGGGGGATTTCTCTGATTATATTTGTCTGCATTTTCAGTGCTGGACACCTCAGAACAAAACGTTGTCTCAAGGGAGGCTGGAGTGCATGATTCCTCTGAGGTGGACTGGGTTTCCCCTCCTGGAGATGTCAGGCTGGTACAGGCTCCCTCTGGGCTCTCGGAAGAGAAGGAAGTTTCCGAGATGCAAGCATTTTCAGAAAGCTGTTCGTCAGGATCACTCTGTAGCTCCATATCTACAGCAATCCCTTCACTGGGAAATTGGTCTTCTAAAGAAGAGGACCCTGTTTTTATTTTTGGAGGATTGGTCTCTATTGCAGTTTCTGGCTCCTTATGTTCTGTGTCACTGACATGAGTCACAGTTGAAGTGGAAGGAACAAGAGAGTCACAGACTTCTAGCTGATCGATAACAACCGACATTTCTTCCTGGGGAGATTCGGATTTCTCTTCCACCTTCACTTCAATATGAGGCAAAGTTTCTAAAACATCGTTCATCATAACACAAGATTCCAAGCTATCTTCGGGAGGTGCTACATGAGGCTCTTCGTGAGAGTTGGCTGGACTTTCAGACTCCTCAGAAAATTCAGGTATTGTCTTATGATTTTCATCCTGACATTCACAGATACTAGTCTCTACCTCTTCTGCAATTTCCTCCTGAATCACAGATTCTTCAGGGATCAAGATATCTTCTGAATCTGATTCTGCCATTACATCTTTACCTACATCTACCATAGGACAAAGCGTAGCACAGAAATCAGGCTCTGGAGAAGTTGGACTTTTCATGCTTTTTGGCTGTTGCTCTTCCAAGGGAGTCTGTGCAGAAAGACCCGGAAGGCCAGAGGTTCCACATGAACTACTTTCAGCTCCATCGCTGTTTGATCCAGAAGTGAGCTTTATCGATTCCTCTCTTGACATGCCCAATCTGAACAGAAATTAGGAATATTAAATTATTGTTCAACCACAAAACATGAAAGGTACAATTTGGATATGTGTGTGTGTATGTGTATTTAACAAAAGCAAATGCATCAAATTAATTTTACAATCACTAAGTAACATGCTTAATTTATGTAAACTCGTTTATGATGACTTAGTTCTTCTACTTCTTTTATAATCATAACTAAAATTACTCTGGTTAAGAGAGGTACAGATATTTATATTTATTTTTTAAATTTTATTTTATTACTTATTTGGTACAAATTTTTATTCTGTAAGCAAGGAGATATGAACTTTGCCAAATGTTATGTAAAAGGAATTAAAAAATTACATACTACAAAAGATTACAAAATATGGGCAGAAAAGCAAAAGAATGGATAAGATCTAAAATTTTTTATTCAAAAAGTAGCAATATATCTTTATCATAGAAAATTACACAGTCTTCAAAGGATGCAATATAAGTAAGTAAGATCGATGGAATATGGGTATGTTATAAAATCTTAAAACTGAAATGACTTCCGAAGATTAAGTTCTCTTAAATCAATGTAAGAGGTGTGTTACTAACCTTATTTTAGTTTCTAAGTGTCTAACTTAGGACAATATGGAAATTTCACTAAAGAATAACAAACATATTTGGGGTCAACAAAGTTGATTCTACTAGATTACATTTGTATGAAGCAAGGCCTTAAAATTCTTTCATGTGATCTCTTACTGTAAGGATATTCCATGAAAGATAACAAAGAGTATCAAGAAATAATGTAAACCAAATATTCATGTCATAAGGAAAAGTTCATCAGAATTACAAGGACATTGTAAATCACTATTTCCTGTCATACTAACTTAAAACATCCGTATCACATGGTAGAGAAAAAAGCCGTTCTAAAAGAAGATAGAGTACAGCCAATTACAAAGATAGAAATATTCTCAAACATATTTGAGTGAAGAAATACAGCTAAAAGTATTGGTGTAGGAAAATACCAGTGAAATCTTCTTCAACCTTTTACTTAAAGTCTCAAAACAAAAGGGAAATAAAATTGAATATATTTTTTAGGGTGTATTCATTGCCTTCTTTACTAACATTCAGAAGGCTCTAAAAAGAAGATAGGAAATACTGCCTTCATAATTAGCCTCTTTTCTTTCAACCTTCCCTAAGATGGGTTCAAACGAAGCTCCAATTTATAGCTATCCTACACTGAGAGGAACAAAACTACATTACAGATAAACTTAAAGCAGAAGAGTCAACTAGAAATTTGGTCCCTTGGGGCTAGGCCAAGCAGAGATACTACTGATACTAGGTTAAGTGTAGAATATACAGTAACTATCCACAGGCAGCCAAATTTCTGCTAGTTGGCTAATAAGGCTATCATAAATTTATTAATTCATATTATTTTTAATATTAAATATCACAAATGTATGGGATATATAAAATGTACATATTATATATGTGTGTGTACATTTATAATATATATGTATATATGGAGAACAGCAATGTATAGAATATGCCTATGTCAACATTTTATTTATTAAATTATTTATTAAATATTTATAAATATAATAAATAAGTAAATAATTATTAAATAAAATCATTTCAATAAATACTTTTTTAATTAAAAATGGATTTAAGATGGCAGAAGGCATAGAAGGTTGGTTTTCACAGCACACCACATAACAACACAAAGGAAAACAGTTAAGTCCAGAAATCTATCATTCTGAGTTAGCACACAGATGGGTGATCTCTAAGTGACTAAAGCAAATACAGAACAGTATTATGTTATAAGCAGAGTAAGCCAATCAGAACTCTAATAGAGAGCTTAAACAAACAGCTGAAAACTAGAGCAGACAAATCTTAACAATGAGGGAGTTTGGATGACAACATTCTTGGGAAAACAGAGCAGTGAAAAGGCACATGTCAACTGAAAATTATCTGATGCTAGGGAAAACAATCTTTCACACACTGGGGTAGTTTAAGTAACCTTGAAGTAACAAAATTAGAAGGACATGGAAATGTCCAAAATATAACTGTCATCCACTATGTTATCGAAGACGGAAAAAGACAAGCAAGAATTCCATGACATGAGGGGACAGAAACTCTATGGATAAACTACAGCAAGAAAAGGGTCAAATAAAAGAAGTGTTTGTATTCATAGCTCAGGGATGGTAAGAGGGAATCATGCTTACTGGTAGGTAGCAGTTACCTTCTAGGGCAGGGCCCTTTAATCTGATATGTATGGGAGCCTGGAAGCCCTCAAATTTTTTGTAAAAACAATTATATGTGTGTGACTTTTTCTGAGAAGGAATTGTGGCACTAGGATGCTGAGCAAATCATTTAAACACACTGTGTAAACCTGGAAAAATTACTTAGTTTCACAGTCTTCAGTTTCCTAATCTCTTTTTTAACGTGAAAGTAATAAGGGCGTCCATCTTATAGGACTGTTGGGCGGGTTGGTGAGATAAGACTTGCAGAGCTCTGACACACGTTATCAGAGCCGAGTATGCTCAATCACGACTTGCATGAGGGAGAGCCCTCTGTAGTGTGTGGTCTCTGGGGAACAAGCTCTCTGAGGGCAGAGCCTAGGAAGCCCTGGGAAGGTCTGCACCTCTGGCATGTAGATGAGATGTTGGATCAATTTTGCTGAATTAAAAAAAAAGGGGGGAGAGAGCAACACTCAAGAACAGCTAAGGACCAGTACCTTGGAGGTAACTAGCTCAGTTGTGCTTTCACCAGCATGGAAAAGGGTGCTCCCAACACTCCCTTTGTCAGACACAAGAGGTGGGAAACCTCCTGGGTGGTCTGCAATGTCATTCTCCAGGGTTCTTAATCCTGCTGGGCATCAGCATGACTTGGAGAGCATCTAAAAACACATACGTCTGGGCTCACCTCCTGGACATTCCCAATCGGTATGTGTGGCTTGGGTCCTGGAAATCTGTATCTAGCCTTAAAAGCCCCAGTAAGGATTCTGATGCAGCCAGGCTTCAGTAATACTGCTGGTGACAGTATCGGAAGGCATACAAGGGGCCTGCTGCATTTTTAACTTTTGAGAAAACTCATTATTATCTCCTGTTAGTTTTGCTTAAAGATATATACGCTTCCAAGGTCCTAGGATAGCAACTGAAAACAAGCCTTCCTACTCGAGGGTACTGCTATTTAGGACTCTCCCCCAAATGCTAGCCTGCTCTGGGTAAGCCAGCTGTTAATCACGGGATCCTTTTTCAAGGAGAGCAGTCATGTGAGACTCTCCACACCGGTTTCCCTATTTACAGGGAGAAATTTTATGAAATTAAATAAATGGTACAGATTTTGTTACCTGCAACCACCTCAGTGTCATTTACCCAAAACTACTTCCAGGCATTAATTATGTACGTGGGAGTTCCAGGAAAAATTACTTTCTGAGGAGGATCTAAAGTCACTGTCATTTGTCAGCTCCAAAATCCTTCCTTCTTCCTTAGGGGTCTGATGGTCTCTAAGACTCTAATTCTGCTCAAGTACAACATGTTCCTTCTAAATGTAAGGCAAAGGTGAAAGTACTTCCAACGTAATTCAGTTGCTACCACGCTTATGTGTGGCTTGTGTTATTTTAAGAAGAAACACTCGTGAAGAAAAGTAATAAATTAAAAACTGGTTACACTCAAAAAGGAAGATGGCTAGAGTGAAGAGTAGTAATACCTCAGGCTCTCCCCCAACAGAGACCAAACAAGTATATATGCACAGTCAGCATTTTCAGAAAAATATGAGAATTAAGGGTGTCTAAAACTATTCAGCTCTCAAGTATTCCTTAATGAATATACTTGGATTAAAAACAGGAGATTTTTACTAAAATCTAGTTAAGAAAGCCATAATTGACATCTATAGCATTTCATGTGCTACCTTCAGTCCAAAATGAATTTTCATGGACAAGTTATAAACCCTTGAAAACGCATTTTTTAAAAATTTAAGTGCTGATATGCCACTATAATTTTACCTGCAATTTCTTACACTGAGGGACTATTGCCTTTTATCGCTGGTTTATTAAGTTTTACAGCATATGAGTGTGCTATGTGAAGCAGAGAATTACATTTTCATTTCTTTCTGAGAGAAATAAGGAAAAAAAATGCTCTAGTACTTACTTTTCTCCATAAAACCTTTCAAAGAATTTTTCTTTCCAAGGTTCTGTTTTCTTTTCCTTCTCAATTTCTTGCCTTATCCGCAACTGCATTTCTGGAGTAAACTCTCCTAGAAAGCAAATGCTTATATATTGAGTAAAAGTGGGCATATCTTTTGCTGGTTAATAAAGAAAACGTAATTAATTTGAGTAAACTTTTATGGATGTTGCAAAGGATAAGATTGAGGACTGACAATATTTCTACAGCTTCTCTCTTTATGAACATCACTCAAATAGTCATTTAGTCATAGGTGAACTTTAAAACCCTCAGCAAATAAAGTGTATGCTACAGGCTGTGAATGAAATGGAGTATATTCAGGGTCCCTAATGAAATCAGTCTGGTGGGAGAAAAGGCACACAATTGCCTATAATATAATGTTGAAAGCCCTGTATGAATAAAGGTACTGAGAGCACAGAAGAAAAGGCACTTAATTCTGCCTGAATCGATTAAGGAAGACCACATACAGGAAATGGTACTTGAGTGAGCTTTTGAGGGATGACCAAGCTTTTATAAAGTAATTAACTCACAAGGCACAGAGATATGAATATGTATATTTATGTCCTTTTTAGTGGCCAATTGTGAGAATGTAGGAGTAGGATGAAATGAAACGGGAAAGGTAGGCTGAGGCCAATTAGCAAATGCATCGTTTGAAGAGAGTTCGACATTTTTCCTACAAGACAGCGGGAGGTCCTGATGGCATTCACTCAGGGAGGAATATGGCCAAACAAGTGTCTTAGAAACCAGGTGTAGACACGGGAGGACTCCAGCCAGGAGGCTGCTGACCCGCACAGATGAGAAACAGTTCAGTCAGGCTAGCGGCTGGGGGAGTGTTCCAGGGCATTCAGGGTCACAGGACAATGGACAGGTCATGACCAGATTGGGAGATGGAAGAGGCCAAGAGAGATGAAGTTTCAAAGTGAGGAGCTCTGTGGACAGTGGTGACATTAATGGAGAGGGAGCAGGAGGGAGGGAAAGGTGAAGGGAAGGGAAGACAGTGAGGTTTATATTGACATTATGGTTTTCAGGTGCTTGAGAGCAGCTCGGGAGATCCAGCAGGCATTTGGAACAGAACACAGGATTAGGAAAGAGGAGTTCGAGCCAGATGTGGAAGATTTGGCATAGGACCTATACCAAGGCGGTGAAAGAGGCTGCTTAGTGAATGTGCAGAGCAACAAGAGAAAGCACCAGAGAGAGTGGGGGAGACATCACCATGTATCATCAGGTGGAAGAACAGAAGCTTGGGACGGAAGCTGAGGAAAGCCTATTAGCAATGCAGTGGCAGGAAACAATGTAAAATATATTGTGAATGTCTAAGGTACACAGTTTCAAATTGGATAGGGTAAAAAAGAAATGAGATATTGCAGAAGGAACATAAAATGTAAGGACCAAGAAGAGGAAACTGGGCTTTGCCATTAGAAAGTCATTAATGGGGCGCCTGGGTGGCTCAGTCCTTAAGTGTCTGCCCTCAGCTCAGGTCATGAGCAGCTCAGGTCCTGCTCAGCGGGAAGCCTGCTTCTCCCTCTCCCACTCCTCCTGCTTGTGCTCCCTCTCTCGCTGTGTCTCTCTCTGTTAAATAAATAGTCAATCTTAAAAAAAGAAAGCCATCAATGCCATTAATGCCTCTCTAGGAGGCATTATTTCAGTTGTGTATACTGGGGTCACACACAACCATAACAATTTGAGTAGGTAAGAGTAAAAATGTTATTTTTAGTCTTTCAAGAAGCTTGATGACAAAAGGAAAAATAAGGTGAAATGGTGGCTTTAGGGGAAGAAAGTATTAAAAGATTATTATTTAGACTCTAGGACATTAAGAGAATACATAATGCTTCAAGAAAGTGATTAAAATTACCATTCCAAAGAAAATCTAGCTATATCAGAATATTTTATTATGTTCCAGATATCATCCTTCCTTCAAAAATGTTGGACCTCAAAATTGCCAAGTATAACAAAGAATTAGTGAAGGCATTTGGAACAGAATGGGAGTTTTTACTAAATTAAAGTATACTTTAGAGGGAGAAAAAGACTTGGAAATCAGAGAAAGGTGTAAATTTCAGTACACTGTGTGTACTCAGATATGCCAAAGAATAATGGAAAAGAGAAACTTACCTTCTGCCAGTCGCTGTTTCCATCCTTGAGCTGCATATGCAAAGAATTCATTATTTAGTGCTGAAGAACTGAGGCGTAAAATTCCATCGCTTCCCATCTAGGAAATAAGCCGACAAAAATAAGAACCATCAAGGATAATTCAAAGCAAAAGTACACAGGAAAGAAGTGAAAACGGTGTGTGCCTGAGAAACTGTGGGGTAGGAGAAAGGGAGAAAAAGAACCTAGCAAAAGGGGAATCTCCCAGTAGGAAAAGTGCACTTTAAAGTAACGACTATAATGACAAAAATACATCAGTTTAAAGGGAATCTTTATTAGGCATTTCCATTATTGGTGGTAAGTAAAACGAACACATGAAATTTCATCAAAACAGTGTGATATCTTTACTGTTTTACTATACCGTAAATGGTAACACTTTAAATATCACCATGTTGACACTCTTCAATTAACTTTGTAAATCAAATTTTCTAAGATTTGTGAAAGCTAAAGAAATCCAGTCTGTTCACCTGGGTTCTTTCTCTGGCTGAGGTTTAGACAAGAAAAAGTTCTAAAACATTAAAAGGAATACCCCCACACTGTCATACATACCCCCTCATCTTCTAATTTGGATGCACATAAAAAACAGCTAAATAGTAAGGTGTACAATCCATGCAACTGTAAGCCACCGACCTTTTGCCTCAAATGTACTAATTTTTAAAAACTCACATATAGAAGGGATTCAGATAAGCATCACCCAACCGGATGCTTTTAACTTTCCCATTATTACCACACCTCCTATTTTTTTTTTTTATCCTTTCCATTTATTCTTGGCAAATAATGCCACATATTTTCCTTTCACATTTTCATCAGTGCATCATTTTTTTAAAAAGCAATAATCAGTCCCTCAAAACAGTGGTGTAAATAAGAATTTATAGGTATAGTGCAAATCCCACAAGCTTTAAGGAAACAAAACCAAATGATAATTAACAGAGCCAAACAACAGGAGTCTGCTTGCTGATACAGAAGATAAAAGCACTGGGCTCATCCTTGACTGGCTGCTTACGTGACTGAGGAGTGAAGATCAGTGTCAAGTGTGGGGTGAATGGGAATTAAGAGGTGCAAAAAAATAAATAAATAAAAGTCGGGGGATGCTATCTAGGGGGACACGAGTGGTTTGGAAGAACTCGATTCCAGAGGCAAAGTCGACCAAGATAGGATCTGGTCGGCACGGTTTTAGAGATAAAGCATGTAGTGCCCAGTAGAGCTCAGGAGCTCTCCCGCAGAGGCACGACGTCACCAAGCAGCTGTAACCGCCCAGCTCATGAAACTGCAAGGTGCTTTAACCTGCTGGTTAGAAGCCTGGCAAACTGTACCTTCAAATACATCTTCAGAGATTTCCTCTTACTCCCATATGCACAGTTCATGTGTCCTATTCTCTAATTGTCACTGCTACCTGAAAACATGCCCGGAGATTTCTCATCGCCAGGCTTCTGTTAGTTTGTGGTCTTTTCCACATTCCATCTTCGCCACTGAAATACTCCTTTTAAAATTTCACTCAACACCTCCATGAACGTGTCAGTGGAACCATCATTCAGGAGTAAAGGAGAACACTGCATCTAAAAGTCAGTATTATACCAACTTCTCTACACTGAATAATGCTACATCTGATTCACAAGAGAGACGCTGTGAATAAACATGAGGTATGCTGAATGTTGTCATCATGACATCCGGAGGGAAGCCACAGACTTGACATTCTAAGTTTCTTCATCTAAGAAGCTGTGGATAACACGCTAAAATATTCAGTGCACATGGAAAATTTCAGGCAAGGCTTCATTCATTCATTGAATCATTATTTACTCACCCAGAGGTATTTCATCTTTATTCGAGACCCTTATTAAGCCACTCGTGTGAACCCATGTACCTGGCACGTGTACAGAGTGGCATTAAAGAAAAAGCCCTGCCCTTATAGTGAATATATTCTACGTGCAGCAGAAGCTTCTCATCCTTGGAGATCTCTTCCACCTGCACAACTGTAACGCAGTCCTATCACCACACCAGGATCCCACCTCAGTGTCCTACCACAGCCCCAAGGCTGCAGCCTCCCTATCTTCCGACTGGACAATTCTAGGGCTCTGTCCTCTGGAATGAAGTCCACACACTGAACTAATGGCTGTTATTTGGTCCCGCGTCCCCGACAGAATACATGCACCTGGGAACCAAGGGGTGGAGTGAGTGAGTCTTTGTACTCTCTCTCTCAGGAAACCACTGGCAGACTGTATCCCTTCTGTCCCCATAGTTCTAGACCATGCGAGATTAAAAGTCCATGTCCCTGGGGGAGAATCATTTCTACTTAGGTAGGGCTTCTCAGCCTTGGCCCCATTGTCATTTAAGCCCAGGTAGTTCTTTATTGTGGCAGCTGCCCTGTATCTCGTAGGTTGTTGAACAGCACCCCTGGCTTCTACCTGCTGAATACTCACAGCAACTCCTCTCCCAAATGTGACAACTATAAGCGTTTTCAAATCTTACCAAATGTCCCTTTGGCGCAAAGTCATCCCCAGGGGACAGTCATCACACTCTTGGACATGGTAAGGGCTCCGCAGTGGCTGGAGCTCTGTCTGGTTCCTATGTGTCTCTCACCTTGGTGTCAATGGGCCAAGGGAGGGGTTACTGGACAGGTGGGATCATTAGCCCTCATGGTCACGAGGAAAGAGGACTGCTGTCGTAGGGCACAGGCACACAGAAGGATGTCGGGAGCACCGGAACTTCACCGAGACCTCTCTGGGTGCTTCTGTGTCTGCTGGTAACAGCGAACACGGATTACAGCAATGACAGCCACAAAGGGCAAGGAAGCCAAAGGCTCAGACTCCTCAGGGATGACGGTCTGGGCCCCTTCCACCAGGCAAACTAGCAGAATTCCTGGCTGAGTGTGAGGGTGTTCAGAAATGGGAGACAGAGAAGGGAAATGATGAACTTCAATCACAGCCTTAAGACCAGCTTGAGACTAGCAGAGTCTGTAGCTATAACCCTCGTCATAAGTCTTATTTTATTCTGTTTTCCTCACCAAAATATCATGACTGGCCACTCCTCAAGGAGTTAGGGACAGAGGGCACTAAACATGAAGCATTATGAAAAAGATCTAGCAAAGACAGTAAGATAAAGAGAAGACAGTCCATCTAAAAGATATGCCTCTAAGAAGTCTGAAATTTTCAAAAAAAAAAAAAAAAAGTCTTAAATTTTCTGCAAATGTTGACTCTGAATGTCTGTCCATGGTTTGGAGCCTTGAGATAAGGCAACTTCACTTAGGAAGACTAACAGGGAAGAGATATTCTTATTGTGTAGATTTTAAATAGGACTAGTAGGTGGAAGGCAAGTTCCCTGAAGAGGTAAAGAAATTTGTTTGCTATGAAGTGTATTTATAGAAGGCAATGAATAGGTTGGAATTTTTCAGTATTTGAGGACTTCATGGTGCCTTATAATCTTCCAGAGTCCATGCAATATCTAACATATTGCAGGTACTCAATAAATGGGTATTGCTTCCCTTGCTTTGTGTAATTGAAAGATTTAAAACTTAACTTCAGTAGCTGATATGCAGGATTTTCGTTTCGTGTATTCTCCCAGGCTAAGAGCGTGATTAGTTATTAATTGAAATTTCTGCATAATTTTAAGACACAAAGAAATACCAGGTCCAGATTAGCTCTGTCAGAGTCTAGAGATTTCAGCACATGAAAATGCAAGGCAATGTGAAATAAACACATTCAAAAATATGGAAGCTAGCCCTGAAGGAAAATGTTTTTCTTTTAAATCAGAAAAATAATATTAACTGCCAGACTTCCAGCCTGTATGAGACAGCACAATTAAACACTAGAGCTAAATTGGACTTAGGAAATACGTGCCAATAAAACTTTTAAAATACACTATTAATTTTATGGCCTTTAAGAAATACTGTCCAAAAGACATAACATTTTAATGAGCTGGAACAATAAACATTTCTGAAAGGTTTATTTATTTATTTATCGCTGAGCTATAAATTCTTGTTTTTCAGATTACCCACGCTAGAATTGTTCATTCTAAAAACTCCCTTAACTCCCTTATAATGAAGTGTCTAACTAAGCTATTGATAAATTATGCTACCTCTTTAATTAGGAGGAAAAAAAACCTGAACATTTTAGTTGTTACAGAGGAAAATAAATATGAGTAAAGGGAAATTCGTTCATGCCGAGATCCTTTCACAAAGGTTTAAACTCCTTATTGGTGAGTCTATCATTTGTCTTTGGTATTGGTTATAACATCCATTTTGTGGGATGGATGTCTGTGGAATTCAAAGGGTTGAAATGCCAATTCAGCCTATATCCTATCCAGTTTTTGAAGGTCAGTGATTTTTAATTCTGTACACAAATACATCTATGTTTAATAATAATCCTTTAAACCTCTAATATATTCTTTATCACTTTTTTCTTATTTTAGGTTTCCTGTAAGTGATTCAGAATGCATGACATGTGGGCTGCAAAGTGGAACAGTGAGAGATGTGTCAGAAAGTTTGAAAATAGCCTGACAATAATGGGACACCTAGATATACTAAGCAATGTGGATTTCATTCTGTAGACAACGGGGAGCCATCCAGAGTGAAGCCACCCCACACTGAGAGTCTGCAGGTAAGTGGGCTGTTGGTTTAGACAGGGTGGTCAGGATGAGCCTCTCTCTCAAATGCTCACTATTGATAAGGGATGTTCATGGAGACACTGGAAAGAAAGGAGGAAGGAGTCTTGAAATAATCTGGGAGAGAGTGTACGGAGTGAAGGGATGCCACTCTAGAGATAGACTCTTGGGGGGCCGCGAGGAGACTTGCAGACCCAGAGGCACACTGGATAGGGGAGGCACAGGAGCTGAGGAGACAGAAATATGCTGGGCCGTAGGCCCACTGAATAGCCTGGCTTCCCCCCAAGTGAGCTAGAAAGTCTTTGGCGGATTCCGGTCTGAAGAATGGGAAGTTCTGACATTTCAAAAGGATAGCTCTGACTGCTGTGTGTAAGAAAGACTTTAGAGTAGTGCCATCTAACAGGAAGATAAATGTCAGCCACATATGTGATTTCAATTTTCTAGAAGTCACTTTGAAACAGTAAAAAGAAACAATGTGAAATTCTAATAACACCCTTTATTTAATCCAACCTGTCCCAAATGTTAGTTTTAATATACAATCAATATGAGCTATTAAGATATTTTTTCATTGTTTTGTGTATTAATTCTTCAATATCTGGTATAAATTTTTAAGCATCTCAACTCAGATCAATCATGTTTCTTTTGCTCAGCAGCCACTGGTGGCTCATAGCTACTGGACAGAACAACATAGTCTGAGGTGACAAAGACTTATGGGGACACAAGTATATAGTTACAGTGATGATCCAGGAAGAAGATGATAGTAGCTTGGACTATGGTGACAGCAGTAGAAATGGTGGGAAATGCTTGGGTTCTGATTTTTTCTAAGGGCTGAACCAACAGAACTTGATGACAGATTGGATGTGTGGTATGAGAGAAAGATCTAGTAAGAATGACACCAAAGACTCCTCCCCCCTTTTTTTTTTTGGCTTTGGCAATTATAATTATGGAATTTCTATTTACTAAAATGAAGACGACTACGGAAAGAGGAGGTTTGGTTTTAAACTAGTCAAGGTTGAGATGCTAATAACAATTCCAAGCAGATGCCTCTGGTAGATCATTCTGCATATAGCGTAGGGGATGCCCTGGACATAGGCAAGACTAGTGACAGGGACTCCTGTCAAAAATCATCAAGGGAAGGCCAAAGTATAAATAACAAGAAGTCCTAAGATTATTTAGGCAATGGAAGTAAAGAGAAGGGAGCTATTCAAGAGAGATATAGGAACCAGACTGATGGGGCTGAGTGTATGTGTAGTGGGTGGAAATCAGACCGAGGTATAAATGATGAGTCTCAAGTGTAGAGCTGGGATAATTTGGTGGTTTCAGAGAGCAGAAATCAGGACAGGAAAAGGTATGAGGAGGAGCAGTATGCTGGACAAAGAAGTGCTGGGTTTTATTTTAGATGTGCTGACATAAGGGTATCTTAAAGGCATCCAAATAAAAATGTCTAATCAATAACCAAGACTTAGGGCAAGAAGCTCAACAGCAAGGGAGATATCAAAGAAAACAAGGAATTGTCAGCAAAGAAAGTATAGTTAAAAACATGGATATGGATAAGAAAACAAAAGAAGAATTTACCAGAAAGAAGATGGCTTTAAAGCAGAGCCTTAGAAACACTAACCTAGAAGGAACAGGCAGAAAATTTCAGTCCCACTAGGAAGACTCAACAAAAAGGTCTCCGATAGAGGTAGGAAGAAAATAAGAGGGTGGGGCCTCAGAGATGCAAGGGAAGTAAGTGATCTGTACTGTGTGTGTGCTGGTATCTATCAAGCTGTGTGGATTTATTTAGGTCAACAGTATGTGCAGTACACTATGTAAGTTATGGCGCTTAATTAAAAAAATAAATGTCTATAGCGTCTTTACAGCAAAAACAAGCCAGGCAGTGGGAGACCAATCAGGAGATGAATGCAACAGCAAGAGAGTAATGAGCAGAAGAACTATACACTGTCATCACTGACCCTCTTGGACTCCGAGCACCCCATGCTCTTGTACCATATACCCCAGTAAGAATTAAAGTCAAAGCATTCATTCTCTCTAATGGATAATTTTTCATTTTTTATCTTACTTAGTAGGATGCAGGTAGCTCAGGAGACTCCATAAATATGCTCAAGGTTTATCCATAAGGGAAAACGTAATTCTTTAAGCATAAACTTAGGCATAAAGATGAAAGAGGGCTCTTGAGAGAGAGAGGATCAGTAGGGGACACAGGACTGACAATAGACTAAGGACAGTTGGGCCACTAACTTTTGAATGCTATTTCCAAAACTGCATTAAGACAATATCTCCCAAACTGTACTTTGCAAAACATGTATTTAAATGGGTAATTTTAATTTTAATGGGTACTCCATCTACAAGGAAATTGATTCTGCCATCCGATAAATACAGCTTATATTTACTAAATATGCTTAAAATAGTTTTCTTTACTGTATTTTCTAATATACCATAATTTATTTTTAATGCCCAAGAATATATCTATCATGCAGTATTTCTCCAGTTTTTTAACCCTGTAATCCTCTTACAGAACAATTACCAATATTTCATGGAACGAGTATTCTCCAGAATATAAATTTGGGAAATGATGCATTAGAGCTGTAAATCAGTCGAAACAATCAAATGAAATAAACCAAAGCACAATGAATTTGCACATGCTAAATACTAAATCCTCGGTGAACAAATGAACAAAATAATGCTCTCAGATCTGGACATGGGATCATTTCCACTACACCACAAGAATCAAACATTCAAAATAAATAAAATAGTGAGAATAAAACTGGGAAATATTATGCTAAGTGAAATAAGTCAAAGACAAATATCCTATGATTTCCCTTATATGTGGAATCTAAAAAACAAAATGAACAAGAACAAAAAATCACCACAGTCTTAAATATAAACTGATGGTTGCTGGAGAACAGGTTGGGGAGGGGGTGGGTGAAATAGGCAAAGGGAAGTAAGAGGTACAAACTTCCAGTTATAAAATAAATAAGTCATGGAGATGAAATGCATAGCATAGGGAATGTAGTCTATAATATTGTAATGACATTGTATGGTGACAATACGTACTGTGATGAGTATTGAGTAATGTACAAAATTGTTGAATCACTATATTAGAAACCTGAAATAGGACCGTATGTCAACTATACATCAGTGAAATAGCACTGTCTGTCAACTATACTTCAACAAGAAAAAAGCAGTTAAGCAATGATTTTTAAAAGCAGTGAAAACTTGTAAAGAATGACGTAATACACTTTAGTCTACAGGCCTAAACAAATTCAAGTTCAAAGGCCACTTGAGGAAGCAACTATTTGGCATTCCTTTATTAAAAAACACATCAAAATACAAGCAAATATAACAACATTTATTTTAAAAAGTAGAGACTCTAATCCTAGTGGCCCCTGGGTGGCTAAGTCAGTTAAGCATCCAACTCTTGATTTCAGCTCAGGTCATGATCTTAGGGACATGAGATCAAGCCCTACTTTGGGCTCCATGCTCAACGGGGAGTCTGCTTGAGATTCTTTCTCTCCCTCTCCCTCTGCCTCTGTCTCTCCCTCTGCCTCTGCCTCTCCCTCCCTGCACTCTTATGTCTCTCTCCCCACCGCCAATAAATTTAAAAAATAAAAATAAACAAAAAGTAGAAATTGTAATTTTAAAGCTGTAACCAAGACTATATGGAATTACATGGAGGTTAAAGAAAAAAAAAGTTATCCTTTCACCTAATTTTTAAAAAATATGTGTGGAATAAGCTAAAGTAAACAAAAGGAAAATCTCAGAGAGAATACATTATCCCCCAAATCAATAGTGAGATGGAAAAGGAGGCGGCTTCTGTGATACCACTGTTATGATAGGGCTTTTATCACACAAAAGTTCCACTTCTGAATTGAGCTGTTGCATTTTCTTTCTATTACTTGCTCCTTGTGGGGGTCACTGCTGAACACTAAGGCGAAAATCACAAGGTATAAAGTTCAGCATGGAAGAGTTTGGGAGATGGAAACTCCCCATACCCTGGATGATGCCAGGTGTAACGCTTAACTAGAATGAAGTTCTTCAAGCAAAGGAATGAGCAAAAGAAGTACATAGCAACAGTTAATTATTCAATGAGATTTTTGTGTATGTAAATTATAGAGGGCTTTGATACTAAAGAAGATTATAAGGTGGCATAATGATGACTAGTCCTATGGGAAATGCTTTTTGCCTTCTCATTTAAGAATGCATAGAAACATATATGTGTACGAATCTATATATCTGTATCTATCTATGTATGTGTATCCATGCATATACGTATATATTTGTATACATACACACACACACACACACACACACACACACACCAAACACACATCAAGTTTTCTCCTTCCTCTGGAAACAAAATTTGTAAGCAATCCAACCACATGGCTAAAATAATAGTCTTCTTTAAAATGGGATCTCTTGTCCATTCTAAGAGAACTGTCTCTCTCCCACCAGATGACCTGACCAAGCCCCCAAGTCCACAGAGGAAATGTTCAATCAGAGGGTAGAGAGGCCATTCCCTAGAGTAAGACATGTTGGCAAGCAATTTCTCAGGCCCCAAGCAATGGGAAAAAGGAATTCCCCAGCAATAAGATAAAAATAAAAATTTTCTCATAATTACTGCTATGAATTTCAGCATATAATACAATAAAGAAAACCACATTTGTGGGGTGTGTATTTTAGAAGTATATGAAAAAAATTTTTTATATTTTTAAAAAATTTTAATTATTGAGTTTCAATTACCATACTTACATGAAATTTCTCTCAATCTTCTATACAATCTTATTAGCAAAAATAATCATTTTTTTCAAGATTTTATTTATTTGACAGAGAGAGAGAGATTACAAGTAGACATAGAGGCAGGCAGAGAGAGAAGGGGAAGCAGGCTCCTTGCTGAGCAGAGAGCCCAATGTGGGGCTCAATCCCAGGACTCTGAGATCATGACCTGAGCTGAAGGCAGAGGCTTTAACCCAATGAGCCACCCAGGCACCCCAATAATCATTTTCTAATACCATTATTCTATGTTTCTATACTCTGCCACCTTTTCCAAGAGTCATCCCATTTGCAGATTTTAAAGGGAGAAATCTCTATTCAAAGTGCTGTACTCTCTCATATGGTATTGGCACAAAAACAAACAAACACAAAGATCAACAGAACAGAATAGAGAACCCAGAAATGGACCCTCAAATCTATGGTCAACTAATTTTCAACAAAGCAGGAAAAACATCCAATGGAAAAAGGACAGTTTCTTCAAAAAATGATGCTGGGAAAGTTTTATAGCCACATGCAGGAAAATGAAACTGGACCATTTTCTAATACTATATGCAAATATAATATCAAAATGGATGAAAGACCTAAATGTAAGATAGGAATCCATCAAAATCCTAATGGAGAACACAGGCAGCAACTTCTTCAACCTCAGCCACAGCAACTTCTTGCTGGACATGTCTCCAAAGGCAAGGGAAACAAACTATTATTTCTTGGGACCATTGGGACTTCATCAAAATCAAAAGCTTCTGCACAGCAAAGGAAACAGTCAACAGAACTAAAAGGCAACTGACAGAATGGGAGAAGATATTTACAAATGACATCGGATAAGGGGCTAGTATCCAAGATCTATAAAGAACTTATCAAACTCAACATCCAAAAATTAAATAATGCAGTCAAGAAATGGGCAGAAGACATGAACAAACATTTCTCCAAGGAATACATACAAATGGCCAAGAGACACATCAAAAAATACTCCACATGCCTTGGCATTAGGGAAATACAAATCAAAACCACAATGAGATACCACCTCACACCAGTCAGAATGGCTAAAATTAACAAGACAGGAAACAACAAATTTTGACAAGGATGCAGAGAAAGGAGAACCCTCTTACCCTGTTGGGGTACAGCCACTCTGGAAAACAGTATGTAGGTTCCTCAAGACATTAAAAAATAGAGCTACACTACAACCCAGCAATTGCACTAGTATAGTATGCATTTTTCCCAGAGATATAAATGTAATGATCTGAAGGGGCACCTGGACCCCACTGTTTATAACAGCAATGTCCACAATAGCCAAACTATGGAGAGAGCCCAGATGTCCATTGGCAGATGAATGGATAAAGAAGATGTGATAGAGGGGCACCTGGGTGGCTCAGTCGTTAAGCGTCTGCCTTCAGCCCAGATCAAATCCCAGGGGCCTGGGATCGAGCCCCGCATCCGGCTCTCCGCTCTGCGGGAAGCCTGCTTCTCCCGCTACCATTCCCTCTGCTTGTGTTCCCTCTCGCTGTGTTTCTCTCTGTCAAATAAATAAAATCTTAAAAAAAAAAAAAATGTGATAGAGAGACAGACACACATACACACACGCACACACACACACGCACGCGTGTACAGGTGCACACACCCACACACACACACACAAATGGAGTATTATGCAGCCATATAAAAATGAAGTCTTCCCATTTGCAATGACGTGACTAGAACTAGAGGGTATCATGCTAAATGAAATAAGTCAATCAGAGAAAGACAACATAATTTCACTCATATGTAGAATATAAGAAACAGCACAGAGGATCATAAGGGAAGGGAAGGGAAACTGAATGGGAAGTCATCAAAGAGGGAGAATAATTTGGAGAGACTCTTAACTCTAGGAAACAGACTGAGGGTTGCTGGAGAAAGGTAGATGAGGGGATGGGGTAATTGGGTGGTGGGCATTAAGAAGGGCACATGATACTATGAAAATTTTTTTTAAAAATTAAAAAAAAAACCTAATTGCTATACTGTCTTCAATGTTTTAGCAGTTTGCTCAGAAGAAATACAGTCAGTGATGAAACAGGTGAGAATACATGAAATAAACACACCTAAAGACAAAAATAAAGTCACTGGCAGATCAAGCTTTGATCAACTTCTCAAAACTGGAAAAGTGTGTTTTGATGCTTTTGGTTCATCTCTTTTATTTAATTTTGCAGACAACTCCTGGCCAATTGGGACATTTTGATAGATTTTTGATACAAAGTGATTTTTTATACAAATACAGATAAATAATATTTGAACAAGTTTTAGCAAAAGAGAATGTATATATGTCTTAAAAGAAAATCATTTTTATAATTGCATTTTCCTCAATGTTCCCTCTGTGGGAGGGAAATAAAACTTTTAATGTATTCAGCCATGAAACAGAATACTAATGCTTTATTTAGTGAAAATCAAGCTCATGTTCTTGTGTAGATAAAATAAGATTATGTCATAACGTAGTGGGAAGCAATGAATCACTGTTTCTACTTGTAATACACTGAACAGCTGTGTTTAAGTGACTATCTATTAGTCATTCATTTCTTTAACAAACATTTCATAAGCATCTACTATGTGCCAGAAACTATGAAATGGACAACTTTTACTGCCACAAAAGCCTAGCACCTAGAGTAAGACAGAGTATGGTAAGTATCCAGAGAAGAAAAGGACACTATGAGAACCTGCACACCTAGGTATCTGGAATGCTTTTAATTCCTCCTTTGTGGTCTGTTTATACCCATGCCTGTACATACCTCTTTCCTCCTCTCTACAGTTCAACAATGGCCCCAATCCACTATTGTTCAGTAATAACTAAAATCAACAACTATAATAACTATATTTAATTTTGTACCTGCAACAGCCCTGAAGGTAGGTAAGTAGGGAAGCAAGCTATAACCCCCTAAAATGATACCTCTTTATACCATATGGCTTCCTTTAATTACCATGGAGGAATTCATTCTTCCAGTCAAAATCTTTATAGTCTAGGTGCTGGGAATACAATGATAAAAATATACAGCCCCTGTCCCATAAGGTTGTAATGACAAACTGTGTTAAGGTCCCTGAAGGAGAAGTAACAAATACTCTAACACAATGTTCTGGGTGCAATTGTGTGCAGAAAGGATTCTCTGAGATCTTAATATCTAAGCAGAGATGTTTAAGTGAAGGATGAGAAGGTGTAAGCTATAAGGTGAATAAAGGAGAAGTCCAACAAACTATTAGCGAACTGAATTTAAAAATATGTTAAAAGGGGGTGCCTGGGTGGCTCAGTCATTAAGCGTCTGCCTTCGGCCCAGGTCATGATCCCAGGGTCCTGGGATCGAGCCCCACATCGGGCTCCCTGCTCGGCAGGAAGCCTGCTTCTTGCTACCATTCCCTCTGCTTGTGTTCCCTCTCTCGCTGTGTTTCTCTCAGTCAAATTAAAAAAAAAAAAAAATCTTAAAAAAAAAAAAATACGTTAAAAGGATCATAGACCATGATCAAGTGGGATTTATTCCAGAGATGCAAGGATGGTTCAATATTGCAAATCAATCAATATTATGCAGCATATTAACAAAACAAAGATGAAAATTTCATGATGATTTTAATAAATTCAGAAAAAGCATGTGACAAAACTCAACATCCATTTATGATAAAAACTCTCAACAGAGTGGATATAGAGGGAATATACCTCAATATAATAAACACCATATATGCACAGCTAACATTATATTTAATGGTGAGGGGCATGTGGGTGGCTCAGTGGGTTAAGGCTTCTGCCTTCAGCTCAGGTCATGATCCCTGGATCCTGGGATCGAGCCCCGCATCGGGCTCCTTGCTTGGTGGGGAGGCTTCTTCTACCTCTGCCAGCTCTGCCTGCCTTTCCCCTTGCTTGTGTTCTCTCTAACAAATTAAAAATTCTAAAAATATATATATATATTCAATGGTGAAAAGAAGAAAGCTTTTCCTCTAAGATCAAGAACAAGATAAGAATGCCCACTCTCATCATTTTTATTCAACATAGTATTGGAAGTCCTAGCCACAGCAGTTAGGCAAAACTAAAACAAACAAACAAACAAAAAGGAAAGAAATAAAAGTTATCCACACTAGAAAGAAAGAAGTAAAAGTGTCACTATCGGCAGATGATATGATTCTATACATAGAAAAACCAAAAAACTTCACCAAAGAGCTATCAGAGGTAATAAATGAATTCAATAAAGTAGCAGGATGCAAAATCAACATACAGAAATATGTGGCATTTTTATACACTAACGATGAATTATCAGGAAAAAAATTAAGGAAACAATCTTATTTATAATTTCATTGAAAAGAATAAAATACCAAGGAATAAATTTAACCGAGGTGGTAAAAGACCTATACCCTATAAACTGTAACACTGATGAAAAAAGTGAAGAAGACACACATAAATGGAAGGTTATTCCATGCCCATGATTGGAAGAATTAATATTATTTAAATGTCCATACTACCCAAAGCAATCTACAGATTTAATGCAGTCCCCATCAAAATTCCAATAGCATTTTTCATAGAACTAGAACAAATAATTTTAAAATTGTGTGGAACCAAGAATATATAATGGAAAAAGACAGTCTCTTCAATAAATGGGTGTTGGGAAAACCAGACAGCCATGTGCAAAAGAAAGAAACTAGACCACTATATTATACACAAACATTAAATTTAAATGAATTGAAGACTTGAATGTAAGACCCCAAACCATAAAATTCCTAGAAGAAAACAAAGAAGATGAGATCCTAGACATCAGTCTTATCAATACTTTTGTGGATCTGACTCCAAAGGCAAGGGAGACTGAAAACAAAACAATACACAAACAATGGGATTACATCAAAATAAAGTTTCTGCCTGGTTAAAAAAAAAAAAAATCATCACAATAAAAGGCAACCTACTGAATGGGAGCAGATTTTTGCAAATTATATCTCTTACAGGGAATTAATATTCAAAATACATAAAGAATTCATACAAGTCAACAACAACCAAATAGCAACCTGATTCAAAAATGAGCAGAGGATTTAAATAGATATTTTTTAAGAAAGACATACAAATGGCCAACAGGCACATGAAAAGGTACTCAACACCACTAATTATAAGAGAAACACAAATCAAAACCACAAAGAGATACCATCTCACACTTCATAGAATGGTTATTATTAAAAAAGAAGAAATAACAAATGTCCACAGGATATAGAGAAAAGAGAATAAAAAAGAGAGAAAGAGAGAAGCCACTAAAACTCTGGGAAGGAAGGTAAAGAACTATGTTATAAAGGACAGTACACTGAGTGGTCGCAGCTGAAGGAGTTTGTGACACCAAGATGTGTTGCTAATTTTTTTGCTTGTTTACCTTTTTCATTTGATGGATAAGGATTAGCTGAGAAGGTCCACTATACTTTATTTTCATCATATGTAAACTAAGAATAACAAACTCTTCACTTCGTTGAGTTTTTGTGATTATTAAATCAATAAATATATGTATAATGCTTTGAACAGTGCTGGTTTAGGGAGAGAGCTCAAGGAATGCAGCTGTAATAATTATTAGTATTATCTGGCAGAAGGTGTGACAGACACACCCTAGGGTACCCCCAGGGAGTCACAACTCTGTATAATCCCCTTCCCTGAGTGTGGGAAGAGCCTGTAATTTGTTTTTAGCCAACTGAAAGTGGGAAAGAGGATGGGTGGTCCACACTTTTGATTATGTTACAGAGAACTCCATTTTAACCAACGGAGGCAGAAACACTCTCCTGCTGGCCTTGAAGAAGCAAACCACCATGTTTTGAATTGCCTCTGGAGCGAGGTGACCTCTAAGAGTGAAGGGCTTCAACCCTATAGCTGTAAGGAAGTGAATTCTGCCAGCAGCCTAACTGAGAGGGGGAAGAGGATTCCAAGCTGCAAAGGAGAATGCAGCTAGCCAAGCCCTGGTTTCAGCCTGAACAGAGAAATTGGCTAAGCGGTTCCCAGACTCTTGACCCATGGAAACTGTCATACTATATATGTGCTATTTTCAGCTGCTAACTTTGTGGTATTTTGTTACACTGCACGGAGAACTTATACAGGGGAGGGGAACAAAATCTATTTGATTGCTTCTCCTTTACCACTTGAGAAAATTATCCATGATAAGTGCATGTGTGCGTGTGTGTGTGTGTGTGTGTATCTGTGTCTAGGGCAGAGGAAGAGAGAACACAGGAATACAAGCAGGATTATCAAAGATGACAGATTATAAAGAGCAGACTAACTAGGAGAGCAGCGACTGGCATGCTATGACAGATAAGGTGCTTAATAAATATCATGCAATGAGCCAATTTTGTTGCAGTTTAGTTGTATCATTATTTAACCCATCTGTGTAACCCTTTCCCATCATTTGCTGAGACAGTCCCCAAAAGACACTTTTGTTAGGGGATATCAACAAGGGAGTTTGTAGGAAACACACAGGTAGCAGGAGATACTTTTAGTTACTGTCTTTGATGTAAAGTAACAAAGAAGGAAGAAAGCAGACAATGGATTTCAGTTTTTGCCTAGGGGTTATCAACACCACAGTTAGGTTAATGTAACATAACATTCCAGAACGTGAACAATTTATCTCTTTAAATTAAATCAATCCATTCTGTGCAAACCAGAAAATGGAAGAAATACTCTGGTAGGTATTTAATTGTATGTGTTTCCTGGTTCCTCTAAGATCTCCTTTAATTTCTAATTTAAAGAAAAATAAACGTTCTAACAGATGCAAGACATTTCCCTGATATTCTCCTTTGGTAAGCAACACAGCATGCCACAGTGAGAGAGGGCAGGCTGGGTGCAAAGTTAGAAAATGGACCCAACTCTGCTTTTTTCGTAGTTGCCTGAGATGTTCCTGTTTTGTAACAGCTTTGAGTCTGTTTGTCTCATTATTCAATGAGAAAATTAAACATACTTTCAAAGCTGTTAGATAAATTACAAGTAGGAAGTGTAAAGAACCCAGTATACTACATAGCAAGGAGTGGAATTTTAAGATACTACATACAAAGAGTGACATTTTAAAAGATTCTGAAAGATTCTGAAATTTATAATAACACCAACTATTGTTTATTAAGTGCCTAGTTTGTGATATTCCAAATCTTGAAATTCTTGAATATGTCCTCTTAAGTTTACATCACCTGAACACAGATAGCATATCTTTTTTTACTTTATTTATTTTTTTAAGACTGATTGATTGATTTGTCAGAGAGAGAGGGAGTGGCAGGTGGAGAAGGAGGGAGAAGCAGACTCCCCACTGAGCCGGGATCCCGATGGGGGGAACAATGGGGGGCTCGATCCCAGGACCCTGGGATCATGACCTGAGCCGAAGGCAGAGGCTTAACCGACTGAGCTGCCCAGGTGCCCTGATACCATGATATCTAAGAAGCAGTATTTGGAGGGGACTATCCGCTTTGAAATGAGATATCATAGGTAGAGATTCTAGTTTACTGAGTAGGCTTTGCTGCCTGAGTGCTAGCTCGTCGCCTAACCTCTACTTTCCCCCGAGAAGTCAGCTTCTTAGCTGGGGGCAAAATCAAAAGCTGATAGTAGTTGTACCACCAAGGCCATAGCTGACTGGCCATGAGACCAGTGCCAGAGACAAAGCTGTCACAGAGAGACATACCATGACAAGATCTTCACCTTCTCCTTGTTTAAGGAAAAGAGATTAGGTCTGAAATACCAGAAGAGACCCTTGAGAAAAACAAAGATACCCCAAAATCATATAGCAAAAGAGAAGAGGCCAGATGCATATTTAACTCCCTCCTCCTCCCCTGCACTGAAAAGCTCCCCCTGCCCCCAACAGATCTCTATTTCTTGCAACCTGAGCAAGGCCAAACTAACATAAGTAGAAAATATTACACTGAGTAATCTATTAAACATTTTCCACTTTGAAGAGAGTATTCAGTTCATTGGAGAAGGAAATTCCATTTGCAAAAAAAGCCAAAGACCATGAAAAAAGTTGGACTGCAATGCAAATTAATAACAAGCCAGCAGTTCAACTTAGCACATTCTGAGGGTAGAGTTTCATAAAGATAAGGCTCTAAATCAACCTTTAAAATTTCCTAACAGAATCCAAACATGCCACCTAAATCATACTCACACCAAGTACCTAGATGAAAATCCCAAGACACACAACTCTCCACTTGTTCGTGATAGAGAATGCCTGTCCATCACCTCATCTTTGAAATACTTATATCACAGATTAGTGACCTACATGCCAAACCTTCATTTTTTTACTTCCCCATTTTCCAAAAGACTCTCTGTGATAGTAATCCACGAGAAGTTCCTAGGGAAATAAAAGATTTTATCACCAATTAAGTTCAAGAAACACTGCTTGACACAAAGTTCAACAATTTTATCCACTCCAGAACTTTGGAGCCTTGAACCATACGCATGAGTAAAGCATTTCTCAGACTCCTGAAAACGCAGAGTGCAGCTCTCTGTTGGATGATTCTGCAGAACTGATGTTCTACTGATGATGTTCACTATG
Organism: Procyon lotor; assembly: GCA_028646535.1. NCBI lineage: Eukaryota > Metazoa > Chordata > Mammalia > Carnivora > Procyonidae > Procyon > Procyon lotor. The sequence goes on from CM053616.1 coordinate 29,953,570, forward strand.
GGAAAGGCTGCCTTCTGGGAGCAAGTAGAGCCAATTAGAGCACTAGAGATTCTACGAGCTAGACTCTACTACTCTATCCCTGAAGTGACACCTCTTTATAAATTCCAATTGAATGAACTCTCAATCGTCAAAGGCCAGAATAAGAAATGGCCTTTGTGCACTCTGTCCTTGCCATTCTCACAAAATAGCCATTGAAACTTTATTCAGATGCTGTTTGGTACTTCCTACATGCAAAACAATGATGTCTTTTTCAAAAAATGAAGTCTACATGACTTTTTGTGTTTATCTTTTGCCTTTGATCTCAGAAATATCTGAAATAAGTTGTGTGCTCAAAGGCAGCGCCTTCACTCAAGAGAGGCTCTATAATGATCACTCTGTATCCCCTCTTTGTCAGCTGCCATGTGTCTCTTTACCTACATCTCAAACATTTCATGTTTTAATTCTATGTATACCAATACTTTTTTAAATGTAAAGAGATCATTAAAAGTGAAGCCAGTTTTAACATTCTTGATTTTTCTGTGAATATTTTACAAATATGAAGAAATTATAGTATCCTTCCTAAAACTACACATAAACATAGAAACATCATTGCTCATGACAAAAAATATCACTCAGCTCCAATGTGCGGTGAAGGGCTTCACTGAGAAGCAGGAATAAAGTAAAAAAAGAGTTGCACTCTACTGGCTTCCCAGTTAAGTAACTTCACCAATTATGAATCTTAACTGGTTATCCAAAAACGGACAAGGGTCTTGAAAAAGTCCCTGCCAGAAATGGATTCTACATTAACGAGCAAATTGAAACAAACAGAAATACAGGAGAGCTGACACAGGTCCTTCTGGTATCTACCTACCAACTCAGGAAACAAGTGTGGTCTAAAGCCAAGTTGGGTGAAACCTGGACTGGATAAAGAGGATGCTTGCTTCTCAAGAGAAATATCCAAGCAATAAGAAATACCCTTGGACCACTTTAGAGTTAGAAGTAATCATATGTCTTTGGGCAAGTTACTGTAACCATTTGGAACTTCCATAAAAGATCCGTAAAGTAAGTGATTAAAATAAAAGATCACTAACTGCTTTTCCAGATCTGATGTTTGAGGACACAGGTAGAACCAAGGGAAGCAGTGATCCCAAAGATGAAGCCCAGGGAAGGGACAGTCAACAACAGCAGGGTGAAGCAGGGTGGGGAGAAAGCGGGCGCCCACGAGGACAAAGAGTGGTGCAATTCCCTGAGCTGGAATTCCCTTCACCTGCACTGAAGGGAATCTGGAAGCTGGAAGGTGGCTGTGCTAAAACCCAGGAACCGATCCTGCAGAGAGGCAAAGGACATGGGTGTGCACATGTGTGAAGGACTGGAAGGGCAAAAGGCAGGGAAGAGTTCTAGGGGAAAACTTTTTCTTTTATTTGACAAGTCAGGAGAGAAAGACAGAGATTGAGCAGAAGCAGGGGGAGCCGCAGGCGGAGAGGGAGAAGCAGGCTCCTTGCTGAGCAGGGAGCCCAAGGTGGGACTCGAACTCAGGACGGGGATCATGACCTGAGCCGAAGGTAGATGCTTAACCGACTGAGCCACCCAGGTGCCCCTAGAGGGAAAACTTGATAAAACTAAGACCCGCCACTTGAAGTGGGTGTGCTGGTGGGGGGAGGGGTATTTTTTAACAATTATGGGGGGCATTTCTGGTGTTTAGTAGTCAAAGAGGAAAGATCCAGAGGTCCTGGAGTGTGCACACAGTGACACACACACACAGTGGAGAACTTCCCCACACCCGCAGGCCTTCCGAATGACTTAGAGGCCATGCAGGCAAGGAGCACTTGCTATAAAAACTGTCCAGATGGGGGCGCCTGGGTGGCTGTCAGTGGAGCGTCTGACTCAGTTTTGGCTCAGGTCATGACCTCAGGACTTTGAGACTGAGGCCTGCATCAGGCTCTGCGCTCAACGGGCAGTCTGCTTGAGATTCTCTTTCTCTCCCTCTCGGTCCCTCCCCTGCTTGTGCTCTCTCTAAAACAAATAAATCTTTAAAAAAACCCTGCAAGGATGACCCAAAATGACAATACCACTGCATCTTTTTGCGTGGGTTTTAATATGCACAGTACTTCCTTTCTAGGAATGTACCTAAGACGTATTTTGAGAGAGTACTGAAATTGCTGTATTCAAAACATTTATAAAGGTTGTTCACAGAAAACTGCATTACTGACGTTAACTCTGGATTTCTAGACAACTCATCAGTCTCCAACTGTAGCCACAGCCACCACAGCCTTTGGACACACTGAGTGTGGCAGTTCCACTCCCCATAATGCCTTCACGGATGCTGGTGCCTGACCGCTGACACACGGGAACACAGAAGGTCTGAGTAATCATAACGTCTTTTTTAAAAAAATTTCTCTCGTGGACTATGTTACTTATTGTATATTATTTATACATTTTAAAATGTGCGTGTAGGAAAATTACATTTTCTGCAGTTTTAAAGACTGTAAAAGGGCTTTACAAAATATGTATTTTAGAATAGGGTCACTACTTTCAGAACTTTGTCTATCAGTGGTTTTACGTGTTTTGGGTCTCCAGTGACTTTGGTATATCTGATGAAAGCTGCGGAAGAAAACTCTGTGTGGCAGACTGCTAATCGACTGCCAGTACCGCTTCTGCCCTTCATTCTGGCATGGTTACAGACACCTCCCATGAGTTCAAGCTCTATGAGAGATAGTATTTCTGAGATTCTCTTGCAGTTGGTTGTGACCACAGGATGAAGTTCTCAACTTGAGCACGTGAGCACACACCTCTTCTGTATGCTGGCCCTCCACAACCCTGGAGCTAGCACAGGAACGTGTCAGCTTCAGTCTTGGGAATGAGCTATGGCTTAATCACCAGGAGCCAACTAAACTGTCTACTCATAGACTGTGATGTAAGAGAAAAACTGCTGCCCTGGTTAAGCTGTCCTTTTCTGGAACTCTTTGTTACAGCAACACAGCTTCTACCCTGACTGATACATTTTGGAAATAAACAATAGACAAATGCACATGCATGTGTACGTACACACACACACACTCACATGGCAAAATAATACAAAGAACTCCAGAATGTTATAGAACCTACAGCCTTTCTTCATGTTCTGAGTTCAAAAACAAAAACAAACAAACGCCCAGCAAATTTTGCAGTAGTTGGGTAGCTAAGAGCCTCGTAGGAAAACCAGCCTAAAAAATATTAGAGGAGCTTTTGTTTCAGAGCAGTCACAAGGAAACTCATTTTGTCAGCCAGTACTATAATCTATAGGTGAGCTAGGAGAGCATTCTGAAATATAAAAGCATGATTAAATGATTGGCTCCTTCCCCAGTAACCTAAATACTTTCAAATCTCTTATCTCTATTTTCAGGCCTCCAAGCAAGAAATCTTAATGACCAAAACATATTTAGCTGTGTTAATGTACATACTGAGTAGTAATCGTTTGATTCTACAACTATAATACAATTATTCTTTAAATGAGAGGAATTACTAAAATGTCTTTTTTGCTCATTTATAAAGGATGAATATCTAAAGCAAACATTTTGCAATAGATACATGAACTAGAAAACAAAGAGCCAAAAACAAACTTCATGATTAACCACTATAAACAAATAGCCTTTAAAAAGAATATGAGAGGGGCGCCTGGGTGGCTTAGTGGATTAAAGCCTCTGCCTTTGGCTCAGGTCATGATCTCAGGGTCCTGGAATCGAGCCCCACATGGAGCTCTCTGCTCGGCAAGGATCCTGCTTCCCCCTCTCTCTGCCTGCCTCTCTGTCTACTTGTGATCTCTCTCTCTCTCTCTCTGTCAAATAAATAAATAAAATCTTTAAAAAACAAAGCAAAACAAAAAGAATATGAGAATTTTAGCAAAATAATAGCGACTATAAAATCACCATTAGTTCTCAAATTTTTTGCCAAAACAACATTGTTTTCCCTTTCTGTATCTTTCTTCTAGATCTTATCTTAGTAAGCAAATAATAATACCTACAGAAAAATCTGTTGTGCATAAACTGGAAATTGCAGGAGTGTGTGGAACTAATGAATTAATTTCATATTGTACGAAAATATAAGAAGGAGGATTGCACCTTCTATGACTGTATCATCAGTTTTTTTCAGCAACCGCAGGAATGGTTAGAATTTTAACCTTTTTGAAAGAAGTTTTGCATTGCTGAATGATACACAAGTGACTAGACCACAAATGTGAGAATGTGAGAGCCTGAAGAATTCACAGAGAAGCAATACTGCAAAAATTCAGCACTGTCTCCGCAAGGGATTCCTAGCTCCCCGCCCCCAACACAGAGTGATCCAATCAGGCCATATGCTCTCACCCACAGGACATGTATGACCTATGAGCAAACAATCAAGTCAACCACCAGATTTTATTGAAATGATAAAGGGGAGGAATGGCTTTTAAAATTCCAAGCTGTTTAAAAATCAGTTACCAGTGACACAATTCATTATCATAATAACTGAAAAGTGTTTCCATCTAATTAAATAATAACCGTACACTGACAAGGTAACAATTAGTCATTTGGGAATTCAGACGGTCCATGATGTGGTTCCTACTTCAGAACCAGGAATAAAATGCAGCTATATAAATATTGTATACAATTAGGGAAAGGAAGCCAAACTAAATTTTAGAAGAAAATTATGTATATTTTGAAAGTCTGTTTAAAGCATATGGCACAAAATCAAATTAAAAGTTAGATGGGGAGAGTATTCATCCAATTTGTATATAAAGACAAAAAAAAGAGAGCAAATGTGAATGCCACTGAGATTGGAAAATAAAAAATGATGTATTTTGCCAAAAGGAATACAGAAATTATGGCAATAAAATAAATTCAAACATCTGTTTACAAAATAAGATGTAATTTAGTTAATTTAGAAATCAATTCAATAAAACCATGATATCTACATATTCATTTTCAAATGACAAAATTGCTCTGTTGGGCTAAAGTACAGGAAACTAAATAGAAAATCTAAATGAAATAATAAATCTGAAAAAAATGAAAAAAGTATAACATTTTAAAACATATGGAGGGACATGTTGGTGGCTCAGTGGGTTAAAGCCTCTGCCTTCGGCTCAGGTCATGATCTCAGGGTCCTGAGATCGAGCCCCAATTCTGGCTCTCTGCTCAGCAGGGAGCCTGCTTCCCCCTCTCTCTCTGCCTGTCTCTCTACCTACTTGTGATCTCTCTCTGTCAAATAAATAAATAAAATCTTTTAAAAAAATAAATAAGTAAAACATTATGAAAAAAATACAATGATATACATAAAATTTGGTAGTGTTTTACATATAACCTTATCATAAAATTTAAAAATCATTTTATAAAATAAAGGTTGGTGAAATATTAAAAAAAACAAACAAAACTTCCCAACTCTTTAGTAAAAGAAATAGAATAAAAAATTCAATATGGTCAGGATAAACTGCAAATTCATTTATTTCAGTATATGGTTAAAGTTAATAACTTGATGCACAAACCTCTTATGCTTGAAAGAAAAAAAAAAGAGAGAAAGATAAATTTATTAAACTTTCACCAGTAGATCCATATTTAAATAAGTAGGGAATTCTAAATTATATAATCAAATCAAGGACAAAAATTCAAGAAAATTTACATTAGCTGGAATCAATACTCTTTAAAAAGACAAATTCAGAAATATATACCTTTAATAAGACAAAGAGGGAAAAATCTACTTTTTGTGTCTTTGAATGTATTTTCAGAAGCTCACAGGCATCCCTTTTCAAAGTGAACTATGATCAGATGAAAGAGAAAACACAAATTTTTTTTTTTTTTTTTTTTTTT
>CM053616.1:29959464-30095367 GCA_028646535.1 Procyon lotor
AACACAAATTTAAAAAAATTAAAAAAACACTAATTTTGTAAAAACTCTTTCTAGTGAAGACATTCCCATTGTCGACACAATTTTTTTAACTGAAACTATTGCTAATGACAGTTTCCTAGCTGGCCTTCCAGTGAAACAAGGTACAGCAAAGAGAAAAATAACACATTTCATCCAGATGGGAAGCCATGACTCAGCTTTTAAGTCAGACCTCAGGACATCACGGGTGGCGGGCGGTAGTGGGAATGGAGGTGACTGAGAGGTAGGGGTGGGAAGGAAAACCGAGGGGACTCTAGCTGCCCCTGTGACAGAACAGATGGGCTTGTGCAGAGCCAAATTATGGGGAGAAGAATAGTGTTTTGTTTTATTAATTTTTGCAACTTTTTACTGAATTGTAGCATATATAGAAAGTGAACAGATCACAACTGCATAGCTTGATTCATTTTCACAAACTCATCACAGTCATGTTACCAGCATCTCGATTAAGAAACAACAGTAACAAGACTCAGAAGTGCCACCTCCCAGGTACTAATCCTCAAGGAGAATGTAACACCATAGAAGACTTTTACTTGTCTTTGACCCTAATTAACAGTGCTGGACTTAGCACACACACTTCCAGGTGGCAAGGACTCTTGCCCCACATGTTTCTGAGGTTCGCCCACGCTATAATAGGGAGCAGTAGACCACTCCCTGGCACTGTGGGAGATTCAAACACTGAAATACCATGTAGAAATTTATCTATTCTGCTGTTTCATGGGTATTTCAGTAATTTCCAGGTTTTGAATCTTGTGAACAGGATGGTTATAACAAACGTTTTTGCTCATGTGTTTTGGTAAACATATAGATGATGCCATGAGAAATAACTGTGGGGATTTTAATAAATATTTAATAAATATTTTTTATTTTAATAATAAATATTTTCCAACCGCTTTTTCAAAATGGTTGTATACTCCCATCAAAGTGACAGCAGTTCCGTGAGCTTCACTTCTTCATCCATGTTTGATGTTTGTAATTGTCTATGTGTGTTTTTCATTTTTATGTTTGTTTGTAAGTCACACTGTCCATCTTCCTGCGTATGTGGCTGTCCCGCATCATGGCTTCATTTGTGTTTGCTTGGTGACTAATGAAGCTGAGCACCTTTATAAAAGTTTGTTGGCCTTTTTGCATAACATACTTTTTGAAGTGCCAGCTCAAGTTTTTTGCCTAAGTTAATAAAAATTATTAGCATTAACAAGTAAATTTAGTGACGTTTTTGGATCATAATCCATAGAAATCAATGTCATCACTAAATGACTGCTCCAAAGAGAAAGTAAAAATTTAGAAAGATACTAGTATATGCAATAGCATGAAAAATACTTTGGATAAATAAGTCCAAATGAAAGATGTGTAAAACCTCTATACCAGTAGTTCTCAAACTCTTAGCCTTGGGAATTTTACCCCACAGGGGACACTGGGCGATATCTAAAGAAAATTTCTGATTATTAGAACTGAACATAGGGGACCCTAGTGACATCTAGTAGGGTAGAGGCCAGTCCTCTGTAAGCCTATTCCCTACCTGCCCCCCACCCAACAAAAGATAATCCAGTACAAAATATCTTTGGTGTGGAGGTTTTAAAGCTCTGCTGTATACTAAAAACTACAGAACATTAAAAAAAAATAATGAAGATCTAAGTAAATGGCGGGAATGGAATATGCAATGCTTATGGATTGGAAGATTTGCTATTGTACAAATGTCAGAAGGGTATGAGTAAATTCTTTGGGGTCATGAATATCACTTATTCATTTTCTTAACGGTGGTAATCGTTTCATGGGCATATATATGTGTCAAATTATCAACGTATACACTGTCAGTGTGTGCAGTTATGTTAATTATATTAATTATACTTCAGTAGAATTTAATTTTTTTCATTATCAAAATCTCATAATTTGCAAAAACTGATTGAATTTAAGAGAAGTTGTACATCTGCTAAAGAAACTGAATCTATAGTTTAAAGTCTTCCACAAAGAGATCCCCAGACCTACATAACTTTGTGAGTGAATTTATCCAAATATTTTAAAAAGAAATGATAATCATATACAGACTGTTAATAAAATAGAACATCTGCTAATGATTTTAAGAGGACAGAATTACCTTTGCTAGCAAAACTGACCAAGATATCTCCAGAAAGAAGTATTATAGACCAAATTCTCCCATGGTTATTAATGTAAATATCTTAAACAAAATATTAGCAAACTGCATTTATACGTATATGTGTTTTGTTTATTCTAGGAATACAACGTTTGTTTGATATCTGAAAAACAACTGGTCATTTACCACATTAATACAATAAAGGAGAAAACAATCATCTTACTAGATGCAGAAAATACACTCTTTGTGATTAAAACCCAGAAAACTAGGCAAAGAATGAAACCTCCTTAATAAAAAAAAAGCTTCTTTTAAGAATCTGCATTAAGCTTCCTGCATAAAGTTAAAATAGTAAATTCTTTGTCCCTGAAATTGAAAGCAAGAAACAGATGGCAGCTATCACCACTTCTATTCAACACTTACACTGAAGATATTATTCTGCACAACAATGTAATAAAGACATAAGTATTTTAAAAGAATAAATAAAACTGTAATTATTATAGACAACATAATTGTATACTCAGAGAATCCAAAAGAAACTATATACTTTAAAATTAATGGGTTAGCACGTTCACTTGGAAAAAATCAATACACAAAAATTTATTTCTATATTATCAACAGAAACAATTTAGAATACCAACAAAAAAACAGCAGACATGCAGGAACAAATCTATTGAAAGGTGTACAAGACCTTTCCTAAGGGCACTACCAATGATTTTGAGAGAAATTAAAGAAAACCTAAATGAATAAAAGGAAAATTATATTCATGGGTGAAAAGACAGAATGTGGTAAAGGTTTCCATTCTTCCCCAAACTGTTCTATATCTTAGATGCATTCCTGATCAAAATCCATGTACTTTTGATACTATTATTCCAAAATTTCTATGAAAACACAAAGGGCCACTGAAAGCTTATGGAAAAAAAGAAAGTTGTTGGACTGCCTCTACCAGATATTAAGCTACCAATAATCAAAGAAGTAAAATGATTTGGTGCAAGAATAGACAAGAAAAGTGTCCACAACAGATGCATATATATCTGATCACTTTTTTTTTTGAAACAAAGGTGACATTACATTGCCATGGGAGGAAGGATAGCCTTTTGGATAAAACATGTTGGCAAATTGAGTATCGTATAAAACAAATAAAATAATCTGTACCTCATTATCACACACATATTCAACTCCAGGTGGTCTGTAGATCTAAATCTAAAGATATCAGAAGGGCACTTTTCATCATGACACTAAAAAGGCTTATTAACAAAAATCAATAAATTGCGGTACATTAAAATTAAGACCTTCTCTCCATCAAAGGACATCATTTAGAGAATCATCATTTAGAGATAAGCCAAAATGTGAAATACCACCAAGAACTGTCACAGATCCATGACCCAACAAAAAAGATGGACTGAAGACTTGAACTGGTAATTTATGAAAGGGGATATCCAAATACCCAAAACCATACAACACGTTACTCAACTCATCAGTCATCAGAGAAATTAAAATTAAACCACAAATAAAATTACAAAGGCTGACAACATCCCCTCATGGCAAAGATGTGAAGTAGCCTGAATGCTCACATACTCCTGGTGGAATTAAGGTAACCACTTTGCGCAGTTGTTTGTTGCAATTTTAAAAAGTCGACTATACGTAAACTCTGTAATTCAGTACTTAGGCCACAGTTATATACCCCAAAGACTTCTGTACTTAGACAAACCAAAAAACATGGATGAAAAAGTACTCAGAGCAGTACTACTCAAAGCCTCAAACTGAAAACAACCCAAATGTCCATCAAGAGAATCAATGAGGAAAGTACGGTATAATCACCCAATGGCTTACTACGCAGCCACAAGGATAAATTAATGACTGTTACACATAACAAAAGGTATGAACCTTACAAACGCATTATTTACCTAAATGAAACACAGTACATACTGAGTAACTTCATACATACACAGTACAGACATAGACAAAACTAAATGATGGTGACAAAGGTCAAGGTAGTGGGTTTCTCTGAGTGTTAACTAAGAGCAAAAACAAAGAGTTCTGAAGTGTAAGGATATTTTTGCTCTTTTTAAAAAATCTGTATGCCAATTCAAGGGTGTGCTCGTTATTTAAAAAAATTCACGCAGTGACACAATTATCAGATGGGCATTTATCTGCATGCATGTCACACTTCGATAAAATATTTACATAAAAATAAAGGAATAATTATGTTTTTCTTCTCTTACTCCCTCAATTTTAGGAACAACTGATCTATAGAGCAGCCAGGATTAGATAAAGGGGGCAAATGTGGAAGACCTGGCATTGATAAAATGAGAAAGGACCAAAGCACACTGGGGACTTGCTTAGAATAATACAGGCTTAACATTTTCTAGAATTATCTATAGTTTGGCTTATTTTTTAAACAAAAAAAAAAATCTAGAGTTCAAACAGTTTTGCTGCTGAATGTGGTTCCTTTTATATTAAAGTAAAAGCTTCTAATCATTAACTGATCATATTTTTAAATTTAAATATAGATGTCAATCATAATGGCATAAGAAAAATATTTTCAGTTATATAAAAAAATTGTGGCATTATCTTCAAGCTTTGGAAGTGGATCTCTATGGTGGGATGGACTCCCAATACTTTTTCTTCCCCAATGAAATATACTCTTAAGGGATATTAAAAAAAAACACAGTAAATGGTAGCTTCATATTACCATAGTTATCTCGCCTTTTGTAATATAAAATGTATACATGTGTATTGTAAGATGTCTAGAAAGCAAAAATATTCTTAATTTCTTAAGAATCAAATGTATATTAACATATTGAAATATGTAGTATATTGAATATATTGAAATATATTAATATAGCTAAGCTATCAGAAATATAATATCTGAACATTAGGAAGAGTTTATTCAATCTTGTTTTACAAAGTTTCTTTTTTCCTAGCTTCCTTTCCTTTCAATGGAATGTCTGAATAGATAAAAACATTAGATGAATAATTTAAATGAGAACACAGAGTACAAAAAGTAACATTCTGGAAACTATCCCAAGAGAAGATTAAAGAAAATGGGGAAATTGAACCACGTGAAGCATTTCCTCAACCATCCATTAATGCATTCTTTCCTTCTTCCCTTCACTCATCATTTATTTAATGATAACTCTATGTGCAAAACACCAGAATTAAGTAACCAAAATCTTGGCACTAAAACACCAATTAATAAAAACAGATCTATAAAGACTTGATGCAAAATTACTCTAAAAAGAAAAATAAATGAAACATATATTCTAAGTATCATTATCACCTCCGAGCTTCCACAGTTCGATGGCATACTTCTGTTTTACAACTTATCACATTATTTTCGAAGACTTAAATCCTGTGCAGGCATCTATTCAATAAGTTTATCTCCACTGCCTACCACAAAAACAGGATACTTAGAAATAGGCCCAATGTTTATGAGTTGCAAAATGCAATTTTTATTGTGACCACTGAAAATCTACTAAAAATTAATTTTACCATTCCCCAAAGCAAATACAAATGCCTCAAAATCATGAAAAATAATGATAGATTAAAGGTACAATTAAAAGAAATTTCCTCCTTCTTTGAGGAAAGTACTTTAAACAGTTACTAAAGGTAGTTAATATAGGTATTGATAATGGTAACTGTCAAGCTCTCTACATTGTGTGCAGATAATCTATGCTTTAATACAACTCTCTCTTCACAACCTTCTGTAATATAAAGAAGCTTATCACAACTGCAACTTCTTACTTAAGTATAAATGTGAAATGTAATCTAAGATGATAGGAAGAACACAGAGCAGGTTTTTTGAGGCATTTTTACTCATAGAAATAAGATGTTAATATGAATTTCGCTGAAAAATATTTATTGAGTACCTACTATAGTGCAGCATATATAGATATATGGATATTTTGATATCCATATATATGGATATATATATATATATCCATATATATCCATATATATTAATATATGGATATCAAAATATCCATCTATTAATAACATGTCACTTTTGGAAAAGGTGTTTTATTGAATAAATGACTTTGGCATACTTGGTAATCCAGCAGAGAAAAACAATTTGAATCAGTATTTATTATTGTATATAAATGTTACATTGAAAATCTATAGGTAGTGGAGTTCCATTTCCAGAATGGTGTTGTGAATGTGTGAACCTGCTCCCCAGTGAAACAATCATAATGATGAAATGTATTTTAAAAAAATTTGAAATTTCTGGAACTCGTCCTAAGTGCATACAGCAAATGAAGAAACAGTTATTCAAAAAAATCTACTAAATCTTTGTAACTACAGCAAAAGTCTATGCCACTTAAGCCCCAGCCGTTCCCTCTACTCAACAGGTTTCTGTGAGTAATTCCTTTGCAGGTGTTTGTGGCCAAAAAAGAGAGACTGCCTCACTTCTCAGCTCAGTCAAGGTATATAGTCACTCAGTGAAAAGGGCAGGACAATTTTATCTTTTATCCCTTCTAGCCCTGAGTTGCAGAGGCTAGATTCCTGGCAAGTGTAGCCAACAAGTGGTAGGTCTTGTGCACTGCCCAGTGACCACTTTGGGGTGGTGGCTCTACCCCTGGGATGGTGGGCCAGTATTAGTGGGGCCTGAAGGCCTTCATTTCAGCTCACTTAGAGGGTAGAGGTTCTATCCCAGCAGAGGCAAGATGAGAAAGACCAGAGGCTACCAGAGAAAGACCAGCCCTACCCAATACTCCGCTCTGGAAGCCGAAGAATTGCACCTGTTCCCACCTGTGGAATAGTGGCTCTAGATTTTGCCCAGGCAAAGAGGAACTTCATAAGAACAGAGAGTTTTCAGGTTCTCCCAAAAGGAACCAATTTTATTTAAAACAAAATGGAGAGAAATTCAAGCCAAAAGGAGCTCTCGAAACCAGTGGAGATTTTGCTGGTGACTGATTAAAGGACACTGTAGCTCTCCAAGAGCAACAAGCTAAGTAAACCAAAGCCAACTAATTTCCCAGAGAGAACCAGGGAAAGAGCTAAAAAGATCACTGCTGGGGGCCAAAGAAACCTCAAACACTGGTCTCAAAACTAACCCTGCAAAGGGGCTCTAATTTAACTGGATCAGAAACTTCTGGAGAAATTCATGCCCCAGGGCATTGCTGAAAACAGTACAGCAGTTAGGCGGCAATTAATGGAGCCCATTATTGGGCTGTGGTTGGGTGTGATACCAAACAGGATTGTAAAATTTTTGAGCACCGTCTGTACTTAACTCATTAATTGCATCCCCATTGCTTACCAGGGAAACAGAACACTTAGATACAGGCTGACAAGGTTTATGAATGGCAAATGTAATTTCATTGTGACCACTGAAAAATTACCTCATTCCCCAAAGCAAATAAAAACAACTCCTCAAAACTACTACAATGATAAAGTAAAGGTATGAACCAAAGAAATACTCTCCTTCCTTAAGGGAAAAAATTACCTTACAATAGGTATTTATAGTGGTTTAATAGAGAGATCAGGGAAAGGGACAAAGGGGACTCGACCATGACTAATTTTGGCCAAGGTTGTGCTCTTTGAGAAGCAATATTAGAGGTTTCACACCGAAGGGAAAATCAACTTAAATAAAATAATCTAGCCAAGTCTCTAATCAAATTAATAATAAAACAACAACAGAAACAATCCCTGGAGGGATCACTGTACAGATTGTACAAATATAACTTACAATGTCCAGAGAGAGAGAAGAGAGGGAGAGAGACATAATGAAACAGGTAAAGGAGACTGGCATAGGAAATAATCAGAAAACAATCAGAAAAGAAAATTCCTGGTGAGAGGCCCTGACTTTGGATGTAACAAAAAAGGCTTCAAAGCAGCCATCACAAATATCTTTAAATAACTAAATGAAACCTTGCTTAAATACATTGTGGAAGGTATGATGACAACGTCTCATCAAACAGAAAATATCCGTAAGAGATAATGATTATGAAACAGAACCAATTAGAGATTCTGGAATGAGAAGTAAAATAACTAAAATGAAAATTTCACTAGAGAGCCTCCACAGTAAATTTGAACAGGCAGAAGAATCAGCAAACTTGACAGAACAATAGAGATTATGTATTCTAAAGAACTGAGTGAAAAAAGAATTAAAAGAAAAAAAAACACAAAAAAACCCAGAAGCTCAAAGAAATGTGGGACCTAGTTAAAGGTACCAACAAATGAGTAATAGAAGTAACACAAAGAGAGGCAAGGGAGAGAAGGGAGCAGAAAAAATATTCAAAGAAATGAAGGTTAAAGCTCCCCAAATTTAATGAAAACCATTAATCTACAAATCGAAGACACTTGATATACTTTAATTAGGATAAATACAGAGCTATTCATGCCCAGACACTTACAGTAAAAATGCTGAAAGCCAAAGAGAAAATTTGGAAAATGAAAGAGAAAAAAATGACTTATGTCCAAAAGGACTACAGTAACATTATCAGCTGACAATCTCATCAATCAAAAAATGAAGGAAAAAAAGTCATTTACAATAACATTAAAAAGAATAAAATAGGAAGGGATAAACTTAACAAAAGAAATGCAAAAGTTGGGGCGCCTGGGTGGCTCAGTGGGTTAAAGCCTCTGCCTATGGCCCAGGTCATGATCTCAGGGTCCTGGGATTGAGCCTGCATCGGGCTCTCTGCTCGGCAGGGAGCCTGGTTTCCCCTCTCTCTGCCTGCCTCTCTGCCCACTTATCATTTCTCTCATTCTGCCAAATAAATAAATAAAATCTTAAAAAAAAAAAAAAAAGAAACGCAAAAGTTACATGAAAAATAAAACAAAGTTGAAAGAAATTAAAGACCCAAGTAAATGGAAAGACAGCTTTTGTTGATGGATCAGAGGACTTCGTATTAAGATGCTAATACTTTCCCAAGTGATCTAGAGATTTAAGACAATTCCTATCAAAATTCTAGTTGGTTTCTTTACAGAAATTGACAAGCTGATCCTAAAATTCATAGAGAAATTCAGGGTCCCAGAATAGAGAACACAATCTTAAAAGAAAAACACAATTGCAGGACTCATGATTCTAAAAATCCAAAGGGAAAAGTTCAAGAAAAAAAAAATTAAAATACTTTGGAGAATATCTGTATTATATTGATGTAGAGAAATATTCTTAAGCTAGACACCAAATTCCGTATCATAAGTAAAACCTAAATTTTTTTGTAAAGTTACTAAGAACTAAGAAAAAAAAGACAAAAGATTATAGATGTTTGGGGGGAAAATGGGAAAAATCTTCCAAACTGCTCCATCACTATAACTTTTAGTCATATGCTATTATGCTGACCCACCTAGCTCCTTCTGGCTTGCTTGTTCACACAGTCCTACTCTACACATCTTGACTAAGACCTGCTGTCTGCTCATCCCTTTGCTTCCACCTAGTCCATTTCCCCTCTTCTCGAATCATTTCCTTCCTTTTTCAAGTGAGATTTTCTGATCTATTAGGTTCTTAAGATTCTTTTAAAAAAAATATATATATATATTTTTTAATTTATTTGACACAGAGAGATCACAAGTAGGCAGAGAGAGGAGGAAGCAGGCTTCTTGCTGAGCAGAGAGCCTGATGGAGGCTCAATCCCAGGACCCTGAGATCAGGATCTGAGCTGAAGGCAGAGGCTTTAACCCACTGGGCCACCCAGGTGCCCCAAGGTTCTTAAGATTCTTGCTCTTCTCATCAATTGGATACACTCATATGACGAAGGCCCAATCCGTGGTGGACCTTACCATTCTACATCCAGTACTTTTGGTAAAAATTTGCTCTTCTCAGCAAACAGGTTTGCTAATTAGGTCTTCAACGCTGGGTCACTTATCACTCTCCTGCAAGCCTATTGTGCTTTTTCACTTTGTCCCTCTTCAATGACTCTTCCAAACTCCGTTCGCTTCAAGCTTTTTACCTTCCTCCCTCTCCTCATCCTACCCATCACTACCTGCCCATGCTTTTGATTCCTACTTCTGTAGGGGAAAAAAAGGACCTGTACTCATCATATAGGAAATCCCTAGGTTTTACAATACCAAACCTCACACCCATCATCTTCACCCACTTCCTTCCTTTCTCCTAGTATTCCTGGAAATGGTGCCCTGACTCCTTTTTACGGAAAATTTCTCCACTAAGGCTTTGATTGCTACCTTCTCCACCCCTGCCTTTTAAGGGATCATTATAGTAAGCAACCAACTTCCGTTTTTATCTTGATTATTTAACTGCTCCCTCTCAAGGGACCTCTGTCTCTTTGATCACCAAACATGCAAACTCCTCTCCCAATTGAACAAATAAGTCAGATAAGTCAAATAAACAAAAGCCTACCTTTATCTTTAAATTATGCTGTTTCCATTATCCTGATGACTATTTCACTTCATAACCAAAATTTTTAAAAGACACATCTGTCTATATTCTTTCCTTCTTTAACTCAATCCTCATCAAAACCTAATCTGGCCTTCTTACCTATCAAATAAATGAAATAGTTCTAAAAAGTATATTAATTAGAAAAGAGATAAAATCACCATCCTTCGTTAAGTGATATGATTATCTGGGAAACTCAAGAGCATAAAATGAAAAGCAATTCAAAATTATCAAACACTGAGTAAGAAGGCTAAGAAAAAAAATAACTTTCTAATACAGCAAACCCTACAACTCTATTATGGCAGAAAAGACCTCATTTATGACAGCAATTTCATAAAAAAAGATTGGCCTCAATGTAGTCAACAAGTAATTCTAAGATCTACTGCTTCATTCCTCTATTCACTTCACATGTAAAGGGAAGATGGCGTTCTATCCAAATTCTCTCTTTCTGTTTTCTTCAGACGCCCCTCCAAACTGGTATAGCCTCCCTACCATGCCTCCAAAATTGCTCCTGTCAAGATCACCAGTGAAAAGCATGTACAAAATACGATAGTTAACTCTCAAACCTCACCTATGCAACACTTAAATATTAAATAAATCACACCCTCCTTCTTAAATATTCACTCCCTTGACTTTGGTGATACACACTTGGTTTTCCTGTTCCTCACATCACTGGCTATTATTTTCCATTCCCTTTGCCAGCTTAAGCTCTTTGATTCAGCCATTAAGATTTGGAAATCTCAAGCCTTGGTCCTGGGCCCTCTTCTCATTCTGGTCTATATTACATATCATCTACATCCGTGGTTTTAACTAACATCTAGATGTCAGCAGCTGCCAATCCTTTTCTTTAAACTCCAGCTTTGAACTCTACTTTAACCTTCACACTTATACAGCTAACTTCTTATTCAAAATTTCCACATTATTCAAGGTTATTCAAATGCACCTCCCAAACAACATGACCAAAACAGAAAACAAGCTCTTTTAATTTTACCCACCTTGGTAAATGGCACTGCCATCCAACTACTGGGCTAACAAGACACTGAAGCTGAGAGTCAGAAGAAACCAAGGCAATTATTGTTCACAGGAAGTGAACCACAGCACCACAGAGAGAAAATTCTGGAGTTCTTCCACTGAGTCCATATCAGTGCATATATGTGAGGAAACTATCAGAGGCCGGGCAAGAACTACTTGAAATAGAGGTAACAGAGCCCAGTGCTCATAGTGTCCAGTTTCTACCTGTCAGACTAGAAAAACACATACCTCAGTGATGAAAGGAATTCGCCAGAGACTGAGCACCGCTCTGGTTCTGCCAAAGATACTTTAAGATTTCAAAGCATCAAACTGCTTTCATGTAACTTAACTGCATCAGGCTCACTCAGCTGCCCCCTCAAAAGCTTTTTCTCACTTCTCCCAAATGGTATTTCCATGGGGTTCTGTGAACGTGCACCACTTGCAGTGCCGGACCGAAAGCTCCGTGAAGGCAGATGCACACGGTGTAACATGGTGTCCCCGCTGGCCAGCGCACTGCGTGGCCCACTGTAAAACTTGAATTAATACTTGTAAAAGGGATTGGATTCTCATAAAACTCCTTCAGTTTATTAACAAGTGTTCTCAAAACCATTTGTATCCTGTTTTAGTAACACATATTCTTGCTCTCTGAATTGTCACACTGGGGCTCTTTTTTGAACTGCTAAATCTTTCCTATGCCTCATTACTGATTCTCTCTTTTCATCTCGAGCGAGAGGTCAGTAGGCATTGGATCGGTATTAGCTACTGAGATGGTTTCTGTCAGAAACTTTGTTGGACTTGGTATAAATCTCTCAGGCTCAGAAAAGGATCAGGAAAAAGTACATGTTTACCCCATTGATACTTCCTCAGGTAGAGGTTTGGCACTTGTGAGGAAAGGGATTGTTTCCTTAATAAAGAATGCCTTAACCATGTATTTGGGGATACATCAATGAGACTAGGCCTCCTCTTAACTAGCAAAATAGCTAGCTTTTGGACAGAGAACACCAGGCAACCCCTCAGGAAGCACAGCCTGGAAACATTTTCTGCAGGGGTACCCTGCTGTTCAGAGACTAAATGTTAGCAAACATTCCCAGAAAGTAAGAGTTAGTACAGAGACCTCTGGAATGCTCCACCCTTTCCTCTGGCTGGACCACTCATTGCTGGTTCTAAGAGAAATCCACAGTCCCTTTCAGTCAGACCCCACAAACAGTGTTACTTTCCAGGCAGCCCCTTTCATTTTAGTAATCTCAGCTCAATCTAGTCTCACCTTCATTATCTCCTGCAGAAATTCCACATAGTTTTTGGCATCTGGACGGCACTCTTCCCCTAGGTTTTAGGACTGATAAAGAAATGTAACGAGAAAAGCCAGTGTCATTTTAATGGAATTTAGAAGCAAGGAAGGGAATTAAATAATGCTGCCACTTTAATCTAGAGGTTTGAACACTACTACACTGTTCACTCCTTGCTTATAATTATTTCTTTATAAGATCTTTAATAAATTTCACAAATGGAACCAAAGTGTTTTCCTAGGCAACTATATTTTTTGAATGGGGTTTAATAAGTACTACAAATTCTAAAGGTGACTTAATGAGTGAAATTCATTTTCTTCCTTCGACTCTTGAGACTAATTTAGGGGTGAGTCACTGTACGACATCTGTTCATAATGGTCTGTGGCGACCTGGACATTAGAATGTCTCTTATTCAAATGACAGGCACAGCCACTAATGTGTAATCTGCCATCTGCATGACTTCCCTTCTCAAGCTCTATTCATTTGTGTGATAAAACAAAGTTAAAGTTCCTTGCTCTCCGTTCTCGTATAAACTGAGTTAAGTATTACACATATGCATATTATCTTAAAACTTACATAAGATGACAACAGAGGTGATTATGTAAATATTAGATAATAGTACCAAATAGTTAATCATCCAGTATTCTTGATCATACATAGCTGATCATACATGGCCAAAGATAGATTCCCAGGCCATGAGGCTGCCACTTAGTAAAGCCAAAAAGGAGGAAGAAAGTGGTTTCATGCACAGAATGGGATGTTCTCCAGGCTAAATGAATGCGGGTTCCTCAATTAACTTCCTTATGCACAAGATTGAAATAAGCTCCATTTGTCAGATTGCCTATGACATGCAATTACTTGCACATATGTACTCCAATCCAGTCTTATACATTATTTGACCTACTTTGAAGCAGATACTTATAAACAGGATTTGATGTTAACTATCCAGTTAGCTAAGAAACGGGTAAAATCCAGATAGTATTACTTCCCTTCATAAGCATAAAGCTCAAATGGTGAGCATGGAAATATCTGGCGTGGTCTGCGAGGATATCGTTGGCCGTGTATGATTTACTATCACCAGTAAGTGACTTAGGCTAGAAGGAATATTGGATTTCCTAAGTACTTTAAGATATGCTTTCAGAAGCAGGGAAAAAGCCAGTGTCAGTTCCATTAAAATAATTACATCTCAAGTACACACTTACTTTTTACCTAAAGGCTTAAGATACCAGTATTTTTTCATATCTTTAATACTTTTGAATTTCTATAATCTGTTAGGTAAATTGACATTTCATTATAAACATTATTTGTAGAATAAAATAACGGTATAATTTTTAAATCAATATATACAGTATGTAAAGCAATCTCTAAGAGGAGCCTGAGTTATTGCAAATGTATGAGCTATTTCCAAGGAGGAAAAAGATGGAAAGCCCTTTCCCATTTGCATTTATAAAGGCTGCGTGACTTCTTTAAATATATACACTGATGCCAACAGAGCCATCAGAAATCAATAAATCACATTCTCATGTGCTGTAAAATGTCTGACACACACATTCATTTTCCTAGTCCAAAATTCTCTGCGAAAGGAACTGTGTAAATGTTCCATTTTAGTTTAATGACATTCTCCACAGTTAAAATTATGTGCATTATTGCCAGTGAGTGCAAAAACCTGAAGTGCACAAAGCTAGATAGGATTTTAAAAAGCCTACACAGTACATATCCTTCAGTGGCTAGTCATTTAACAGACCATAGAGACACAGATATGAATGCAGAACAAAATTGGGAGATTAGTAAGAATGGATTGAAATGCTGCAATTACCATTTGGACAAAAATAATAGGCATAATTTATTTAGAAGCAGTTGGAGGGTGGTCTTTTAAGTGTTTGGAGAAACAGCCCTAATAGTCCCAATACCACCAAATGGAGGCAGAGATGAACATCACTTAAAAATGACACAGATGACAGAAATGACAACAACTTATTCATCAGGGATGTTCAATTGGAAAGTGTAATAAAAACTTAAATATGACTCCACTTTAGTTGACATTTATTCCACCAACCACTATATATATTTTAAAAGGTCACAGCATTGTTCCATGTAGATATAGTTTATGAAGTACAAATTCTTAAAGGAAGGAGGATTCTGCTATGTCTATAAGCAAGGAGGTTCTAAAAATTATCCAGGCATATTTTGCAGAGAGTTATGCACAAAGGCATGTTTGGCTACAAACACAAGCACTGAATTTATTCAGGTAATATTCCTACCTGGGAACTGAATGAAGAACTAGCTACAATTCTCCCTGTTCCCTAGTGTTGACTAATGCTGCTCTTACCCTTTAGTTTCTTTGCATTTGATCTCTGAACCAACACGTGGTGTCCAAAAAGATAGCTTTGACCTATGTGCTTACCCAAACCTGATTATGTCTGAAGTGTGTTATTTTGAGGCCCTATGCTACTTCATTCAACAACATATCTTTCTTCCTTTAAAGCCACGTTTTCCTCTCCCTGAGACCTCCACTCACTCCAGCCCCCCGACCCTAACTTCTCTCCCTAAAGCCTGGACCCCATAATCAACCATTCCAACAAGCACCTCAGAGTCCCCTAAAATCTCTCAGCTCTTTCAATGTGAGCTTTTGATAATCTCCGATCTTGGCAAAATCCAACTCCTGGCACATCTAGTAC
This sequence comes from Procyon lotor, assembly GCA_028646535.1. Classification (NCBI taxonomy): domain Eukaryota; kingdom Metazoa; phylum Chordata; class Mammalia; order Carnivora; family Procyonidae; genus Procyon; species Procyon lotor. The sequence continues at coordinate 29,974,900 of CM053616.1, forward strand.
CAAGCTAAAGGCACAGAAGACTGTTGGAGCTCCTTAATAGCTGAACCCAATTAAAATCCATGGGGCTTCTCTTCCTGCTTCCAAATATAGGCCTGAAACTTAAAACAATATAGGCCCCTATGCCAGAAAAGCAGAGGGACCCATGATGGCCCAAAGTGTGATAAAAGAGCCTAGTGGGGTGAGGTAGGTATCCATATGGAGGGAAGTCTGAGAGGAGCTGCAGAGGCATTGCACAGTGACAAACACCTCCTGTGCAGAGGAGGGGCCTGGTATGTAGTGTCAGAGGTCAACAGGAAGGGGAAATGCCTTAGCAGGATGGGTGGGTAAGTAGCTTGCCACAGAGTCTGGGTCTGAGTGTAGTAAAGAAGACCATCCATGTGGGGCAGTATGGAAGAGCGGCTACCTATAAGGGGATTAACTAAATATATAGATATATTAAGAGTAATAAAAACAGGGTTTCTCACTGTGAGTGTTAGCTATAGAAAGAGAGAAAACTTGAATAAACCATAGGGTATTAGATTGGAACTGAAGGTAAATTCCTGGTTTACAACATAGAGACCTACATACAGAAATAAATGTCAAGGGGCGCCTGGGTGGCTCAGTGGGTTAAAGCCTTTGCCTTAGGTTCAGGTCATGATCTCAGGGCCCTGGGATCACGCTCCGCATCGGGCTCTCTGCTCAGTGGAGAGCCTGGTACCCCCTCTCTCCCTGTCTACCTCTCTGCCTACTTGTGATCTCTCTCTCTTTCTGTCAAATAAATAAATAAATCTTAAAAAAAAAAAGAAATGTCAATGTGAATTGTGTTATGTTTATATATTTTGAAAGACTCATGATCTTTCTTCTGTAAGATGTTACTTGTCTCCCAGACACAGAGGTAAGGAGGTATTCACAAACACACACACACACACACACACACACACACACACACACATACACACACACGCGCGCACAAAGAGTACCTGTGCTGTGAGCTCCTGATTCCTAAGTTCCATCCTCCACTCAAGGGAACCAGGGCTCCTCAAAGAAAAGGTTCATTCCAGGGCCTGGGCAAGAAAAGTATAAGAAGAGACTGGGACAATGTGATGTGCTTCAAAGTAATAAAGTGATCTGAGAGCAATGGAGACCTCAGAAGATATAGAAGCCAGCTTGAACAGGCTCCTGGTGACCAAATGTGGGATAATTCGAGCATAGTAATCTATTGAAGATATAAAAACCAATGAACCCATACAGACACAAATGAATGAATAAATAGAAGGTCTGAAAAGAAAGGATATTTACATAATGTAAAAGAACCTCCTCACAAAATATTATTTAAAGATGAAGGAAGGGGGGCACCTGGGTGGCTCAGTGGGTTAAAGCCTCTGCGTTTGGCTCAGGTCATGATCTCAGGGTCCTGGGATTCAGCCCCATGTCAGGGTCCTGGGATCGAGCCCCATGTCGGGCTCTTTGCTTGGTGGGGAGCCTGCTTCCCCCCTCTCTCTGCCTGCCTCTCTGCCTACTTGTGATCTATGTCAAATAAATAAATAAAATTAAAAAAAAAATAAAGGTGAAGGAAGAAGTAACTTTGCACTGCAGAAGATTGGCAGGTACATTTTAATCAAATGATCAAGTGAACATCAGCAGTACTGGAATAAAAATTATGTGCCAATGAATAGATGCCAGGTGCAAATATATTACAGTCATAATATGTTGGAGGAAAGGGGTCCTGAAAGGATCACCAGGCTGGAAACTAATTCTCTAATGTATCTTCAAATTTTCTAAAAGTGACTGATTATTTAAAAATAAAACAATAAAAATACAGAAGGCATAGGTCCTCCTGGTGCATTAGTCCATACATGGCTTAGCCTGCAGCAAAGTGGAGTGAAGAAGGCTGAAAGGTGGATCCAGAGAGACAAAGGAAGGATATTCTACTTACTCCCCACTGGCCTCCTACTGTCCATTTGACACTGTTGCACACTTGACTATCTCTGAAGTGTTTGCTATTTCCTCTCTATTCCCTGGCTCCTTCCCATATCCTCTCATAAATACACATACTCCTCTGGGATGACTGTAATGGTAGCCTCATCAAATTCCAGAGTTGACACCATTATCTATGTAGATTTTATAAATAGCTATAAACTAACTCCATCTCCTTCAGTTTTAAAACCTGTATAATTACTCCTCAACATTTTATACAGTAGAAGCATCTCAATCCAACCAGTTAAAACCAAATTCAATGCCTATCCCCCTGGGGTGGGCACTGTTAGTGGACTGGCAAGATTCCTCCTCACCCCAGTTGCATATCCTTTAACATAACTTCCTAAAAACCAGATTTCTAAAGTATCCTTTCACAGTGCACCATTTTACTTGAGATGGTGAGCACACAGGTTCAGGGTTGGTCTAGTGGCTAGAAATACTAAGAGGGAAGTGTTTTCCCCATGAAGTGAACCAAGAGGCAAGTACCCATTTTTTTTTTTGATTCAGATAGGCATCCTACCACAAAAGGGAATTAGGAAAAAAACAAAAACAAAAAACAAGAAAACAAAGGGGGATTAGAATAGTGCCAATAAGAAGAAAGACGATTCTTAAAATTAATTTGTTAAATAATAATGAAATAGGTTCTTGACAATAAGTAGATCCCAGGACCAACAACCAGAAGCCCATTCTAACTTCTATCTTCCAATTACCTAAGCCAATAAATCTCTTTATATTTAAGTCAGTTTGAGTTTGATTTTCTGTTACTTGCAGTATAATGTATAAAAGAGAGCAAAAATACATACAAAACTAGTTGCGAAGATGCTATGAAACAACTAGAAGCTAATGCATAAGAAATCTAAGATAAGCAGGCCTTTATAAAAGACAGAAAAGTAGAAATATAGAAAAACAGGACACTAGACAGGTTGGCAGAATGACAATTGTCACTGATAAGATAAATGGGAAACCTAGCATCCATATTTGAAGATGTAACAATGGAATGATCCCCAGCTTTCTGTGGTCTAGAGTCAGACCGAGGCTGGTAGGGGCCGCTTCAGAGAAGAAATCTGGCAGCAACCTGCGGAGTCAAGGAAGGAAACAAGAAACCTGGGACTTGCACATTCTATACAGATACATAAAGACCAGCTTTCATACAAGCAAAATTCTGAGGTATTTCCTATAATTATAGTACTTTCCACTGGTTCAAATAGATCCATGTAATTAGCTTCACATTTGCATGCCTTTTCTAGTCATTTTGGCCCAGAAAGTGGTGGTGTTCAACCCCATCTGGATATTTCTAAGCTGTACTGAAAGGGCAGCAGTTTGGGCAGCTTGCTGCATCAAGTCACCTGGCCCTTCCTGACAGGAGAGAGGGTGCCTCAGCTCACCTCCAGCAAGGCGCACACAGACGGAGCTCCAAATTTCTTGGTATCAAAAGGCTGATAGGCCCACAGAGCCTTTCAGTCCTCCCAAGTCACCCTAGATAAAATATCCAGTTGCCTTCTAGACCCTTTACAACCCTATCCCACAGGCAATCTGTCATTTATTCCTACTCAAGTAGGTTGAAACTATGTCTGGAATTCAGTCCTTTCTTCTCATTTCCAAGGCCAGTGCCCAAGGTCATACTCTTATCTCATATCTCAACTAGTGTAATTGTCTCTTACCCAGTTTCTCTGGGTCTTATCTTTCTGCCTGTCCAATCCATCATTCACAGGGCTACTAGCTCCTAGGAGAAAATACAGAGTGCACTTTATTTTTCCTCTTTCTCTCTACTTTGTCCAGGCATGAAAATATCTGTTTACATTATTATATGCAGGCCATGTCTCATTTGAAAAACTCCATGATGGCATCTATTGGTTTCAGAAAAAGTTTGAAGAGTTTAACCTGCAACCAGGTTGCCAAGGTTGTAAACCAATCTCCCCGTCAGCAGAGTAGCTCTCTACTTTCCCCCACAGGATGAGCCAGTCCTAGTGAACTACTAAATCTTCTGGAATACTCAAGCAGCAGATCTTTACAAATGACAAGCTCTCCTTCTATAGAATTCACTTTCCGTTGGCTCTACTTGCAGAAAACCTATTAGTCCTTCGAGGTATCCTTTCCACCATAAAATCTTCTCCAATATTAGTTTCTGATTAAATTTCTTCATCCTCTGTGCCTACAGAAAACTTTCTTTAAAAGTCTACTTTGACATTTGTGTTGCTCTTCCTGGTCTTATACTAATCGGGCGTAGGTTTGTCCAGTTATTAGACTTCTTACCTAATAATGAGCACAGTGTACTGTAGAGCAGCGTGAGGTGATCTTTCTCCTGTCTGTGATTTCTGCCCTTTCATCCTCTGTATTTAGCAAAGTGTAAAGAGTACACAGTACACGCTCAGTAACTGCTGCTTGAGTAACTGCTGGCAGACTACCTGTTATATGAGGACAGATACTGTGCCTTAGTCATTTACACTTGCCACACCAAATGGAAGAAATGAACAGAAACTGCTACAGGTTGAATAAAATACTAGGCTTCCACTGGCCTTCTGAGTTACCAAAATTTTTGGCTAAGCCTAGGGAAGTTTGTCATTTCTTCATTCCAAAAGGTTTATTTGGTACCTTGTGTGCACCAAATCTTACTCCAGGAGCTGGGGACAGAACTAAACAAGGTGAACCACACGTGTGTGAAGGTGGAGGAGACAGTAGTAGAGCTAATAAATCAGTCTCTGCCACTGCCCCCTCCCAAAAAAAGTTTTCCTTAACTTCCAAACTCAGTTCTCAGCCACACAAATCTAAAACCCAAGAGTGATGAGTGGCTTCTCCCTACACCTTGTTCAAGTGTTGTTTGACAAAATGTAAAATTGCTACCACTTGATAATGATGGTTTTGATCACATTATCTACATCCTCTTTAATTTCAACACTATTCTCCAAATTCAAGCCCTCATTTTGCCTTTTTGGAACAACTAAAATTGCTTCCTAACAAGTCTTCCCCCTTTTACGCTTCCCATCTCTACATTCCCTTTCAATACTGCCAGAATAATTTTCTTAAAAAGCAACTATCTTACTATATTACAGCTGTGCTCAAAAGCCCTCAGTGGCTTTGCAAACACAGGGAGAACACTATTCAGACTCCTTAGCCTCATACTCAAGGAATCTTCCAAAATTGACTTTCAATTTGTCCAGATTCTTTTGCACTATTCTTCCTACAATCTAGACTCCCACAAAAATAGCTCTTGATTTTGTATCTTTGAACTTTTCACTTGATAGATTTCCATCTATTTTATTCGAATCCTCCCTACATCTCAAGGCCCAATTCAGGGATCTTAAATTTGTCTCCGATTTTTCCCTTCTGCATATGAAAGCTCAATATACTTTGTGCTTTCCCCTCTAGGCTTAACTGTTTCTACCTCACATTTTGATTATTCACAAAGATAGCTTATGTATCCAACTAAAGCATACTTAATCATCAATAAATACTTAAAAGGCACTTACTATCTTTCCATTACTCCAAAGTACCTAAAACATACCATATTCATAGTAAACATTAAGCAAATCTTCATGGAATGAAGGCAAACTCCCAAACAGAAATGTACCCCCAAATCAAAATAATCTTTTTCTAAATGTGAACAATAATCCCCACCAAAGAAATACATATGAATGGTAGAAAACCGTAGCTCATCACATTTTAAATATATATGAAAGGAGGCAGCTCAGTTAGTAGAAAATGGAATCAAATAAAAAGCTAAGAAAATTTATTCAAAGTAATATGGAAATATTGAATCAATCTCGCCCATTTCAGTATATGGATGTACCTCTCATTTTGAAATGCAAATACATAAACACATACACATTATGTCCATCAACTGGAAACTATATACAGTGTCAAAATTTATTGAAATAAGAATCACAAGGAAATTTTTCCTAGTTGCCCTTTAATAACTTTTGTGAAATTTAATAAAAGTTTATGCAATGAAATATTTTTTTCCTTTTCTTTTCTATGGAAACAGCTTTAGAAGATGATTGATGCCTGCTATTACGGGTCTATATTTGTATTTCCTTATTTTAGAGGCTTTTCAAAATACAAAAATAAACTTAAAGCATTTCCAGTTATACTAAAAAAAAAAGATAAAAGGTGATTATTTATAGGCAATCATATTCATGATGATAGACTCTCAGAAGGCAACCGCAAACATAAATTTTAAATGCTTTTTGGAAAAGAGTTGAGAATAAAAACATTTACATAATTTCTTAGAAACCCTGGCTTTTTATTGCTGCACTTCAATATTCCCTCCAGGCAAAGGAGCAGCTACTTCAAAGATTTATTTGATAATGGAATGTTTGATTTCTTTGTTTTTCCTCTCCAATGTGGAAAGGTCTGTTGTTTTCACTCCACAGCAATGTGCTATATTTTAAAATTTGAATTGGCTCTCTACTGATAATAAAAATGGTTCTGTTTTGGCAAATTAAACACACCAATGTTAGCAATGAGTATATATATTATAGATGAACTATATTGTTATAAAAATGGTCCACATATGTATCAGTCATCTTTGATAACAGAACTACCACTTCATGATAATATACCTTGTGACTAATATCAAATGTCTAAAACTCCCACTTACCTGCCTATCCACCTCTGGGAGCAAAAGCAGGAGGTATTGTTGAAAATGCTGAGGTAAGGAAGCAAACGTATGTTTATTTATTAATGCCCTCAAGTTAGTGTTGACAAGAATAGATCCTGGGGTTTCTATGTCAATGTCCTCAGCTTTGGTCCATTTCAAGTGTCCTGTGATAAACAAGCAAGAGCATTAATTCACTGCAGATTGGGGAAAACATACACATGTAAGTACACATATATGTACATATTGAACATATTCAATAATGTCTAATTTTGTCACTTTTAAAAGTGACATTTCAGAAGGAACTCTCCAAAGCTTCTTTGTGTTTCTGTCCTGTCTTACTTGTCTTTTATTTTTGTAATGTATACTTCACTCAATACCATCTAGTCAAAGTAGCATCAGGTCTAGATAAAGAAGAATTTTAATTATGGTCTTCCAATTAAGCAGAATTTTAAAAAGCTTTGGGAGCATAAATGGTAATGACTACAATTTTTTTTATAGATTCTATAAGACCATAGATCAATAAAAGTAATACTAAGAGTTTCGTTCATTTTAACAGAGGCATTGATAGCTAGCTCGGAGTTGTGTGATTCCCCATTTATCAGGCAGAACACTAAGCACTGGATTATTTCAAAAGATTCCTATTCAGGGTATTTTGAGAGTAATAATTTAAAAAGCAATTCTTTATAAAAATATTAGTTTCAAGGTTTAAAATGCCAATACACTTTGAAGGATAATTATACAACTCAAGGTACACTGACCTTCAATAGAAGGCTGTGTGTAGAGTTCACAACTCACAATTATGACATACAAGAAGATAATCCACTCTAACAGTTGATGCATCAAACAGAAGAACTACCACTTTCAGTTACTTGAGTTAAGAGAACACCTTGAACGTGAGCTGTTTTACTAGAGTATGTTTTAAATCAAGGGTCAACAAATTATGGCCCATGAGCTATATGTAGTCCAATTTTTGTTCTGGTAAATGAAGTTTTACTGGAACATAGTAAATGCCTGATTGTTTAGCAACAGCCTAGGTGTGCCTTTGCACTACAATGCAGGGTTGAATAGTTGTGTCAGAAATCGCATGACCTATATTTACTCCTGAGCCCTTGGCAGAAAAAATTGCCAGCTCTTATTTTAAATAATTAGTTACAAAAGACAGAATAAAAGTCGTTATTAAAAACCAGGGAACTATGATGACAGAATAAGCAACTCTGAAATAGAAGACAGAATACCTAGAAATAAAAATTTTGTTTTAAAACTAAAAAAAGTTCATGGACACAGCAGAGGAAAGAATTATTAATTAAAATACAGAGTTGATGAAAATACCTAGAATGCAGCATAAAAAATGATGGGTCAAAATAGGATAGTGAAGAAATATAGGGAAGGGCATAAGTGGTCAGAATGAACATCTATAGGAGATTTAAAACAGCGGGTGGAGGGCAGGCAGTATTTGAAGAGCTTAATGGCTCACATTTTTAGAACTGAAAAAAATTATGAGTTCTTGGATAACACAGTATACCAACTCTCAAGAAGGACAAATACCCACTTTCATCTGATGTGTTGAAATTATAAAACATCAAAAATAAAAAGAGTATCTTATAACAATTTTTTAGAAAAACAGATTACATCCAAAGGGATGATAATAAGACACAGAAATTTTATCAATGAATAACAGCAGTAGAATAACTTCAAAGGATCAAGAGAATATAAGCATCAATCTAGATGATGACAGTAATATAGGAACATTTTCAGGACTGGGGCACCGAGGTGGCTCAGTCAAGCTTGATTTCAGTTCAGGTCATGATCTTAGGGTCCTGAGATTGAGCCCTAGTCAGGCTCCACAATCAACAGGAGTCTGCCTGAGATTCTCACTCTTCCTCTCCCTCTGCTTGTGCTCTCTCTCTCAAATGAATAAACAAAGAATCTTAAAAAAAAAAAAAAAAAAAGAAAAGGAAACTCTATGCTTTAGAGAATCTTGCTAAAATAATCATTAGTAGATGTTCCCAACAAATGAAAAAATTAAATCAAAGAAGAAATAAATGGGTTGAAGAAGCTATGGTCAACTAAAAGACTAATAGATCAGAGCAGTCCCAAGTAAATATTAACTGTGAAAAATAATACTAAGAACTAATGAGAGTTAAATAAAGGAAATAACTTAAATAAAGAGGAAATAAAATGGAAAATAACTGCATGCAAGATGGGACAGCATGACTGAAATGAGAGTGCTACATAAACCCCAGTCTCATTTGGGAAGGAGAGAGATTTGGCCTAGTTCTTTATTTGGTGAACACTCTAGAGGTGATCACTAGAAGCAACAAGAAAGAGTGATAATTCCCATATAAGTGCATGGAAGGAAATCTCAATGAATCAAATGGATGGCATAAAAACGGGGGAAAATTAAAAATTAAGCCCAAAAAAATCAAAATAAATGTAAGTGGATTTTCATACTAGAGTTAAAAAGCAATACAATCCAGCTAAATGCTGCTTACAAGAAATAAGCTTAAAAATTATAAGGAATGGACGAAGATGAAATAAACACATACTAGGCTGAGACTCAAAACAACAACAAAATAATACAACTATATTAACATCAGGAAACATAAACAAAGGTAGAAAACCTTGTTGGGAATGAGAAAGATCATAAAAGGAAGAATTCACTGAGAAGATATAATGACCTTAAATCTGCAATCATTTAAGCAGCATACCATTCAAAAACTTAAAACTGAGAAAACTAAAAAGAGAAAATGCCATTACACGATGCTAGTAGGAAGTCTTAACATCTTCTACCAGAAACTGAGACATCAGACTAAAAACTTGTCTTAGTAAAAGAATTTTAACAACTCAATAATCAATGTTGAACCACTAAATCTAACATAGGGCACTGCACTGAGCTGTTAGAGAAAGTGAACACTAAATCAAACAAAAATCGGACCAGCGAGTCTCTACAAATACTGATGAACAATATTAAATTTCATCTAATAAGCTAGCAATAACACAAAAACAGCAACTCTCCAACCCTCCCACACCCATTGTATGGACATTCAAAAGCACACTCAAAAGCACACTTCTAAGTATTCCATAAGCTAAAGAAAAGAAAATTTAACAGAAATTAGAAAATATTTGGATTCTAAATGACAATGCAACTCGGTTTAAAATTTGTGAAATGCAAATTTTTGAAATGTAACTCGGTTTAAAAGATAAAGTGTATCTATTACAGAGAAGAAAAAATACTGAAAATTCAAGGTTTAGTGTATGAATCAAGAAGTTAATAAACTAGAAAAATTTGAGAAAGAAGGAAGGATTGTAAAAGTAAGAGTATACATTCATGAAATAGAAAAGACAATGAAGACCATCAACATCAAAAAAAGGGGTTTTGTTTTGTTTTTGTATTAGACTAATGAAATAGATATACCTCTGGTAAGACTTGGTATAAATATAGATGAATGAAAGGTAGGGACATAATTCTAGATATAGTATGCAAGGCACATAAAATGAAAAATGGATTTTAAGTGGCATAATAAAATACTATGACTTTATCCAGTATCTTTGAAGACCAACTAATTTTAGGTTTATAAATATTCAAATTTAATTTAAAATAGGAAGCCTGAGTAAATTTGCAAAAACTTTAAAAAAAAATGGATAAAGAGGCAACCTCCCTTACCTCACATATAGAGAATATATATTATAAGTTGTCCTAAAGATGAGTTTTACCTTCCATTAAGGAACTCTCCTACTACTTCATTGTGTACATATTCCAGATAATAGGTTTATAAAGAAATATTTCCAATTCACTTTATGAAGTTAATATACCTTTATTCCAAATATGGACAAACAAGAACAGCGTAAGAGAAAAAAAAATTATCTTCTCCCATTCCGTGGGTTGCCTCTTAGTTTTGTAGGGTTCTCAAGACATTAAATATAGAGCTACCCCAGGTATTTATCCCAAAGACACAGAGTGAAAAGAAAGGGGCACATGCACCCCAATGTTCATAGCAGCAATGTCCACGATAGCTAAACTGGAAGGAGCCGAGATGTCCTTCAACAGACTAATGGATAAAGATGTAGTTCATATATACAATGGAATATTACTCAGCCACCAGAAAGGATGACTACCTACCGTTTGCATCCACATGGATGCAACTGGAGGTGATGATGTGGAGTGAAATAAGTCAAGCAGAGAAAGAATTATCATATCATTTCACTTATATGTGGAACATAAGGAACAGTGCAGAGGATCACAGGGAAAGGGAGAGAAAACTGAATGGGAAGAAATGAGAGAGGGAGACAAACCACGAGAGACTCTGGATTCCGGGAAACAAACTGAGGGTTACAGAAGGAAGGAAAGTGGGGGCATGGGATAGCTGGGTGATGGGAATTACTGAGGGCAAGTGTGGTGATGAGCACTGTGTGTTATATGCAACTAATGAATCATTGAACACTACATCAAAAATTAATGATATACTCTATACGTTGGTTAACTGAACATAAGAAAAACATAAGAAAAAAATTATCAACCAATATGACACAAAAAAGTACAAAAGTTGTATCATTTAAAAAAAAACCAAGGGTGCCTGGGTGGCTCAGTTGGTTAAGCAACTGCCTTTGGCCCGGGTCATGAGCCTGAAGTCCCGGGATCGAGTCCCGCATCGGGCCCCCAGCTCCATGGGGAGTCTGCTCCTCCCTCTGACCTTTGCTCCTCTCATGCTCTCACTTTCTCTCTCTCTCTAATAAAAAAAAACAAAAAAAACAAAAAACAAAAAAAAAAAACAAAAAACTAAAGCAAATCTGACAAACTCTAACATTTATTTAGTCAAGAAGATAGGTATATAGGTGTCTGCTTTATTAGCATCTATATTTTTCTATATGTTTAAAGTATTTCACAACTGAAAAAAGAAAAAAACCACAAGGAGAGAAGAATTAGGGAGAAGCTTCTTTTCTCAGCAGTAGAAGCAAAGGCAAAACCTGGAGACAGAAATGAGAAATACAGGAAAAGAGTCTGTTTAATTCTCCTTTATGGCCCAAATAATCTCAAATGAAGGAGTTGAGGTCATTTACCAGGAGTGATTTTGACTGAGGAGGAGTGCTAGGGAAATAAGAAAATAGTAAGACTTTGAAATATACATTATAAGCAATGTGAAAAGCAGTACTTATGCTGTAGGTTACTATTTAGTGTGGTTCTAATTTTTAAAAACATCATTGATAAAAGAAGATTCAGAGAAGTACATAATCTTTAATGACAAATCCAAAAGAAGATCTATTTCAAAGATGTCCAACTAAACAATAACATGTTCCATAATTTTGGAACAAAGACAGAGCAGAACTTACTGCTAAATTTGCAGCCACACAGGATGTTTAATCCCATTTTAATTATCCTTACACACTAACTCTTAATTGGCTTAAGAACAATCCAATTATATCTGATTGTCTTATCTCATTAGAGCTGGTACCTTATCTCCCTACAGCATTCAGAGGAAGAAAAAGATGTCATTTTAGTATCTAATTCCTGGACACCAGAGAGAGTCAAGTAGCTGAAGTCCAGAGAAGGAGGGAAGAGAAGCATCAGTTGCCAAATTACTACAGTGAGAATCTATGCCATACAAAAAGACACTAGGCTGACCTCATGATAAAAATCATGGGGAATATGTCCAATCAGGGTCAGGGACATTCTCTATTATTTTGACCAAAGGGAATTCAAAGACCACCAATCTGAGTAAAGGCGGCAGACTCTGGTGTACTTGTTGATCAATGGGTAGTATGCAAGCTTAAAAGCCCCTATTTCCCAGAAGGGAACCCACAGAGGATTTATGCATAAAATGTGCAAACAAGGACACAGACATAACACTTACCTGGAGGGAAGGAGCCCATGCAAGAGGCAGACCAGGGTCTTTTGTTACAAGAGGAACTACCCAAAGAAATACAAAAAGAGTTCAAAATGAAAGAATTCTTCATTGTCTCAAAGAAATTAGAGAGGAATGATTCTAAAAGAGCTCAGAGAAAAACAGGCTTTCAAAGATTAAGTCTAAGGGGAAAAAATTTATCATAGGACAAAAGCAAATCATCTACAGTGTGATTCAACATAGCCTTCACAAATGAAGTAACTGTATAATGAGTCTATCGGGTAGCATTGAAACCAATAAAAAATAGTACTGAGATTAAAGAACTACAGAAATAATGGCTACAAAACAGAACATAAATGTTAGCAACCCTGATGTTTAAAAATAATAAAACTAACAAAAACATGGACGTAGGAGGGTCTGTAATTGTGTTTATTCATACATCCTTTATAATAGATTGTCCAAAGTTGTAATGAGTATCAAAAAATAATCACTCCTATTTTAGTTTTTCGTATTTTAATACCTTTGGAAAGAACTTTTAGATGTGAATATATCTCATGGCAATGTTCAGCTATTTTATTTTTTGTTGTTGTTGTTTTACTTTTTTATTACTCAGCTAAAATTAATTAAACTTAGTACTTTTAATTAAAATGGTGAATACAGTTTTTCTAAGATGATCTCTGGCTATAGATACACAATAAGAGATGTCAAATCACTTTCTTCCACCAGGTGAGGATAAGCAAAGTCTAACTCAGAAGAGGGCCTTCACCCGACTCTGCTGGCATCCTGATCTCAGACTTTCAGCCTCCAGAAATGGAGTTGAGGTGGCAGAGTAGTAGGAAAACCCTATGCTTGCTTCATTCCTGCAACACAGGTAGAGAAATACTGGATCATTCTGAACACCCAAGAAATTGACCAGAAGACTGACAGAACAAGCTGCACAACTGGAGGGAGAGAAGAAGCCACAGTGTGGAGGGTAGGAGGTATAGAGATATGATCTGAGGGAGAAAAGGACTGTGTCTGCTGCAGAGCGGAGGAAGCCTTGATTGCAGGGAGAGGAGAGGGAAAGAGAGCGCCAAGTGAGGGAGCAATGCACAGTGGCTCACACAAGGAAAATTCAGCCCCAAAGCCACTGACTGGGGAAACAAGGGGGCTGATTATGCTGTGTGTTTATAACCAGTGGAGCTCAACCACTGGAGTTTTCTAGATCCAGGCTATGGCTGGTACAGAGCCTGGTGGGTGTAAGGGTGCTTCTGTGGAGAAGGAGGTGGAGGCCTGGGAGCCAGTCCTCTGGGGAGGGTCTAGCTGTGCTGGGCCTGGCACCATGTTGCATGGTGGGTCCACGCTGCACTGGGTCCCAGAAGTTTGGAGTTTTGAAACAGCCAGTGTGCCTCAGATCAAAAACACATGCACTGTGCTGCTGGGTGAGCAGACGGCCCAGACACAGATGGAGTGAAGCCAGGAATCTGAGGGATGCTGGGGACACATGAGGGAAGACTATTTGCTCTTCTGTGAAGGCTTCCTGGTCAGCAGTAGGTATCCTCCCTGGGGACAAGGGAGAAGGTTAATGCCATTTTAACTCATCAACATGGACAGACTTCAGTGAGCAGCACAGTACCCACAGTGGAAGCTTGAGCCACTCACACCAAGCCTTACCCCACTGTGCTCTGCAGGTTCTGCTTTACTAAGGCAAGTGAATCTGAGAGCCAGAGCAGCATGTCCCTCCCCTAGAAGACTAGCAAAACCCCCACCCCTGCCAAAGCATCAAGTCTATTGACCATAGGAGAGGTTCAGCTCTAGTGCACCTAAAGACTTCCCACTGCAGGCAAGTAGAAATTCTGCAGAGGACTGACCTGAAGGAAAGAGCAGTCAAAACATAGCAGCAGAGTGCACACAGTATCCACCAGAAACACTTCCTGAAGTGCCAGACCCTGGACAGTGTATGACCTCTTCTTAATAAAGCCATTGTTCTCAAGAGCAGGAAATATACCAGGCTTTCCTTACACAGAGAAGAAGACAGAGACCTAGACAAAATGCCAAGATGGAGGAATTCATCCCAAACAAAAGAAAAAGTCATGGCCAGGGATCTAACTGAAACAGATATAAGTAATATGTCTTAACCAGAATTAAAAAAACAAAAATCATAAGGATACTAGTTGGGCTTGAGATAAACAGAAGGCACAAGGAAGTCCCTTACTGCAGAGATAAAAACTAGTTAGGCCAAAAAATAAAAATAAAAATGCTATAACTAAAATGTGAAACTGACTGGATATGACGACTACAAGGATGGAAGAAACAGAAGAACAAGTGAGTGATACAAAAGAAAAAATTATGGAAAATAATGAAGCTGAAAAGAACAGGGAAAGAAAAATACTGGATTATGAATATAGACTTAGGGCACTCAGTGACTCCATAAAGCCTAACATTCATATCATAGGAGTCCCAGAAGAAGAAGAGAGGGGTAAAGGGGGCAGAAGGTTTACTGGACCAAATTATAGCTAAAAACTTCCCTATACTGGGGGAGGCAATGGACATCCAATTCCATTAAGTACAGAGAACTCCCATCAAAATCAACATTAGCAGGAAAACACCAAGACATATAGTAAAATTTGCAAAATATAGAGATAAGGAAAAAATCCTAAAACAACCAGGGAAAGAAATCCCTAATTTACAAAGGAAGACAAATAAGATTAGCAGCAGATCTTACCACAGAAACATGGCAGGAGAGAAGAGAGTGGCATGATACAATCAATGTGTTGAATGGGAAAAATATGTAGCTAAGAGTACTTTATCCAGCAAGCCTGTCATTCTGAATAGGAGGAAGGACAAAGAGTTTCCTAGACAAACAAAACCTAAAGGAGTTCATGACCACTAAACCAGCCGTGCAAGAAATATTAAAGGGGAATGAGAGAGGGAAAGAAAGATCAAAAGCAACAAATACTAGAAAGGAACAGGGAAAATCTCCAGGAACAATGACCTAACAGGTAATACAATGGCACTAAGTCCACATTTATCAATAATCCCTTTGACCATAAATGACTAAATGCTCCAAGCAAAAGACATAGGGTATTAGAATGGATAAAACAAAAAACAAAAAAAACAAAACAAAACAAAAAAACAAGACCCTTCCATATGCTGGATACAAGACACTCATCCGTGACCTAAATACACCTGCAGATGGAAAGTGATGGGATGGAGAACCATTATCATGCTAGTGGCCATCAAAAGAAAGCCACAGTAGCCACATTTACATCAGACAAAATAGATTTTAAACTAAAGACTGTAACAAGTGATGAGAAGGGCACTATATCATAATAAAGGGGTCTATCCAACAAGAAGATCTAAGAATTGTAAATATTTATGTCCCCAATGTGGGAGCACCTGAATATATAAATCAATTCATAGCAAACATAAAGAAACTCATTGATATTAATACTGAATTAATAATAATGCACTTTAATACCCTGCTTACAGCAATGGACAGATCATCTAAGTAGAAAATTAACTAGGAGACAATGGCTTTGAATGTCACAGTGGACCAGATGGACTTTGAAGATATATTCAGAACATTTCATCTTAAAAAAAGCAGAATACACATTCTTTTCGAGTGCACATGCGACATTCTCCAGAAGAGATCACATATTGAGTCACAAATCATGTCTCAACAAATACAAAAAGACTAAGATCATACCATGCATATTTTCTGACCATAATGCTATGAAATTTGAAGTCAAACACAAGAAAAAATTTGGAAAGACCACAGATACATGGAGGCTAAAGAACATCCTACTGAAGAATGAATGGGTTAACCAGGAAGTTAAAAAAGAAACAAGAAAAATACATGGAAACAATTGAAAATGAAAGCACAATGGTCCCAAACCTTTAGGACACAGGAAAAGTGGTCCTGAGAGGGAAGTATATAGCAATACAGGCCTACCTCAAGAAGCAAGAAAAGTCTCAAATAAACAAACTAACCTTATATCTAAGGGATCTAGAAAACAAATAGCAAATGAAGCTAAAGCCAGCAGAAGGGAAATAATACAGATTAGAACAGAAATAAATGATATAAAAACAACAACAACAACAACTAAAACAGTAGAACAGATCAATGAAACTAGAAGCTGGTTTTTGAGTTAATAAAATAGACAAAGTCCTAGCCAGATTTATCAAAAAGAAGATAAAGGACTCAAATTAATAGAATCATGAATGAAAGAGGAGAGATCACAACCAACACCACAGAAATACAAACAATTATAAAAGAATATTATGAAAAATTATATACCAACAAATTGGGCAATCTGGAAGAAATGGATAAATTCCTAGAAACATATAAACTATGAAAACTGAAATCGGAAGAAATAGAAAATTTGAACAGACCCATAACCAGCAAAGAAACTGAATTAGTAATAAAAAAATCTCTCAACAAACAAAAGTCTAGGGCCAGATGGCTTCCCCGGGGAATTCTACCAGACATTTAAAGGAGAATTAATATCTATTCTTCCCAAACTATTCCAAAAAATAGAAATGGAAGGAAAACTTCCAAACTCATTCTACAAAACCAGCATTACCTTCATTCCAAAACCAGACAAAGATCCAACTAAAAAGAATTACAGGCCAATATCCCTGATGAACATGGATACAAAAATTTCTCAACAAGATACTAGCAAATCAAATTCAACAGTACATTAAAAAAATTATTTTCCAAAATCAAGTGGGATTTATTCCTGGGCTGCAGGGGTGGTTCAATATCTGCAAATCAATCAATGTGATGTACCACATTAATAAAAGAAAGGGTAAGAACCATATGATCCTCTAAATAGATGCAGAAAAAGCAACTGACAATGTACAGCATCCATTCTTGATAAAAACCCTCACCAAAGTATGGAAAGATAGAATATACCTCAACATCATAAAGACCATAAATGAAAGACCAACAGCTAGTATCATCCTCAATGGGGAAAAACTAAAAGCTTTTCTTTTATGGTCAGGAATAACACAGGGATGTTCCTGAGAGTTACACTGGATAACCTTCACCATTGTTATTTAACATAGTACTAGAAGGTCCTAGCCTAAGCAATTAGACAACACAAAGAAATAAAAGGCATCCAAATCATCAAGGAAGAAGTCAAACTTTCACTATTCACAGATGACATGATACTCTATGTAGAAAACCCAAAAGACTCCATCAAGGTACACCTGAGTGGCTCTGTCAGTTAAGTGTCTGCCTTTGGCTCAGGTCCCACGATCCAGCCTCGCATCAGGCTCCCTGCGCAGTGGGGGATTATGCTTGTCCCTCTGCCCCCTCCCCTCTTACATTCTCTCTTTCAAATAAATAAATAAAATCTTCAAAAAAAGATTCCACCAAAAAACTGCTAGAACTGATACATTATTTCAGTCAAGTCACAGGATACAAAATCAATATACAGAAATCTGTAGAATTTCTATACACCAATAATGAAGCAGCAGAAAGTGAAATCAAAGAGTTGATCCCATTTACAATTGCACCCAAAACAGTGAGATACTGAGGAATAAACCTAAACAAAGAGGTAAAAGATTTGTACTCTAAAAAAGTATAATGTTCTATAGAAACTGAGTGTTCTATAACACGAAAGAAATTGAAGATGACATAAATAAATGGAAAAACATTCCATGCGCATGGATTGGAAGAAAAAAAATATTGTTAAAATGTCAATACTACCCAAGCAGTCTATACATTTAATGCAATCCCTATCAAAATACCACTAGCATTTTTCACAGAGCTAGAAGAAACAATCCTAAAATGTAAATGGAACCACAAAAGACCCTGAATAGCCAAAGTAATCTTGAAAAGGGAAAAACAAAGCTGGAAGCATCAAAATTCCAGATGTCAGGCTCTATTACAAAGCTATAGTCATCATGACAGTGCGGTACTGGCACAAAAATACACATATAGATCATCAGAACAGAATAGAAAACCCAGAAATGGACCCACAACTATAATGTCAACTAATGTTTGACAAAGCAGGAAAGAATATCCAAAATGTCCCTTCAACAAATGGTATTGGGAAAGTTGAACAGCCACAGGCAGAAGAATGAAACTGAACCACTTTCTTACACCGCATACAAAAATAAATTCAAAATGGATGAAAGACCTAACTGTGAGACAGGAAACCATCGACATCCTAGAGGAGAACACAGGCAGCAACCTCTTTGACATCCGCCGTAGCTGATGAGAAACCCTCTTATACTGTTGGTGGAAATGTGAACTGGAGCAGCCACTCTGGAAAACAGTTTGTAGGTTCCTCAAAAAGTTAAAAACAGAGGTATCCTATGACCCAGCAATTGCACTACTAAGTATTTACCCAAAGGATACAGAAATACTGATTAAAAGGGGCACATGCACCCGATGTTTGTAGCAGCATTATCAATAGCCAAAATATGCAAACAGCCTACATGTCAGTCAACTGAGGAATGGATAAAGAAGTGGTATGTATCTATAATGGAGTATTACTCAGTTATCAAAAAGAATGAAAGTTTGCCATTTGCAATAACGCGGATAGAGTGTATTATGTTACACAAAATTAGTGAGATACAAATACCATATGATTTCATTCATATGTCGAATTTAAGAAACAAAAAAGGTGAACATAACAAAAAGAAAAATGGGGGGGAAGCAAACCATAAGATACTCTTACCTCTAAAGAACAAACTGAGGGTTGCTGGGAAGGAGGTGGGCAGGGGGGTGGGTTCGGGTGATGGGTACTAAGCACGGCCTTTCTTGTAATGAGCACTCAGAGTTATATGCATGTGATTATAAAAAAAAGATGTCAAATTATCTTTATACAACACTGGGAAAATTATTTTGGATAATAGGATTTAGGGATATTATTCAAATTTTATTTTAATTTTCCTGCATTAATTTATTTTAAAAGTATATAACATTTTATGAAACCAGCAAAGTTGTAATTCTTCACTACAAAAAGATTAAACCAATAAAATACACTGGAATGAATCCTAGGAGTTGGTCTCAGTAAAGACATTTATTAAAACCTCTCAGAGATAATCCATTAGAATTTGTTAGATTTGTTTAGCAAGTACTTTTTGAACTCCTACTGTGTGATAAGGTAGGAAGAAGTATAATTAAAAATTGGTTTAGGTCAATGACCCCTAATTCAAGGAACTTATACTTCAGTTAGGGAAAAATGTGAGGAATTAAGACAAGTGGAAGGCGAGAATATCATTAAACAATTTTTAAAAATGTTTACAACCCATCCTCTAACTGCCCTGAAGACCAAAAGATGATAATGTACCCAGGGCTAGCTCAGAAAGCTCCACAGGGGATTTTAAATGAGTTTCATCTTTTGCTCAGGCCAGGAGTGAGGCTATGAAACAACTGACAAGGCAAGAAAACCCGTACCGCAAACCCAATTTTCAGCTGTCACCAACCTTTCATCTCACCAGCTGCGATTCTACTGCCTGATTATGTGGTGATCTAATATTTACTGTGATACTAATTTGCAAGACCTTTGACAATAAAAGAGCCCAGTAGATATTGTTAGCATTTGTTTGTATGCTTATCAGAACAGTGTTCCTACCATGTATGGTGTAAAAATGGGTAACAGACCCATTTTTATTTTAACATCATTAGAGAAACAGTCTTTAGACCCATTATTTTATTTGATTGCACCCGCTCACTCTGTTGCCTTGTCTATTCATTCAGAGAGCCGCTTGGAGAAATAGTCTCATAATTTTCATACAGAAGCCTGAATAAGAACAACCAAACCAACCAACCAACCAACCAACCAAAAACCATGTTAGAAGTAATGGGTTCCCATGCTTAGTGATATATTTCTCATAAGAGTTTCAGGATCACCATCAGAAGAGACTGAAAGATACAAAAGTTCAATAATTTTTTTAAAAGACTGATTTATTTATTTGAGAGAGAGAGAGTGAGTGAAGAGAGGGCAGAGGGAGAGAATCCTCAAGCCGACTTCCCGCTGAGTGCATCTTCCTTAAATCATGACCTCAGCTGAAGAAAAGAGTTGGATGCTTAGCCAGCTGAGTCACCCAGGCACCCCCCTGGTAATTTTTTATTGTGTGTTCCTCACCCTCTCCAGGGAAGCTGGCATATGAAGAGACCTGAAGGAGGTCTAGGAACGTTCTTCCCACGGTGCCCCCAGGGAGGCGCACCAGGCTCTTGGCTACAATGAATGAGACTCCAAGACCCAGGTGAAATCTCTGCCTGAATAAGGTGACTAGCCTGCAATTTGAGTACTTGCCACAGACCAAAAGGAAGCACTTGGGGTACAATGAGAAGTATTTTATATCCTGTTAGGGAAACCTCACAATAAGGATGCCAATTTAGACTTACACCTTAACCTCTGATTTTGACTGGATTTAGTTTCAGGGTTACCAATGTAAATTAGAAAAGATTTTTGCCATTTGTTTTAATTCAGAATGATTTCAACATTCAACATTTTTTCAACAATCAAAAAAAATGATTTTTAGGAGTTACATACAGTTACCTTTACCTAGAGAAGGCAATGATGGTTCAAAGCACATTTCTAAAACTGTATGAGTTAGATGTCCAACCCTGATGGGGAAAACACCAGGGAGAATCAGCTCTCCCCCATCTGGCTGGCTACTGGGTTTTGGCTGGGTTTATCTTTCTTTGTACTGTGTCTGCAGCTATACAAGAATGACCCTCCCTGGGGGCACAGGACCATTTTTATTCAAGAGTATGTAAGCATGCTGAAACCTATAGGATGCCTCATTCATCCAAACTTCCTACCCCTTCAGCTACCTAATTCATTCAAAACTCATCCAGTGCTTACTAAACAAAAGGGACATAATGGGTGTGGGGAGGACCTCAAAGACAGACAGGAAGGTCACTGTACCCAAGGAATTAATGACTATGGCAAAGAGGAGAGAGCAAAATAAAAATAAATATGCCTAAGGAATCTTAACTACCATTCCAATTCGAAAATGCTTCATAGCATTGAGATTCTTTTACTCTGTAAGATTCCTAAGGTCACAGAACATGGAAAACACTACTTTCTAAAAGAGATATGGGGTGTTGTCTAGAAATGGTTACATTTAAGGCTCTTTCTTTCATTTCATTCTTCCATTTTTTCACTTTTTATTTTACAGTGTTGGGCCTCCACTGGAAGCTTCCTAAGCACCAGGGACTTCCTTGGCGCAGAATAAGCCACTCCCCCTGGTTGCTTGCGGCTTAGGCATTGGTCCCATAGCCTTCCCAGTAATCACCTTCAGCTTCTCTTTGGCAGTTGTTTTGTTGTTGTTGTTTGTTCACTTGTTTTTTTACCTTAATTGACTTATCTTAAGTCACATCTTCTTCCTCCATCTGCCTGATTTTACAGGATCAGATAGGAAATCTTAGAGTTGCTAGCTCTTCCTTCTCCGTGTAACTAGAGAACCTGCATTTTAACATGTGTGGTAGACTCATCACGTGACAGAGTGCCCTGCTGCTCCTCCGCGGTGACCCCAAGTCCGCGGTGAGGGCTGGATGACGCGACTTCCCGACCCCCACCATAATGGAGCTAGTATACCCTGGCTAGTATCTTCACCATGTCATTTATGGGAAACTTCCCTGACATCCTCTGGGCCTCGGTTTCTTCAGCTGAAAAGTGGAAATAATTCTACTGCACATAAGTGCAGCAGCACTAGATAACTTATGTCGAGATACTTAGACCACTGCATTAAATATGGGCAGCAAATATGCTTTCACGTCTACATGCCTTCGTTAAGGTAGCTTCATTATTTTACTACTTTGCAGTCTTTTGTTTTTAAAGCAGGTTAAAATGAGCACAGCAGTCTCCTTTATCAACTTTTTAATTTGCTAACTAGTCAGCTGAAATAATCTGACAAAACAATTTTTAACACGTAAGATAGTTTTTGCCACACAGATCTTCTAGGTTACAACAGTTAGGATTCGAGAGCACTGACTAAAGACCTGAACACCTGACAGGATCCTGAAGACATAATATACACTCTTCTTCACTCCAAGTCCTGAAGTTAGCCAAGTAACAACATAGGGAGGCCCCTGTGCTTCGACTTTTTTTTAAACTCATGATATGGCATTGACTTTACTGAAGCTGGTGGTAGGCCATTTTTAACTGAAGGTCACGGACTTTTAAATTACTTAGGGTATCATAATATGGCATTTTTTTTTTTTAGTAAATTCTTTACATATCACTCTCCCATTATAGTTTTCTATTTTAGTAGCTACTCCTATTAAAGTACTTACTTTTCAACCCCCAAAAGACTAGAAAAAAAAAAAAATAACAGCACATATGTAAGTGAAGTTATATACAAACACACATTCATACATTTTGGGCTACACAAAAGATTATAAAATTATTTAGCCTTGGAAATAATGCAAAAGAGGTAATTATGCTACACACTAAGAATGTAAAACAAAAATAAATTCTGCTTCCCTAAAGAGATCTTATCTAAGGATATATAAATCCTATTCAAAGACTTTTTATTAAAAGCATGCTTCCAGGATTTAGCAAAATTCCTGGTATACAATAGGCAATCAGTAAACTTTTATATATAGTATATAGTAAACCTTTACTATATACATAGAGAAAGAGGGAGGGAGAGAATAAGAGAGATAGAGAGGGAGAAATTAAGTAAAACTCTTGCTTGAATTTTATGAACAGATGAACTGCAAATAATTACCCTAAGTTGCCAAGAAAGTAAGTGGCAGAACCAATAATAAAGTTCAGGTCAGTAACTTTGTAGTTTCCACCAAGCATTTTACAAAACATTACAATGATCCAGGTCATTATCATTACCCTTCCTCAGAGGTGAAATAACAGAGAGAGAAGTGAAACCATTAGGTCCAGACTTCCAACAAGGTAAGTTCAGGAGAGAACGACAATGTTCAGCCCTGGATATGTTTATTTTTGTCTCTTTAATTCTCATGTTCCGTTTTGCCTGAGTGCTGCTGTTGAGTTCCTGAGGCAAATGATCAGGAAGGAAATCTGCAGAAGAAAACCTGGTGCTGACTTACAGGACCCAGGGACTGTGCCTCCTACACTTCTCGGCGATTTTACACTGTTTTTCCGACAAGCACTACTGAATATTTCAAGCAGCATAGATGACAAGCAAAGCAGAGCAGCTCTACTGCAGCAGACCCCAATGACAATGTTCTTGATGGCTGAATGAACTCTTTTCCCAAAGTTGCATATTTCCCCCCAACACAGTATATTCTGATAAACTGAAACCCGGTTGCAGCAACAAAATATGGCATGGTAGATAAAACCATGACTGGGCAGATCATTTCTTGACCACACTGATCACTTTAAATCTCCTATCTTTACCCAATAATATCATTTACAAATTCAGTAATATGCTTAAGCCCAATCTGTTGGAACTGTATTTTCTTATTTGGTATTGTTTCTGGTTTAGATAAACTGGAAAGATTTTTAAGTTTCCCTGTTTAACTGTTAAAAAAACGTTTTAAGAATTTTCTCTCATTTCATTGAAAAAGATATAAATCTCTAAAATGTGAAATGTCACAGTCTATTGAACACTCACCCAAACCAGACTTTTTTAATCGTTTTAAGTGCTGACTTGTTTGTTTTCCAGTGGGAGATTTCTGCCCATGTTTCATTTCTTTATCTGAACTGTCTGCTTCACCATTTTTAGATTCGGATCCTAAAAAAGGAAATAGTTATTATGTCATTATCTTCCTCTTGCTGTCCTTGAAAAGAAAAAATCTAAAATTATTTCAAAACCATAGATATAATCTCCTTTTCTATAAGTTAATTCACTACCTTTGGCCACAATCTGATTCCTCTGCTGGATATAAAGAGAAAAGCCCAATAAATCAATCAAAAGAACAAAAAGCAAGAACAGATGGCCTAATAGTGAAGTCAAAAACACGTTCACTGATCTGATAGCTTTTAAAAGAAACACTCAGATCTTTTGTAAAAACACGGATAAGCTTCGACAATTCTATACCATTTAGAGATGATGTAAGACAGAGATAGAAACGTGAAGGAGGAAGAAAAGCTTGAAGAGAAGGAGAGATCATACCTTTCTAAATAACTTAACATTGAAGTAGGACCAGAAAATACAAACATCAGTCTATAATAAATAGAATGGTACACAGCTGATAAAGTGACAGAAGGTAAATTATAAGAAAAGGTCAGGGTTGCACTGAGGTGAGAAGAATGTTCCCAGAACACAGAAACTAATAAAGGATGGCTGATTTTGCAGCAGAAGACTGAAAAACAAATTCACAGTCTCGGAAGAACTTCTTTTGATGGCATTACACATCAGCATGTGGTCCACCATTAAAGTTCAACATTCCAACAAAAGCCAAAGCAACAACAAAAAATCCACAGAGCAGTACCACACATTTCCTTACACCTATTGACATTAGCAAATGAAGTCCTTTGATGATGAGCGAGCTGGTGCCTTTTATTTTCTTAAGAGCGAAATGCCCTATTATTTTGGACTCACTGCAAGAGTCAAAAGTACAAAAAAAAAAAAAAAAAAAAAAAAATTAAACCGAAGCCTCAAGTAGAAATACTATTCGGTTGCAGAGAAAAGTCGTGACATCTCTCTCCGTGAAGAAGACTCCTCCGGGAAGAAACTGGCCAAGCATACAATGTATTAGCTCTTTACCTGAAGGCGAATCCGACTGCTCATCAGACACCTTTAATGGTGTCAAAACAACACGAGGAACGGTCTTGTTTACCATCATGGAGACTCCATTTCTTCTTTTCTGCTGCTGCCTCAAAGCCTAAGAAACATGATAATAAAATGTAACGTAAAAATAGAGCCAAGATGATTTCTCCTAATTGAATTAAATGATCCATTCACCCATCATTAGATACAACCTCTTAAGAGACTTAAATTCCACCGAGTCACTAATTTGTCCTGATTCTCAATAGTCATCTTCATGTAATTTTCCCTCAAAAGCAGACATTCAGACTTTGGCAAAGGGCAGCAACCTGAGACCATTTGGAGTATAATTCTGAAAACAAAGCAGCGCTTACAGGTTTGTTCTACCTTAGCCGCGCGGCCTGGCAGCCCATGGAACTTGAAATCATGACTCCCAAGTGAAAGAAATGTAAAATAAATGTTTCGAGACCGGGATAAAAATAGATGTGTCTGCACTTCTCTTGCAGGTGCGTCCTCTCCAGTGCACTGCTCGGTCAATCAAGTTAACACCGAGTGTCGTCAGTATGTACGGCAGGTACGGACTACAGTATTGACGCACTCACTCAGCCGTGGGGAGCGCTGCACAGAATCACTGAACATGGCAGGAATCATTTATTTCTGTGAAGGGAATCAGTCCTAATCTTGGAAACCTTGCAGCACTTGGCTTCTGTCTGCTTGACTTTGGGCATTAACCTTCAGAACACGAACATGACGGCGTTCTGGCAAATTCAGGAAGGGGAAAAAAAAAAAATCGAGGCTAGAATAAATCTCTCCAAATGGGAGTGCTTTGTGTTTCATAAATGAATCAACCACGGTGATGATAATGTAATAAAAGACATTTAAAAGTTTTGAAATACAGCTTATCTGGTGGATCGCTTTACACAGAATTACCTGTAATAAAAAGGGTCTTCAGCACACGAAACTGAAGAGACGTTAAATTCACAGTTACAGGGATGCTAAAACCCCTCAAAAGGTTAAAAGGCTGACCACAGACAGCCTCGGACATTTTCATTCCTGGCTTCTGTGTCATTTCTACGAATTTTATAACAACTCAGTTACCTGATTAATGTTCTTCGACTAGAAGTTGTCACAACCGCCTAAAATACTGCCTTGCCCATTTATCCCCTGCTGTCAGAAACAATGTCATTTTATTTGCAAAGGGTATTAGTTGAATGTTCAACTTGTAGGTTGTAAGATTTAGCAATCAAATAATTACAGAAGTAAAAAATTAAATGCCATTTAAATGAGAGGAGGCCTATTCAGATGAGATTTAGAACTGTATGGAAAAGTGGATGGCTTGGGAAATCTATTACAAATGATACTGTTGGCTAATAACACAAGCAACTTCCCTTCCATTCTGACATCCGCTGAGCTTTTATAAAATAGCAGGCACTGTGTGGGGGACAAGTGTTACAGAAATGAACAAAATGCCCTCCTCGCCTTCAGCTTGCTGTCAATAATATATTTAATGAGCACATGCGTGCTATAAAATATTTAAGACATTTACCCTTTCTTTCCTCAAGGTGTACACAACTGCATAAATCTCTACAGCCTGGTGGAAGAGCTCAGAGCACTTTATAGACATTAACCCATCAATCCAATAATAAAACAGAATGAGGCAACACGGTACCTTATATTACGATTAAGTCCATTTTTGCCCACTACATAAGACAATAAAACTTGTACAAAGAATGATTAATTTTTAGGAGTCCATAGATCATACACTTCAACTACTTCCCTTGGCAATCGAGGTGGGTATTTTAAAAGCATTTGTTTTATTTTAGGGTGGGTAGGTATATATTTGAAAATACTGGTTAAGAAAAAAAGAGGTGAAATAACAAAGGGCCTACCTAGAACCTGGAATCATAAAGACGACAAGTCTTTTTATAGCATTTGTGGTAAATAATTTTTAAAGTGATAAAAATTTTGTCCTCAACTTTTAGAGCTGAGAGGACTGTAGACAAATTAGTAGTTGGACAGAAAGAAAGCATGACAGAGATGAGATAATAATAATGATAATAATAATGAAAACCCACAGCATCAAGGTGGAGCCAAGGTAGGATAAAGGAATACTAATCAATATTGAGACCATTCAATGATCTTTTTCTAAATATGTATTTCCTGCTCAGAAATTTGGACAAATATTTCTGAATACAATATTTTTAAAATGCTGAAATGAAGCAACGTAGCCTTAAGTGACCAAAACTAAAAGCCCACTATATAAAAAAATGTCTTAAGTGTATTTAAAATATGCATACTTTTCTGTTTTACCTCTGAAAAACATGCATTATATTTGACCCTGAGTAACATTCCTAGGGGCAGACAGCAAAAACCGGGAAGTCTCTTTTTCCTGTGAGGCTAGTCACAGCAGTTCAGGTAGAAAGCTACTCGGCAAAGGGGCATCTTGATCACAGTTACTAGATCCACAGTCACTTCAGGCGAACTTGCAGATTCCAGTTCTCTTCCCAGAAAGCAGGAATTATCTGACTCTGGACACTACGGATAATTTCCAAGCAGATCAGAATGTGGGGGGAGGTGGAGAAAACAGTGCTTAGTAACTGAGCGGTCTGGGACATGGCGTGCTCTGGAGAGAACTCCGGCACCTGCCCTGTGCGTGAGGTGGGCAGTACAGCGGCCCCTGCAGTATAGCGATTGCTGTTCTCCTGCTGGAGGGTGTTCCTCCTGCAAGTAAAGCAGCTAGCTGTCATGGGTTTTGGTTTAATGTAACTCTATTTCTGCAACTACGTGCACATCAACTGCTCAAAGATATGCTGCAGGTCTCCTATTTGGGCAATGTCCTTTTGGACATTGGGGTAAGACAATGAGAGAGAGGGAGGCTGAAGTGAGTGAGAAAAGCACACACCCCCTAGGAGGAGGCAGTAAGTACTCAAGAGGTGCAGCACAACTGAATTTTTAGGTGAGTTTTCCTGTTTTTAAACAAAGTACCAAGCAAAACAAAGATGACTCTGAGCTGAATTCAGCCTGAAGGCATCAATCTTTGAGACCTCCTACACACCATTCCCAATGCCCCTCACCTCCCCAAATAAATGAGTCTGACCACTGCCCAATAGAAGTGTTTAAAACTCTCCTCTTCTGACCTGTAGAAGACTGGGGACCAGTGCAGAGCCATCTTAATGACTGTGGGGTGATGTGTAAAGGCAAAGTTGCAGAGTCAGAGAAAGAAGGAACTAACCAGCTGAGCATGCTGGGTAAATTACTTGGCTAAAATGTCCCTATGAAGCAAAGACAATAGTGCTGGTAAGATGTTTTAAATAGGAAATCCACAGAACAGTAAGTAACACTATTTGTAGCACAGAGTAAATATTCAATAAATGTTACTTCTTATATAATTGACCCATTCGGCAATGAATGCGTTCTTGGAGGACTTATTCTGTTGTAGTACACTGCAGATCCATAGCAACGGACAAGACAAAAAAAAATTGTTTTATTTTACATTTTAGCAAAAGACTGACAAGGAACCACATAACATAAACACAATAATTTTACACACATACAAGCACTAAGAAAATTATGCCAAGACGAGAAGGTAGAGTAACTGGGGTGGGAAGAAAAATCTTTTGAGAGGTGACAGTGGAGACAAAACCCAAATGACAAAGAGAATTGGCCATATGATGATGGCAGAATCTCCAGTCAGGGAAAGAAACAGTATTAAGACCTCTCTCAGGAAAGGTCTTTGGTGGTTCAAGGAATAAATAGCTGGGGTAGCTAGAAAGAAGGACTAGGAAGATTACAGAAGCGGAAAAGAATTCCCTGAAATGATTGCCATGGGTTTCGTAGGAAGAGGAGATTTGTGTTCAAAGCAAGGGCAGCTCTACAAGTCCAGTCTCTCCCCACAGCCTACAGGGACCACTCTAGCACTTCTGTCCCAAAGATGTCACAGAGGGCAAGCGAAGAGAAAGCACAGCGTGTCTTCCACCAAAGGAGTGCCCTTCGCCTTCATGCGCTGCTTCAGAATACATTTCAGGCTCCACTGCATGAAATACATTGCATCTTACACCTTGGACAAGCTTCTTTATAGTCTGAGCATTTGGAACAATTTAGGGAACGGGGTCCTGAAATACTCCGGGAAGACTTCTGCCTCAGAGCCTCTGCGTGAATTCTCTTCTGTGTGTGGTACACTCTTCCCTCAGACAACCGCATGGCTCACTTCCTCATACACTTGAGACTTTGCTCATGGCCTTAGCCCATATGGGCTTCTCTAACAAAATACCCTGGGCTGGGTAACCTGTAAACCACAGAAATTCATTCTCCACAGTCTGGAGGCTGAAGGCCTGAGATCACAGTGCCGGTGTGATCGTGTGAGGGCCCTTCTGGATTGTGGGCTTCTCCCTTGGCAGGCAGGGGCCAGGGTGCTCTGGTGGGGTCTCTTTGGTAAGAACACTGATCCCATATATGATGGCTCCGTGCTTGTAACTTAAGCACCTCCAAAAGACCCCATCTCCCAACACCACTACACTGAACCTTAGGATTCCAACATATGAATTTGAGGGGACACAAACATTCAAATAACACATTCTTTACTACTTTTCCTGCCATATTCTCTATCCCCACCATCCACTCTAATTTATTTCCCCCGGATGGAAAATATATCATACCGTGTAATGTCATTTTCTCTTCCCTTCCCCAACCTAGAATACAGATTCCGAAAGACAGGGATTTTCTTCTTTTTGTGTTCACTGACATACACCCAAGTGCCTAGAAGATTACCTAGGCTACACTGGGTGTTCAGTAAATAATTACTAAGGGTAAATAAAAACTCTTAAAAATAATTTTAATAAAAATAGAAAAGCCCTCTTCGCACTTTAAAATATATAACTGATTTATTCAAAAGGCAGAAATCAGCATGAAATAATCAAGAAGCAACTATATTCTCCTAATATTGCCTTCACATATTTCAGATCAATTTCCTTTTCTCATTTCCGGACAATACTTTACCTAGAACACATAGCTGCTTGGGTTGCCTTCAAGTATTTATACAGTCTCATTTTCAGGCTTAAAAACATAAGGTCTAATATGAAGTCTTCTTTCTGCTCTCCCCAGGCTACACCTATGTCTCAGGTCAAAAAACTTCATTAACAAAAAGATTCCTGATTTTACTCTTCCTCCATTTCCTTTCCCCTCTTCTAGGTTCCCCAGGATCAGAGCTGAAAATAAGGGATGACAAAGAGGTCAAAGCTGTCTTACCTAGTGTTATCACAGTCACAGCATCACAATCTTTGGGGAGGCAGAAGGCCAGATGATATATTTGTATGGCATACATTATCTAGTTATACAGATGATGTTAACCGTATATTATCTAGTTACGACTTTATATATGGATATTATCTAGTTATAACTATATAGAGAGTATATATCGTGTGTGTGTGTGTGTGTGTGTGTGTGTGTGTGTGTGTGTATGTGTGTGTGTATGCCTCCTAAAAGTGTGTGAGACAACAGGTTCCCTTCCTGGGAAAAATTCCACCCTTCACGAGTGTTTCTCTCTGAGTCTCCCTGTGTTGGGGGACAGTCTGAGGCCCTCTGGTCTCTCTCACTAAGTCTGTTGATGTTGTATCTAGCACTCTCTTTACAACATGTATACTTCTATCCCACTGTCTTCAGCTTGGAGGTTTAGCTAAAATTCTGGAAGAATAAGAAAATTCCCCTGTATTATATGTTACAAATATAATAGAAGTTAAATGCAACTTAACATTATTTAAATTTAGATATCCCACAGCCAAAAAATATAAAGCCATGATTAAATTAAGAAAATAAGACTAGGAGAGTCCCTTTATTTTTTTAAAGATTTTATTAATTTATTTGAGATAGAGAGAGAGCACAAGCAGGGGGCATGGCAGGCAGAGGGAAAAGCAGGCTCCCTGAGGAGCAAGTAGCCCAATGCAGGATTTGATCCCAGAACCCTGGGATCATGGCCTGAGCCAAAGGCAGATGCTTAACTGACTGAGCCACCAAGGCATCGCTAGAAGTGTCACTTCACATGGTCCTGGGAGGTTTGCTCTGAATAAGGCCACCCCGAAAGGGGAGATTTTATTTTGTTGTGACAAATTACAAGAGGTGCCTTTTTCTATTCCGCACCAAAGGTCTCAATTAACCAGAGGTGGCCCTGTTGCTCAATCTGTAATATGGTTTTATTTTGACACTGACATTACATAGTAAGTCCTACTGCATTGGTCTAGATCTGAGGGGGATGATATCAATGAGGTACTTTCCAACTACTCAAGCCTTAGCCATAGTTTGAAATGCTAATGGAATATCATATTGAACAACTTTAAATCCTGTAATTTCAAATCCAGAAAGAGACGCCATCAAGACTTAAATAAGGGTGTCTGGGTGGTTCAGTGGGTTGAACCTCGGACTTTGGCTCAGGTCATGATGTCAGGGTCCTGGGATCCAGCCCTACGTTGGTCTCCCCGCTCAGTGGGAAATCTGCTTCTCCCTCTCCTTCTGCCCCTCCCCCACCTTGTGCAAGTGCCAGCTCGCGCGCTCTCTCAGATAAACAAATAAAATCTTTAAAAACAAAAAAACTTAAACAGGAAGATGGCAAGTGTTAAATGCAATTTACTGTACCTTTCATGTACCTGTACATACCTGAAGGAATGTACCTTTACGCTACCCACATATATAACGTCCGACACGACCAAGCTCCCCAGAGTACATGGTACTAAGTTTAACACTTCCAGGTACTATTCAGTATGAAAGAAATTTATAGGCTAAAACGTGGAAATAAACTCATTTTTTAAAGGAAACACATAACAGAGCTACACCAGGCAGGGAAAAGTAAAGATCCTATCATGCATCGGTTACAATTCTGGTTTTAAGCAAAAGGAAATAAATCAAAAGAGGACGACTGAGCATGCTTTTCTCTAGAGATGTATTGTGATAGTCTCTTGTAAAAAGAAACCAAAAAAAAAAAAAAGTCAATCCTTTAAATAACCATTTTATTTTTCCAACAGAAAGCTTGTCAGATAACTCTAAAAAAAAAAAAGGGAATGGTTTCTCATTTCTACTCTAATGAAAAATAAAATAAAACCTAAAATCACAGGCTTTTGTGTTAACTTAGAATTTGCATAAACAAGTAATGCCTGTTTTATCGTAACAGAAAAACAACACTAACAATGTAACTTAAGAATGCACTGAATGGAATAAGCCCTTCACTGAAAAATCTGAAAGTATCACATGCTTTGAATGCTAAAATAATTAGAAATACACACATAGGAAACAGCTGGCTGAGTCAGGCACCACCAACTTGCACTGTTGCTCTCGGGCTAAATGTCAATGCCCATGTTCAAGAAAGTGCTATCATGCAACATAACCTTTGGAATTTCACAGTATTGGTCAAACACATAAAGCTAAAGCAAAATACCAACACTATATCTGCTTTGTGATAAGAGGAGAGGGCAAAATACCTGCGACTTTATGAATAAATCCTATCACCCTAAATAAATGATGAAGGAAGTCGAATAAAACAACAGCAACAACAGAAAAAGGTTCTGTTCTACACCATGTAACAGCCCAATGTCGCAGAACTCATCCTTCCCCAATCTTTCATTTGATTCTGCTGTTTCAAAACTTCCAAAATTTAATCTTTATTAATTCTTCTTCTTTAAAATTCAAAATCTAATCATTTCCTATTTTTTTAGGATCATTATAACTAAAATAACAAGGCAGAAAGAAGACAGGGAACAAGGTAATAATCAGCAAGCTGCTACTCTCCAGAGGCCTCTGAATATGTTTATTTGGAATATGCATATTCAGAAAAAAAATCTACTACGATAACAATATATTATTCATGCAATTATATCCAACATAGGATGTTAACTAACATTCTGAAGATCAGAAAGTAAAAGGGACCCAAATATTTAGAAGCAACGAAAATATTCTATGTCAGCAGTCAAGGGACATTCTAACCTCAGTATTGCCCAGCCTGTAATTATACCGCAATCAGCAATATTGCAGAATAAAAGGACCCACCCTCTATGCAACATGCTTCCGGTGAGTATGGAGGTTTCAGATCTGAGACATTATGTCTGGCTTATTTTGCATGAGAGTTTATTTTAAATTATTATTATTATTTTTAGTACATTTATGCTTATAAAGCTACTGGGTTTTGCTTCTCTTTTTTTCCCACCTACTTCTTTTTTTTCTCACCGTAGCTCCACCTACTTCTTTCTAAGAATCTACACTGCCCAATGAACAGTCAAACTACTAAAGGCTGACTGACCCAGAATATACTTCTGGCAAAGGGTAAGAGCTGTATAATTGATATATTTGAGTGTCTGCCAGTAATATGTGTTGAAACCAAACATACACGGTCTGTGTTCAAAAATAATATTTTTTTTTTTTCAAAAATAATATTCTTAATGATTATGCTACATTGCTTTCCTTACATTACACAAACACTGAAGAATGTAAATTTCTAGAGATAATGTTAAAAATTCATCTAACATATTATATACCATATGCTAAAAGGCACTATCATTTAAGAGGGAAGAATCTAAAACTACCATTCTGGGTTCAAGTGTCAGCTCCAAAATGTACTCGCTGAACAATTGTGGGCAAGTAATCTAAATTCTCTGGGCCTTCTTTCCCTCACTTGAAAAATGAGAACACTCTTACAAATGTCAAAGGGCTTCTATGAGGACTAAATAACACAGTATATATAAAATACAGAGCATAATGTTTAGAATTCAGAAAAGTAAATTAGTAAAAGCTAATGTAATTGTCATTAGGGTCATTCAGCTGGCCCTACATTCAAAAGATGATGTTTACATGCATATATACACACAAAACATGTATTTATGAATACAGAACACATATGTATGTATGTACATATATGTATATATACACTTAAAAAGAATTCTACATGGTCATAGCCATTCAACTACCCAAAAGAAAAGAAAGCTGCAGATTTGCTGAGGCTGCTACAATTTAAAATGCCTCATGTTCAGTCAATTTTTAAAATGCCGTCTTAAGAAATTCAGCAATTACAGGAAATCTGGGCAAAATTCTGCAAGAGCAGCTTTTTTTCTAATGTATTTCCAATATGAATTTGATTATTAATCAAACATTAGCATATCTGCTACATATTGTGCTATCTTCCCACAGTAGCTAATTTGCTATTTGGTTCTACAATACCAAGTTTTAAGAAATTACTACACAGCTCTTCTGGGATATTAAGAAACTTATAGGACAGGTTTCTTAAGATGAGGCTTAGATCCTAAGCACGCAAGTGGCACTTTCCATGAACACATGCTCTGCAACAACACAAAAACACCAACTCAAAGTTGTGAAATAATTTAGTCATTGTAAAAAATGTTCAAATGCTATGAAACCAAAATGGAGAAAGTAAAAAATAGTGAGACACGACAAGACATAGATCTGAATTTTTATCTTTACATTCACATATAGGAATATTTCTATTTAGTGATTTCTAAATCACTGCCCTTCAGAAGTATGACTTTCATTTATGACTGCATCTATGTTTCTTAAATGCTACAAGTACCGGTATCCAGCTTTGTATCCTTTGTTCTCTCCTGGTTAGCATTTTATTTTCTGCATTCCATTTGCCGCCTGAATAAGCCTTTTCCTGGACTTCCTTACTGTCATCCATCCCTTATTTGCTTAATTAAAAAGGGATCTCAACACTGAATTCAATTTGTTCTTTGGTCTAAAACATCGTACAAGATATAAACGGCAAGCTCATCAAAGATTATTTGACGTAACACTAATTACCTTAAATATAATGCCAATGAAAGGAAATACTGCAATTTCAATAATTAATACAGAATAGAAAAGTAATGTAATTCAGTACAAAAATGTTGAGTTTCTTTCCTAAGTTTCCTTGTTTGAAGTAGAGGAGAAGGTAAGGACAGACATTCTAAGTCTAGGAAACTGGATAGGATTAATTAAGAAGCTTTGCAGGTTAGTGAGACTTTAAAAAATTAACTTTTTAAAAACATTTCTTCTCTTCCTTGTTATAAATATATTACTAGAATGATACTTCTATTCCTACACTTGGTAAGGGTCTGCAGGAGGTGTAATGGAGGGGGGATGTCACAGAAAGAGCAGAATAAATATGGGAGAGAAAGGCAGTTAAATAAGGGAAAATTACGGATTTTCACATGAACGGTCACATATATAAGCTTCCCACTTATCGAGCACATTATGGTCATGCAATGTTCCCATCTAACCACAGCATCTTCTCCTCCTCCTCCACGCCCAGTTCGGAATTTGCCCGTGTGGCAGCAATAGCCAACATCTACCGAGTGGCTATCAGGGCTCACTCATTCTGCCACGTGCTTCTGACATCTCACCTCACAGACTTCTCTCAGATCATTCTCATGTGAAAGGTACTATTATTTTCCACATTCTCTAGACATGAAATTCGAGATTCAGAGGAGAAAAGTGTCTTGCCTAGAATTGCAGGAATTCAACCCGGGGTGTTTCAGAGCCTAGAGGCCAACCTTGCAACCATTCCCTCCTATCACCATCTTGGCACAAGGACACAGAGATCAAGACCGCTTACGTAGTATCAAGATGATATTGCACAATTAGCTTCCATTCAGCACCAAATACTCACTGGTAGACACTCTTGATCAAAGTAAGCCACAATTACTTAATGCGTCTCAGTCACAAGGAAGAAATTATCTATTTTTTATATCACCTATTAGTTAAGCATGAGACCACAGAGACAGTATTTTCAAGATACGTAATGCATTTAATGAACCTAAAATGTTTACTATGAACCTCACACAAGAAAATCTTAATTTAAGTTTTCATGGCTCCAAGCACATTTTCCCTCTTCTATTTTATATCAAAGTTCTCAGCCAAGCCTCTCCTAGTTTTTAGCCAAGTAAAATTAGTGTATGAATTTTATGGAAGTAGTTGAATTCAGGACATCTCTGTTGCTCTCTGGCTGCTATATTCTTATGGATTTTACCTTCTCCACCTCACACCCTTTACTTTAAGGAGGTCGAACAAAGAACGAATGGCTGTTCTCTTACCTGTTTCAGAGCCTTTTTGGTGTGTTGCTGAAAGGAAGACGCTAACTTGCTTTGCACTGCTGTGTTAGTAAGGCTTGAATCTCGAGTGGAAGATGCTTCATCAGTTACCTGCTTCGCATAAACTAGAAACAGAGAGAGATAATGATATTACTAATTTGAATTCCTTTTTTTATATCCACTGTAATTAACTCACTTGGAGCTTCTCTCCAATTGAAAATGGATACCTAAAATAAAGCCAAATAGCACAGTGAAAAAAAGAATATCTAGATTTGAGAGAACAGACCACTTAATAACTAGTGGTACAGTTACACGTAACCTCTCTACACCCTGTGTCCTTACCCACTAATTGATGATAATTCCTATGTCATAGGGCTATTGTGCGGACATAAAAAAAGAGCATAATATCTGCCTTAAGACTTGGGAGTCAGTAGATACTTTCCAAATCTGAACGTGCAGATTGAGCAATGCATAGTCTTTTGAAGAAACAATGTAAATTCATGGAATTGTGTTTCAAATCTACCAACGGCCATGGTGTTCCTCCATTTAACAACCTTCCTTCTGTGGACCTCCTAGCCTACTGGGACATGTTTATCTTGCTCTATGGGCCAAGTCATTTATCACGGAGAAGGAAAAATTAAAGCCAAGATGCTGGGTGTCAATTTAAGGCAATTATTTTCAAGAATATCATGCTCTCTGCAGATACAGTCTACCCATTTTTGCCAGAATCAAGCTTTCCTGTTGCCTATTCTATGGAGGACATTTTCTTCAAAAAGCTGATTTTGAGAAAAACCAATGTTTCACTGACATGGGCAACAAGAGCCCATGGTCACCCTCAGCTCTGTGGAACTCGGGTTACGACTGGCACTCATCTTCAGCCCTCAAACCCTCCACTGAAGAGAAGAGGCTGGACTCTGGCCACACAGAGATGCAGGCCCTCTTCTGTGCACATCAGAGGGGAAGGCATTATATGGAAAATCAAAGTAAGGAAGCACTGTGATGGGTGGCAGAAATGAAGGCAGATGTCAAAGGCAGGAGGCAAGAGGAAGCTAGATGGAAAAAAAATAACTTGAGAACATATTGGAAAAGCTCAAAATATGACTTCCTAAGGGCACCAGGGTTAACACTAATCCAAGAAAATTTTCTAAGGAACCAGTAACTTGAGAGGATTCTGACCTGAGCTTTATAGGCAGGTGGAGGAGTAAAAATTATTCTAGTCAAAAATGGAAGCATATGCACGTGCACAGTGTTGAGAACACTCAAGCTGCTTTAGATAGACTCAAGCACATGTTGCCTAGAAATAAAAATGTGGCTCATGAACGAGTATGTTGGGGAAAAAGAGTCAGGCTTTGTTTTAAGACAGAAAGTAATCAGGTTACTGAGGACCGAACAAAAGGAACAAGTTTCAGGCAATAATTGTTAGTTATTAATGCCAAGCGCTTTACATATGTGATCTCATTTCATCCCTGCCACGTTACTGCTGCTTCCTTGCAAGACAGAAAGGTACTGCCTCTGTTTTGGAGAGAGAAAACTAGAGCTCCGAAAGGCTCAACAACTTGCCCACAGTGACACAGTCAACAAAATAGCAGAGCTGGGAGTCAGGGCCAGACCCATAATTTCCCACTTAAAATATCTGGCCTCAAAGCCCAGAACTGATGTAGAAAATTCAATGTTTAATTCAAAGTTTAATTTAGTTGCATCCTGAAGGTACTGAAACAGGAAGTTAATAAGGGCAGGGAGATCAAGTCATTTAACCAGGGACATGAAAAAATTAAGAACTGTGGGTGAGAGTGACTGGGCCAGGAAATACTAGGGTGAAGAAGCCAAAGGATTTCCCATGGACAAAGTCAGAGACATCCTGGAATTAAAGATCAGGTGACTTATTTCTATCTGATACCATTTGATTCTTTTCCTTAACAAATGGTGCAGTTAAGAAATACCTCATGACCCTGCCCCACGGACTATGGCTCCTAGGCTTTTCCCCTTGCAATGATCACTACAGTAAATTATAATACTTTGCCAAATCTTACCCATCAGGAAATATCAGAAATTAATTATCAGTTTATATTTCAAAGATAAATTTACTTTTACAGTGATTACACAGATGGCCTTTTTAATGTTCTGGAGTAGCTATGAAGTGAGACCAACTGAGGAACTGAGAGGAAGGTCGCAGGGGGGACAAGTGATTCCAACTGATTGGATCCATGTATGGCAACAGGAGCCCAGCCAGAAGCAAAGCGTGCATTAGCAAATATGTTTTATTACTTCATATTCTTAGAGTAGTATTTCCACCTCGACAGATGGAAACTTACTGAGGAGTTAAAAAGGAGAACCAAATGCCGCCCCAGATTTTAGGGAACCTAGGGAAAATAGGAGAATGGTTCTGGACACTGGACATCTAAACAGATTTACCCATTTGCTTAGGAAGTGCCTTTATTCATAAGTCTTGCAAAGATAAACTCCAATGAAGCGGGATCCCAAAACAACAGATGCTGAGTTAGTCTGTGTGTAATGGAAGCCTCATCCCGTCCCCCGGCACTCATCTGACTGCAACAGTAAGCGGTACACAGTCAACCCTCCTTCCTGAGCACAACAGATATCTTAGAACTTGCTCTATTTCCCTCTGACCTAGGAAGCCACAGGGTATCATGATACCGGTTAGGTAACAAAGGATATAATGCAAACTTCATTTAAATTCATCATTCCACCAAGTTAATAGTGATTTACATGTTACTTAGTGTTTCCAAAAGGAAGATTTGGTTCCATTTGGAGCCCAGAACTTCAGATGGAGGGGAGGACAATAAAATCAAACAGCATCAAGCAGTCCTATGAAGTTTTTTGTCAGGATGATTCATTTTTCTTGAACTTACTTCTATGTTGATATATCTTACATTCCATCCTGTGCTCAAGTGAAGCATCATGACAATTCCTTCCTACATAGTCAATTTCCTCCCGAATTTCCCCTCTGGAACTTGGTCCTATTTCCCTGGATCAAACCATTTTTCCCTCATTATTTCTGATCAAATATTTATCAAGTCTTTACAACAAGTAAATGTAATTGAAAATGAAATCTATAAATGAGTGTTCCTTTGGGTTTAAAAAAACCAAATACCTTATTTTTAAGGAAAAAGTCAAGAAATAATGAAATGCACAATATAACCCATAAGCTCCAAACAGTGCATCTGCCTGTGTGCTGACTACGTGCACGTGGTGTGTGTGTATGTGTCGGCGTGTATGTACATGTACCGACAAAAATGGACCCTTAACATGGGTGTATGAGTGATTTTACTCATTCTTTTGCCATGTATATGATGAGGGTGGCTGAAGAGAAAAACACCAAGTAGTTGGGCTGTGGAGGTTCATGCTGCAGATTCATATTCTGACAAAACATACAGTTTTCACTTTTACTTCATTCTTGCAGTTTTCTTAATAACAGATGTGATAAATAAATAATGCAGGGCTCATTTTAAACATTTGCCTGAATATTTATAGAAGGGACTGAATTTGGCCTCTGAAATACAAGCCAAAGAAAAATTAATGTTAAAGAAAGGACCAAGGGAAATCCCCCGTATGTGCAATTACAACAGAAACCAGGAAACTGAAGAATTAGGACAGATGTTTTATCCAATAAATATCAAACACTGACAGCTCAGAAAGTGATATGTTTTTGGCATTCAAACAAGAATGGGGCTTTTTTTTTCCTACCTTCACTGGCATGATCACAAAAACGAATGCCAGGATTTATACCTCAAAACCCTACAAGACTGCCTGCCCTTTCTGTAGGTGGACAAAATGAAGACAAGGAAACACTTTTTTTAAACGGTATAGAAATGCTATTTCTGTCTACATTTTGCTTGGCTGCCAAAAGTAGGCAAAGCCAAAGACATAGTTAAAAGCTAATCTGCTTGTTTTAAATTCAAACAGGTAATGAGGTTCTCAATATTTGCTGCTCAACTACCTCCACTCTCATTCACAGATTCCCAAACCTCCCATCCAAAATATTCTATTTGGAAGGCTCAGGAGCAAAGAGAAATGGAAGATTCCACATCATCATGACACAGTCCTAAAGGCTAGAGAAACTGGTGACTGCTCAGCAAGACTGGATTTCTGACTTTCAGAGTCTCCATGTTGTCCTACTCTCTCCTCCCTTTCATTCACCCTTCAACTTCAAAAAGAGATCAAACTAGAAAATATGGGTTAGAGCTCATATTTTTTAAAGTTCAATGACTGAAGCTTTGGGCACCACTCTCCCCAGCGTAATTACTAAACCACTGACAAGTGTACAAGAGGGCTTTGACCTTTAAACCAAGACACAAAGAAGGGAGAAATTAGAATGCAACCTTGCCTTTGTCTCTTTCTCATCTTATGTCTTGTCTGCCTCCCCATCCCATCCTCTCTGATCCAACCAGCCAAGACCCTGCTGTGTTTCTTGAACACAGTGACTTGCTATATTTATTGTACTTGCCCCGACTGTCCCTCATCCAATACCCTTCTCCATTTCTTTGCCTGGTGAATTCATCTTGGCAGACCAACCTGGAACAGCTTTCCTACCTTCTTTAAAAGCCTTCCTGACTATGCCCGTCTCTGAAGTAGACTTACTCCTCCTCTTGCCACGTTTCCTTGGAATGTAGTATATGAATTCATGGCATTCTCCACAAACGATGCTTCTACCTCACCATCCACAAGTCCAGCCACTCAGGGACTTACACTTCGGTGCAAAAATAGGTGCAGAGCAGTTGATCTATAAATGTCTAGTAAGCAAAATTGTCAAATTTGATTTTAATGAATTTTATCTAAAGTGTCTATTTTTAGTGTCAACGTTTCAATGACTGCTTATTAATGAGAATTCATGGAAGGGGAACTCAGAAAAGCAGAGTTTAATTATTATAGAAAAGCATACAGAGAAAGTGAAATTTTTTTCTATCTTACGAAACTTTTTTTAAATCATCCTAAAATCAGTTTGTGAAAATATGAAAACCAAACCACAAAACATCCTATGCATATCTGTGGAAAGTTACATGACCTGCCACTCAATGTAAATAAAGTTCCTTCTGCCATCTTAATTTGTTGCCTCATTTTAAGAGGAAAGTCAGTTTGGGAGTTTTGCATAGTGAAATAAAATAATTTAAAAGCCAAAATTAGAAATCACAATGCTTATTTGAAATGGCAGGAGCTATGTGAGGGCAGAACCACACCACAGACCAGGATCTGCACACAATAGAGTCACTGCAACAAAGATATTAATTGCTGTATGTCCCACTAAAACACATGATAAGTAATAGGCTATCAGAGGTAACTGGTGTTTGCAGGTCTAATCCAAGCAGGAAGAAGAATAGCCTTTGATCCATTTCATTTCTATCAGTTCTCCTTCCAATTACTCCCTTTCAATTTTCTGATCAAACTAGATGCTATCAAAA
Organism: Procyon lotor; assembly: GCA_028646535.1. Taxonomy (NCBI): domain Eukaryota; kingdom Metazoa; phylum Chordata; class Mammalia; order Carnivora; family Procyonidae; genus Procyon; species Procyon lotor. The sequence continues at coordinate 30,016,403 of CM053616.1, forward strand.
TAGTTTTCTGTAGAAATAATCCTGCCATACACGATAAGCTTAATACAGTTTCTATAAATAAAAGATATAAACTGAAGAGCACAGAGTGTATTAGGAATAACACTGTGCACAGAGTTCAGTCACATTTTAAAAGAGAACTGAGTCTTAGAGGAAGCTTATTTATTTATGAATCATTCATTCAGTTGCAAAACTTTTGCTGGGCACCTCTGTGCCAAACACTGCATCAAATGCTGGAGGACAACAGCGAATAAACTCAAGACCTATAAAGCTTTTTTAAAATGTATTTTTTCTAAGAACTATGGTATAGAACTATTAATTCTATCTGAGGAAAACCAAGTGTATGAAAACCTACTGACGATAACTAAAATTTGTTCTGAAAGATTGATAAGCACATAATTCAGAAATATCCCCAGATGGCAAATAATCAAAGAAGCTTATATTTGGATTGTATACACTTTATGTATCATACTTACATTGAAAAAAATGTACATTATTACATTATATTGTTCATATAAGATGTTCTGGATATACACAGTAACAAAATACATGCCAAAAACTGTTAAAAATGACTTAGTGGGGACCAGGCAAACCCTATTTGACCCCAAAAATCTTTCTTGGACTCCATTTCTTTCAGAGAAAAGGTAATTCCTTAATCCTTTTTGGATCCACACTAAGGAGAACTACTTTCTCTAAAAGCATTCCTTATTCCAAGATAGGTATAGATACTGGAATTTAAACAACTTCCCTCATTGCTATAAAAGACAACATTCAAAGGATATGAGATTTCAAGAAAGGCCAGCAATTACATAGAGAAATGCTGGCAATAAAATAATGAAAATAGCAATTTTCCCCTAAGAAACTGTCAAAGGAGAAATTGTCCAAACATTTTAACTATTGATACTTGATAAAATTTAGAGTATCATCTACGAATAAAATACAGCTAAAATAACTGAAAATTCTACTGTATTTTATATCCTATTTTATTAGCCCAATAAAGCCCTCTTCTTAGGCAGAAGAGGCTTGCAGAAAAGAGAGCAAAATAAAACAAGAGGAATGGCCAATCAGATGATAATTATACTAGCAATTTCTATCAGTAAGAACATGATCCTAACAAGATGTAATCAGGCTGATATCAGAGGTTACAAGTGATGCTCATCCACTATCACGGAACTGGATGGACTGCAATTTCATTGCAGAGTCCCTAAATGGGTCACAGACACTTTGGTTTGCCCCGGGACAGGACAGTGAGGCTCCCCAGTTAACCAAGAAGAACATTTGTACATTGAAGGTACAGCTATAGGAATCCCTCCTACAGGCACTCAATTTATCACCAGAGCCATTTAGTTATACTAATATCTCTGGATATCCATAATAATATCCCTTTAAACTTAGAAAAGAGAAACTAAAGCCAGAAATAAAAGTATTTAATAGGAAAAGCACACCCTACAGGTACCAGATCCGTTGGAACGGATGCCTCTCAGAATTATGGAGAACAATGGCAAGATGAACTGCACAGGGCAGAACAGTGGAAGCTATTTCTGTTATACTGCCCCATACCTGTGATCTTCTATACTGCATTAGGTTCCTGAAACATCTACACAGAAATACAGCAATTCACTCAGAAAACGAGAAACAAGAAGCAGGCAAGAAGAGTATCATTAAAAGGTTGGTGCGAGGTCAAGGGTGAGCGCTTCCACTACTTGTGGGCATTACTACTAAGTACTTTATACTCAGACACATAAAAGATAACTCCAGTATATAATAAAAGGGAGTTAGATAAGGTATTGAGGTGGTTAACTGAGAAATAGCCATACACTGTCACTTTTAAAAGGAGAGAACAGATTATCTGGCATCAATGAAAAAAGTACTTTACTTTTTAAAGAATGGGTGCTTTGTTCATATGTACTAATTATAAGCTAATAAATCAAACAGAAAGCTGGCTTGTTAAGATGAGTAACTGAAGGAATACCTTTAATTCTGGTTTTATTTGAGAGGAAGTTTGCTTTTATTATGAGATCATACTCTCTTTGCAATCTTTATCTCAATATTATGAAATATTTCAGAGCACAAGAAAAGAAGGGAAAAGTACACTTAAATGGGTCACTTTATCTGCACTTAGAAAACTTTCTTTTCCTCCATGACTCCAGGCTATTAAAACTGACGAAAATCCATTTATTCAAGAAGAAAGTTCATAGTTCAAGGGGAAGTATGTAAGAAAAAGAGGTCCCTAATGGGTAAAAGAAATGGAAAATAGTAAACCAAAAATATATGAAAGAGCTGGGATAAGTCATTTGAAGAAGTTAAGATGAGGGGTGGGATCTAGATGATGCCCAGCTGTTCCTCATCATCAGACAGGGGGGACAAAAAGAGAAAATTCGTTTAATTAAACACACAAGAAGATTTCAGCATAAGGAAAACATTCTTGACTATAAAGGTTATCAAAACATAGAGACAAATATAAAGGAGCCTGAGATTCCTATCCCCCTGGACATTTACTATTAGAATCATATCTCGCTGAATTGACTGGCTTAAGTCAAATGCTGGTTTGGGGTCCAGCCCACGTGAACTTGAAGTCCCTCGTACTTCTCATGAACGCTGTGGGCTGGGTTGAAAGAAGGGAGAGTAAGGAAAGAGTGGGCAGAGGAGGTCTGATATCCTGCCAGTGGTCATTTCTGACAATCAGGAGTATTCTCTTTCTTCCATATTTTCTTCCTTGTGTAACTAAAACAATACAATTTTCACATCCTTAAGTTTCTCTAGGCCACCAACATAGAACAGGTGTCCCCATGAGCTAACAAAGCTGTCAAGGAAAAAGAAATGTTAGAGAAAAGACAAATTAGCTTAACCTAAGAAAATCAGGGGACCCAGTCCCGCCCCGGAAGAATTCCCTTCCCTCATTGGCAGGATTCTGAGGAGCGGCTGGCAGGTAGAAGTGGATCCTGAGCACACAGGTGAAGGCACAGGTTCAGTCCGAGGTACCCTCACGCGGAAGCAACCACAGACTAGCTACAGAAGAATCCCCAGCCCAACGAGACTGATACGGTCACGAGAAAAGAAACACCGAGGAGGATAGCAACATCCTTCAAAGGTACTCGAAACACGGTCTGCACACTCCATAGTCCCCTCCGTTTCTTTTCCCTGATCCCTTCCATAAAATTGCCACTGATAAACCGTCAGTGTGACTACTCCCGGAGGGCACGTAAACCTTCATTAGTACACTTCTCACTTCCTCCAGGAGGCTCCTCATCTGCGTGTAATTGATGTCTCAACAGAGATCCTATCCACACACTTCAGGCCATCTTAAAGCACTTTTCACTTCTGAAAAAAGACCCTTTAAACTGCAGCCTCCGAGCCAATGAAAACAAAGAGTGAGCTGAATAATGTTTCATTAAGTTAACACAACCCTGCCAAGAATCATACGATCAGAAACCCACTTATAAAGCTGGCCGTAAAGAATAATGAAAAAGGACCATATAAAATTCTTCAAATGTTGGAATCATTATTTACCCTAGGATCTAAGGACTAAAACGTAGGATATATGTTCTCTATAATTTTTCCCCTAAATAGAGACTTTTAAAATACTAATTCCCCTGCTAGAGTGCCGCTTCCTCCCTGAAAGCCATTAGGGTTAATAACAAGCAGAACCTTTTTTGATCTCTGTGGATGAAAATTGTACATTCTCCAGTTTCTTCATTTTAAAAAACAGGATGGCTGCTTTTGATTTTAAACATGCAATATAAATCAGGGCCATGAAAAGAGAAATTCATTTTTTTTCTTGTTAATAACAATTTATAAAGAGGAGGTGAAGAGGGTGAGGACTATCTAGTGATGCTATCATTTCATATAAAATATGTATGGATTTTGCAGCCAGGAATGCACTGTAAGTCAACTTAATATGTGTGAACAAACTCATGATACACCAATGTATTATGCTCAGAAAACAACTCTGACACAAATATACCCATAAATCTCTGACTAAAATAGCCCATAAAATTCAAAATATTTTCTTTGGGTGACAGAGATCTATACTTATATTGGCATAAATGGTCATGGGTTGTCAACAAAGATATATCAAGTGATTCACCTAAATCACTCTTCAATCTCTAGAGCTAAAGTCTGTGAAATCTGAAGAGTTTACTTTCTGGAGTCTGTATGTCTAATTCTTTTAACTTGAGAAGCTGTTTGGTAGGAGTCAAAGGAACATACACATAACTATAGCTCTGTGTCTTGTAAATCCTATCATCAATAATATGCCACCTTCCCCACATGGTAAAACTTTTCAAAAAACTTTAAAACAAAGTATCTTGGCAAAAGATCACCCATTTAATAAGAATATTTCTCTGGCCAATTGACTGCAAGAGGAGGACTAAAACATTACTATTATTATCTCGAATCTAACATTTCAGCTATTACTGATTGGAATCAAGCTACTAAGATTTTCTATTACCAGGTTTTTTTAAGTGTCTTTTTTTATTACTATTAAATCATTGTTTATGTTGTATTAAGGAATATTATAAAAAACTTAATATAAGGCAACTGGATGGTTGCATATACCATTAAAGTGTTTTTTTTTTTTTTAATATTTCTTTGCTTACCCTGTTTAATGGTACAGCGGATGTCCATTGATGTTTATTAATTTGAAATAACTTTGCAGTGGCAGAGGCTTATTCTTTGGATTGCCACAAGGGTATGTTACCAATTGATAGTTATTATTCACCTTGGCACTTCTCACTCTTTCATCCCAAAGGAGGAATGGGAGAGGAGAAGGGAAAAAACAGATGGTGGGACCCTCCCCATTTCATTCCCCTCTCACTCTCCCCCTGCCCTGGCTCCCAGGTCCACTCAACCCCACACATCCTCCACCTTTTCTCTCTCTCTCTGATTATATTTTCAAAGTATATTTGTACAGCTGTTAGAAGTGCAGAAATTGTATCCATTCTAACTTCTGGTTCAAATATGTATTAGAAACAAAATCAGCAAGGAAATCATCTTAACCGCTTCAGCTTCATGGACTTTATTATTGATTTGTAGGAAGTTATGTGGTATCCCACTCCTTAATTCGGATAAGCCAGGGGTTCTTCTTTGTCAAATTCTCAAGTCTATAGTCATAACACGTTTGCACAAATGTGGGAAAAGCAAAACTATATATCAGTGACTCCTGGCTAATAGCGTTCCCTGGGATTCTAAGGGAGGATCATGGTGGTTAGAGTCTGGCTTTTGTGCTTGCCACTTGAATAAGATATTTAACTTATCTAAGTTTGTTTCTCACAAGAAAAAAAATTTAAAATAGAAATATTTAAAAAAATAATAGAGCCTAAAAGGATTATTTATTTCATAAGGAACATTATGAGGATTAAAACATATACAGCTTCCAAAGGCTGGGCAATGGAGGCAGTCCTTTTCAACATGTAAGTGTGGCAAGTTTGATGGGTTATACACAGAAGTGAATGGTATTTACACAGATAGGAAATATACTTGTCCTAAAAAGGAGCAATTGTGGCTTGCCCTACGATGCAAACAAAAGGGCAAGTCAAGGAATACTCAAGGAAACTAGCTATTTGCTATCCATTCAATGATTCCCCCAAAGCAATTTCTTTAATGCAACTTCAAAGAAGAGACCAGAAAATTTAGTCTTGGTCACATTAGCTGGAGATGTGTGGGTATGCGTTATTTTGTGAAGTTCTTATTCACATTTCCAATTAGGGAGTTTCCTTTCCCTACTCTGTTTTAGCTATTGGCTGAGTGCTCCCACAAGGTCCTCCACCCCTTTCTAGCTACTAAAACCTTCCCGCTGTCTCCTTTGAAATTCAAGATTAGTCAATTAGCAAAATCTATTAGCCTCCATCTTTTCTCTGAAAACTTCCTTTTGCATCTTGAGCTACAAAAAACCTGGCTTTCTCCAATGATCACTACTTCCCCTAGAACCCTCTCCAGTAGAAGCCCCTTTCTTTTCCACACATCTTGGACTCCTGGGCCTGGAAATGGGATAGGTGACCTCTATTTTCCCCTGCTGCTCCTTAGATGCCACCAGCCTTTTATCTCATTCCTTCAAAGCACATCCAAACCCCTTCTCCCTGCACTTACCTCCCAAATCCTGGATTACTCCCCTTCAGGTTTTGAAGATTTGTGCTCCTAAATGTCACACCCTTTCGATGCTAGTTCTAACAGAAGTGTCTGTTTCAACATCTGCACAGATGATTCTCTAATATTTTATACTTGGGCCACCACCAGCCTTTACGTCTTCGTGCAAATAAGAAAAAGCAACATTTCCTCCAAGGAGGCCCAGCTCCATCCCATAACAATAGGCTGGGCAAACAGAGGGCTGCTGAATTTCAGCTGCTGCTGATGGTCCCTCCAGTCAGGCCACTCAGAAGAGGGTGAACCCTCTAACCGTTACTGACAGCCTTACACCTAGGGTCCTTCTTTCTTCCCTCTCATCTCAGACATACATTCCATAATATTCTCCTAACCTCAATTTCGTGTATTCGTCTCTCGAGTCACCTGTCCTTCTAAGTCACTTTCTGTAGAACACCAAATCAAACGATCCTTCCACCCCGAGAAGACCTCCCCCTTCACTCCATCCCTCACATTATCGTGTCCTTTCTCACCTCCACAACCACCTTAAATACCATGGAGACTGACCCTAACCACTCCATTTCACGCACCCTTAACTCCTGTGTCCCTCTCCCACTTCTTCATTCACACCTGGCAAAATTCCAACTCCGGTCAAGTCCAACTCTAGAGGGACTCTGCATTGTAACAGTGGATATGAACATGACTGGAAAAAAGTACAATCTATGTTGCCTGGTCTTGTATTAAATTCAGGATTAGCAACCTTAGGAATACTCTTAATGCTGCCTGACTCTAGACGAACATTTTATATATTCTCCCTGAATCTGCACAACTACCTCCTTGGTCCTCATCCTGAGCTGAAGAGCTTGTCTCCTGTTTCACTGAGAAAAATGAAGCAACAAAAAGCAAATTTCCATAATCCCCTCCCACATATACTCTCCTACCTTCATTTCTATCCAGATACCCTGACTTTTCCCTCTGCTTCCTAAGAGTACCTGTCTATACTTCGAAATAAAGCCAATCTCTTCATCCCTTTATTAGATCCTGTTTCCTCTCCTCTAATCAAGCACATGGCCACAGGATAACTTCCTCATCATTATCAAATTCTCCTCCTCAACTGGATTTTATCCATCAGTATAGAATTATTCTCCTATATATCTTTCATATTAAAAAGTTATTTTTTGGATTCCACTTTGCCTTCTAGCCATTTTCCCATTTCACTTCTTCCCTTTACTTCAAATATCCTTGAAAGCATTGGCTGCATTTGGGGTCTCCAATTTCTGTCCTTCCATTCTCTGAGCCCACTCCATTTAGGCTGTGGTCTCACCACTGGACAGAAATTGTCATTGTCAAGTTCACCAACAATCTCACAAAACTAAATCCAATGGTTATTCTCAATCTTCATTTTAAGTTGATATATCTAAAGTATCTGACACATCTGAGATGCTTCCCCTCCAGAAACACTCTCTTTACTTGGTTTTCAGAACAGACAACATGCTCTCCTATCCATTTATCCTCAGTCTTATTTATTGTAATCATTTTCCATACCTTCTCCAAGCTCTTAAAATTCAAATACCCCTGAGCTCACTCTTTGGTCGTCTTCTCTTTTCTATTTCCCTTCAGTTCCTTTGTGATCTCATCCAGTTTCTTGTGTTTAAATATTGTCTATAAACTGACCACTTCCAAATGTATATCTCCAGCAAAGTCTTTCCCATAAATTCAAGACAGATAAGTTCAAGTATTTAACATATCCACTATGGTGTTAAAATGAATGTCATACTTAATATGTTCAAAACTGAGCTCCTGGTCAATAACCCGAAACTAATGCATTTGCAGATTTTCCATCTAAGTTAAAGACAGTGCTAATTCTTCTATTTGGTAACACTTACAATTTGGGGTTATCTCCAACGCCTTTCTTTATTTCATAACCATGCTAATTCTATCAGCTCTGGTTGGATCTAGCTTCATACATATCCAGAAGCCAATCACTTTTCAGTACATCCATTGATACTCCTTTTTTTCAAACCACCATCACCTCTTATCTAGATTATGGCAATAGCTTTTTAACTGGTCCCTCCCTCTGTTTTTGTCCTTTATCCCCCTCCCCCACATATTTTTGTAATTAGTGCTCCTGCTAAAATCTAAGTGAGATCATTGTGTCTCTAGCTCAAAACCCTATAAGAGTTAAACATTTCGCTTTAAGGGGCGCCTGGGTGGCTCAGTCGTTAAGCGTCTGCCTTCGGCCCAGGTCAGATCCCAGGGTCCTGGGATCGAGCCCCGCATCGGGCTCTCTGCTCAGCAAGAAGCCTGCTTCTCCCGCTACCATTCCCTCTGCTTGTGTTCCCTCTCTCTCACTGTGTTTCTCTCTGTCAAATAAATAAAATCTTAAAAAAAAAAAAAAAAAAAAAAAAAACATTTCGCTTTAAGCAAAAGGCAAGATCAAGGCACTATAGTATCTGACCCCATAACTTCTCTGACTTCGTATCTCACCATCCTCCCCTTTGCTCACTCTGGCCTTCAACCACACTGGCCTCTTGATGTTTCTGGAACATTCCAGGCACTCTCTGGCTTCAAGGCCTTTGTAATGGTTGCATCTTCACCAAGAGCTCTTTCCCCTTAAATACCTGCTCCCTTAACTCCCTTCGCATCTTTTCTCAAATGTACTCCTTTCTCTCACTCTTGTCTCATTCATTTTGCCCCATATCACTTTTGGCACTGAATAAGCTATACATTTCACACATGTATTTTGCTTATTATCTGTCTCTCTACCAACCTGAGATCTGTGAGAGGTCTCTTTTTGTTCTTGTTTTTTACTGCTGTAACTGCAATGTTGAAAACAGTACACAGCACATAATAGAAGTTCAATGTAGAGGTTGAGAGAGAGAGCTAGAGCACATAAGTGCTCACTAAAGCAGGCAGGGCAACAAGAGGAAGAACCCAATGATTCCCCTTCATCCTCCTAAAGAGGAACAGTTTGCCCCATTTACCAGCCCTTCCAGAAAGCCAGAATTGCTTTGCATCTTCCTTATTCCCTCTGTAACCACAAGGACTGGTCCAAGTTCACAGTACTACCACAACAATGATGTGGGGTAGAGTTGAGTTTTTAAAAGGTATAAGAATAGGGACATCAACTTCAGTGAAAGTTGGTTTAAAAAAAAAAAAAAAGGCTACAGAGCCAACTTCAGCCCTTTTTACAAAGAATCTGTTGTTTCCTACCTTAATTCACAACCTCTACTGCAGATCAGATAGGCACTGAAGCAAAATCAGTCTCATGGGGACTATCAGAAAGCAGACCAGCTTAAGGGGCAGAAGTGTCCAGTCAGAATACAAAGAGACTCCTATGGCTGTTAATAAAATGAATGGCTTTGGGCTATAACTGAAATACGATATTTCTGCAAGGATCCTTTAAGGTTTGTTTGTTTAAAGATAATTTACTGATTTCTATGAGTCCACCAACAGAGGCTTTAATGACACAGTCTTCCTCCCAAATCATGATCTGAGTCCACTTTGTGGGACTAGTGGGTAGAGTAGGAAAAAGTCCAGCAGCGTTGGTGGAATAAAGATTTGTTATAACTGCAATATGGAAATTATACACACCAACGGAATCACAATGTAAATGTCCTGAGAAAGATAAAAGTTAATTAACACGGATAGAATTCAGAGGCAGAAAATGCCCCTTTAGAATTCTGGAAGGGTCACTCATTTTTCAAAAGAGTTTCACAAGAATATAACTTATTTGGCCTTTGTTTCATTGGGAGGAACATTAACACTAGGCTTCATTTACTAAGGACAAACCCAGGAACAAAGCTATCACAAAACTACTTGTGATCACAGGAAAAAGAAACACAATCAGAGAGAAAATATCAGCATTCTCTGCCTCACAGAAGAATAAAACCACTACATAACTCCAGTAACACTCTCACCTTACAGGAGAAACATACTGATAACAATCAAGAATATTATCCAGAAAAGTCTATATTGCTCAAAAATAAAAAGCAAAGAAATGCATACTTTTCTTTAGTGCCAACCTTTTGAATCAAAATTATTTGATGATAAATCTACATAGGTGGTAAACACTTAGAGAAGGAATTGTATCTCTAATGGTCGGGAATTCAATCAGTGAATTCCTGGAATTCTATATAACTTGTGAGAGAATAAGGTTTATATCTTTTTTTTTTTTTTTAAAGATTTTATTTATTTGACAGAGAGAAACACAGCAAGAGAGGGGACACAAGCAGAGGGAATGGTAGTGGGAGAAGCAGGCTTCCCACAGAGCAGGGAGCCTGATGCGGGGCTCGATCCCAGGACTCCGGGATCATGACCTGAGCCGAAGGCAGCCGCTTAACAACTGAGCCACCCAGGCGCCCCTTGATATTCATCACACATACCTCCATCTCCTTCTCCGCTGGCATTGGCCTCCGCCATTTCTGCGCCATCCAGTTCAGACTCACAGCCTAAATCCAATGTTCCATCAGCTGGGCATGACGACTCCTCTTTCTATATTATTTTTTTAAAAAATGAAGACTTATGATGGAGATGTACTGGCAACTGAAAACATTTAAAATACTTTCAGGATCCTAAAGTATTACCACTGTTACTTGTGATTTGGAGTTTCAATAGATTCCTATCTTAACGTAAAATCCGTCCTTTAAAAAAAAACACTGGGAAAAGCACACTGCCACAGATGATTTTTTAGGCCTTTTAAAATCTATATAAAACAAAGTGGGGTTTTTTTTGACGTACATTGTTTCCTTTTTTTTTTTTTTTCAATTCTACAGTCTTCCTTATATTAGGAAATGGCTTCACAAGTCAGTATTTTACCAGTAAATTAAAAACCCAAGTAGCTACAAAAAGCAACTGAAATAATACAAGTCTTTTTAATTAACCTGTATTATTTTCTGAAACACACACAGTGAGAAGGGTCTAATGCTCAGTAGCTGAGAAAGAACCCCTGCTTCTCTGCCAGGTATAACTTTTAGCAGCCTTCTCAAAGGACATTAATGAACTTTAAATGTAATCCACCATGTATTAAAGCAGTGACTTATTTTTAGCTTATAAGAAATAATACATTGATTTTATTTGTTCCAAGTTATACAACCACGTGTAGATCACCAGCTTTTATCCTCTGTAATTTTGCATCTTAGATAACATTTCCCATTCTAGTTGGGAATTATACTAAAATTTAAGACTCCATTTTCTGAAGTTTTTTATTTCATTTCTCTATTCTTCTCACACGACAAGTGTGGATTATTCAAAATTCCTTTGATATTATTGCTGTTTTAAAATTGAATGATTAATTTGAATCAGGAACTTTTCAAGAAGAATGAATAAATTTATTTTTATAAAAGACAGAAAGGTATCCAGGTGTGAAGTCTGTATATCAACTGATGGCCATTAAGTCAAATAGTTTACAGCAACTGTGATCATCTTAAGTCCTTGACTGATGATTCACGGCACTCCTCCATGTAAATTTTTAAGAATCAAGAATTTTAAGGAAGCCACAACTATTTTCCGTTACCATATGTTAGAGTGAAACCACAGATATGCTTTCCTTGAAGAAAAATGTCATTGTTTATTCTTAATATGAAATCATTTTAAGACATCTGAAAACATTTAAAAGGCACAGGGGTCATTTTTCTACCCTTCACCCAAATCTAATTTTGTTTACCTTCACATGTCTGAAAAAATGCATGATACACAGTAATAACAGACATAATATGCAGAACAATCCAACTTACTTTGAGAGCATAGAGGCCTGACTTTCCAGGGATTTTGAAGAATGTTCCATCCCCTATTCGAGTGTTAGTGTGAAGCATTGCATTCAGACAGGCTAATGGAGAAGTTCCACTAGAAAATAAAAGTGTGCAAAAATGAAGCAATCTGAGATGCAGTTTCTGTAGCAAAACTGTGCTCTCTAAAAAAAAAAAAAAAAAAAAAGACCTTCTCACATGCCTTTTTAAAATATCCTCCCAACCCCGAAAACATCTACATTACAATAACAGGCCAGTCCAGTTTTGCCAAAGTTAATCAGATGCATCTGTCTTATAGGCTTCAGGCAAAAAGTCTCCTGAATTGAAATTATGCTTTTATTCATAAAGCAACCAACACTCTATTTCAAAGAAACCAAAGCCCAAACGGTTATGTGCTGTTGTTATCTTACAAATAATACCATGAAGCCTCAGTTTTTAAATATTACAGACAACTTGATGGTTGCACTTGAATGATCAAATAAACCAAGTTCAAGGACAGCTCCATCCTATAGGTTGAAAAGCAACAAAAGAATAATAAGAAACCAGGGAAGAACTGATTTGAAATTACAAGTGTTTAAGTTACCCACAGGATTGCATTTCTCACATAGCCAAAAAAAAAGTCTGTATCTGTGTTTATACCTGATACAGCTTCTACAATGACATCCTTTTCTCAGATTTGTCAATAAAAAAATAAGTGTTTGGGAATTCTGCCCAGCTTTATGTTCTGTAGTAAAGATGCAAGTAACTGAATCATGAAAACAGATTTTTTAAAGAAATCAACTGGCATTAAACTAACGATTAAAAATTTCAAAGCACATTTGTACAAACATTATTGAAATGTATTCATTATACCTAGAAAAATGTTTGTGAAGTGTATTGTTATGTATTTTCTGGTATAGACTTTAGAACCTTTTTTGGGTTTTGTTTGCAAACTAATATTTTTGCAAACTAGAATTTAGAGCCAGAGTTATTACTTTCATTTACTTATGCTTCCATGTACATTTTACTTTCTAATATGCTAAAAGATCAATAATTGGTTGAACCACTATTGAGTAAAAAGCCTACTCCACCCTATTTGTGTATTTGTGTATTTAACCCAAAACATTCTCAGATAAGATTATGGAGCTTAAGGATATTAAGGTTTGAATTTCGATGATAGAAACATAATTTTAGGGATGCCTGAGTAGCTCAGTCAGTTAAGTGTCTGCCTTTGGTTCAGGTCATGATGCCAGGGTCCTGGAATCAAGTCCTGCATCAGGTTCCCTGCTCAGCGGGGATTCTGCTTCTCCCTCTCCCTATGCTACTCCTCCTGCTTGTGCACGCTCTCTCTCACTCTCTTTCGCTCTCTAAAATAAGTAAAATCTTAAAAAAAACCCCATAATTTTATGTTACTAAATTAAGAGTTTCTAAAAATAAAAATTAAGAAATCTCTTACCTACTATGAAAACTCACCAATAAAATGAAAAATGCCAAATCTGAGTTGGATACACACACACACATACATATGTGTGTATATGTATGTGTATATATATGGCATATAAACCCATATATATGGCATATAAACCCATCAAGTTATAAAGGTTTATGAGTATTTTAATAAGAACACAGTATTATTTTAGGAAGCAGCTTCTCTATGCCAACATGTCAATATGATCTCAGTGGATCTGACAGGAAGCAAGCGCCCTAATCTGAATGTGTTCAGAGAACAATGCAGTGATAACACTAAAGTATACACAGTAATTGCACTGTGTGTGCTTATGTAATTTCTTGCCTCGTGAAGCTTCTCCAAATTTACAGACCTCATTTCATTATTTTTCCTCGCAAAAGATTTTCTGCTCATATTTCAAGTGGGCCAGGCATACCTTATACAATAAAATATATTCATCTCCCCCAGAAATATCTCTGTCCATGAACAAATTCCAGATAAATAATGCTGTACATGTTATGCTGAGCACTCCAAAATGCCTATTTTTGTCATTTTCTCTTTAGATAAAAGCACAGACAATTTGAAGCTGGGAAATTATTATGCCAGATTTGTGGAGTTTTAATTTAGTGAAACTGTCAGAAACACAGACTTTCTGTAGGGACTTGGCAAGAGAACGTTAACACTACAAGTAAAATAGAATCCAATACATAAAAATGAAAGAATGTAGACTTTTAAAAATATAGCAATAAAATTGCCCACCTAATATGGAACCTCACACACATTCTTCCTGTTTTTTCCTAAAGTCCTAAAGATTTAGAATATGAAAGAATAATACAGATTTCGAGACAACTAAAAAATGTTGAAAAAATGTAATTTAACATCATTATAATTTACATTTCTTTCTAAGGTACAGTAAATGAAAGATAATTGTAGAGGATAAATTGAATATTAAGTAGCAGTTTAATGCTATGCTTGCTGCAAATATAAGTGATAAGCACCCAGTTTCATATAAATAATAAGCTCTGTTGAGCATGAATATATTATTAAATTATACTATTTATTAATTCCATAAACTCAAGATTTACTATGGAAATATTTAAAAATATGTACTTCACAATCGCATGACAGTTTATCTCCAAGTCTCAATGATCACTATAATTCTCTCAAATCTTTCCCAAAACAAACACCTGAAATTTTTTTATTTCAAAACCAAACAACATTTGCATTTTAGAAGAATTAAAAAGCAGTTTGCAATGAAATGCAAATTTTACATCTCAAATCACTGGGTGATTAGTCACTTAGTTGTAAGCATATCACCTGCATTTCTTAACAGAAAAAAAAATGATCATATGATCCATTTTATTTAAAAATAAAACATTAGCATCAATACAGTTAAATGTTTAATAAAAGGTAAGGGTTTCGTCCAATGCATAATACACATAGGAAAATTAATTTTTTTAAAGTTTTTCATACCATTTACTTATTGATATTATTCTCAACAACCCCATACAGTCTAGAAAATTTTGATTGCTATTCCTGAAGAAATGAATGTCTTAATGAACTATTATTGAACAATAAATAAAAGTCTTATTTATATATTTTTATTATTTTCATATAAAAAAAACTAGAAAGCATGCCTTGGCCCACTTTAAGGAAAATACATTTATATTTATACATATTTAAATATGTTTATATATGAATATATATTACAATGATTTACTGTGTGTGTGAAAGGTGAGGCAAGTACATGTAAAAAGTGTACTCTTAGATAGCATAAACACCTATATAGCAATTCATATTTTTAAGAATTAAAAACATTTCATTTATAGTTAAGGCAAGGGTGAATTACCTCAGTTAGAATTTGAAAGTTAAAAAGTCTGTCATAAAATATGTGGATGTCTATATGTACACATGAAATAGTAAAACATCAACATTTTAGTAACAACAACAAAAAAAACTCTGAACTTTAAAAAGTTACTTACTTTCTAAAATGATGAGTTGGAAGAATTACGGTGTCCAAATTTTAAAAGGAAAACCAAGAAACAAGGAAGAAAATAAAGTTAGTT
Organism: Procyon lotor; assembly: GCA_028646535.1. Classification (NCBI taxonomy): domain Eukaryota; kingdom Metazoa; phylum Chordata; class Mammalia; order Carnivora; family Procyonidae; genus Procyon; species Procyon lotor. Next base: position 30,031,717 of record CM053616.1, read on the forward strand.
TTTCAACTTAGAATGCAATTCTGCATCTTACCATTTCAATAAACAGCACAATGCACAAGAAAAACACCAATCTTCTAGATTTGGTTGCCAATGGGGAGGAAAAACCAGGAAGCTGGGGTAAAAGGCAACTCGTACTTCCTTCCCTAATGCCTCTATCACATTTTCACTTTGTCTGCAATGCATATGTATTTCTTTATCAGGAATATAATTAGAAACAAACAAGAAGGACAATATTTGTCCCTAATTCTTTTCTTTGTACCATTATCTGTACTTGGGCCCTTTCCTATACACCTGCCAGGGTAGATATACAGCTTATTCTACTTGTTTGTTTTTCTCCCTAGACTGTAGGGTTGTGGAACCCTTCTGGTTTGTTTTCATTTCCCACAACCCCTGAAGCAGAACAGGGGTGGAATTTGGAGGCAGGGGAGCAGGCATAATTTAAACTGTCTAGACATCAAAGAACCCCCAGAGATGCTTTGCAGAGCCCCGGTGCTGTGTGAACTACAGAAAAACCATTGCTTTATCACATCAAATTGCTGACAGAACACATAAAATTTTACTAATAGGGCACACTTAGTGAAGGGAATGGATGGCTTATCTATTTTAATAATTTTTAAAACCACAAAAAATACCCAGGGAGTACAATTGGAAGAATATTTATAGACAGGACAAAGAAAATACAATAATCCTGGTCCTCCATTCCTTTATGTACAAAATAATAATGCTGTACAATATTTTTAAGTAACTCAAATTTTTAACTACTTTATTTTACTAAGTATCTCTTAAAAATGTCAGATGAGTTTTTCCTAAAAACATTTTTAATCTCATTTTTCAAATATGGGTACATCAAAAAATTAATCTTGAACAACGTAAATCTAAAAATTCAACAAATGCAAGAAGCAACTGTTAAGCAGCATTTATTGTGTTATTAACAGTTATTGTGCTAATTGCATTAATATAAATAGAAACAATTATACGTTCACTCTCCTTTCAAAAAAATTCATAATAGCTCCTTTCAAGTACTTCCAATGTTGATGGCTTAGAGAAAATACCTTAACTTTAAAGGATATATTCTTAAGAGGAAATTACGTGGCTCTTTGGTGTGCAGGTAATATTTTAGCTCTTGATGGAGGATCCTTGCGTTCACTATTGGAAAATCTAAAGTGTTTACTTAGGATTTGTGCACCTAACTCTTGTATATGTTACACTTCACCAAAATGTTTTTAAAATGTTAAAAAATGAGCAATGCATTGTCTTAGGTTTGTCTAATAGACATCTAAAGATGTCTATTACATCTTTAATAGGGCAGGTCATGACTAGTGGAGAAGAATAAACTTTCTGCCCGTGAGCGTGGATGACTCCTTAGCACATATAAGCATAGTGTACATCCATTGATCAATCAGTAACCTAGATGATTAAAAAACATTCTAGAAAGGCAAGGCCAAACTAACTTCCTGCTCTTTGAGAAAAATTACCACTGGTCTAGAACTCTTAAGAATGACTGAAAACAAAACTTAAAAGCTTAAAATGTTACATAAACAATCACAGCACATGGATCGGTAACCAAAAAGATGACCCCACAGCAACCCTGAATTTTGATTTTGAAGGAAAAAAAACAGTGCCCCAAACTCTGTAGTGCCTCTAAGATCACTAACGAAATTTCTTCATCAGCATAGACATAAAGAATGACAAATATTAGAGTTTTTAAAATATAAAAATAAGCAGGAAGAACCAATTAATTCAAGAGATGGGTCAAAATAGGAAGATATTGCATATTTCTATGTGGAGAATATCTTTATATGATTTTCAATATTCAACATATCTCTAAGGTAAAATTAGAAATGTAGCCCTAGAACTCTTATGAAGTGGATAGATTGAGGCATGAAATAATTACCAAGTGACATATGCTGTGCAAGCTAATTCTTAAATTTAGTGACACAATTTCAGATTCCAAACCTAAGCACATGGCTCTGATGGGCTTGAACAATATAAGGAGATGGTCTTCTTAGAAAATAAACAGAGATTTGAGAGATTTGAACTTAAACCTTTCATTCACTTTGGAGACATTACCAAGCTGTCACCAAATAGACAACAGGGGTTCATACAACCATATTCATTAAATTGACCTTTTGTTTTAGGAGACAAGGTTCTCAAAACATTAAAACAGAGACAAGAGCTTACTTAGCATTATTTTAAAACAGTATAAGGAAATTAAGAAATAGGCCTATAAAAGTATAAACTAAAACTTATAATCCAAATTATAATTTTTAAAGCCCTCCAACTAAAATCTGAGGTTAGGCGTCTATAATCTTTCCTTTACTACTAGACACTGTGTAAACAACACACTGCACGGGGGGCGCCTGGGTGACTCAGTGGGTAAAAGCCTCTGCCTTCGGCTCAGATCATGATCTCAGGGTCCTGGGATGGAGCCCCATGGCAGGCCCTCTGCTCAGCAGGGAGCCTGCTTCCCCACCCCCCCACCCCCCACCGCCTGCCTCTCTGCCTACTTGTGATTTCTCTGTCAAATAAACAAATAAAATCTTAACAAAACAAACAAACAAAAAAAACACCACACGGATAGTTGGATGTCAGCAACTGTTTCTCTGCGTGCCCGTTACTACTGCTATTCCAGGAAAGGCAACAGAGCACAGTGAGTAAGGCTGTGGCTTCTGGGAGCCCGGTAGCCTGAGTTCAACAGAGGCTAGACCACTGACTAGCTGGGTGACTCGGGACGTGACCTCTCTGGGTCTCAGGTTCCTTGAGTGCAGAATATGGATAATAAAAAGTCACTATTTCATAAGGGATTCTTCTGAAGAATTAATGAGTTAAAACACGTAAAAACATTTAGAAATCTGTCTGACATATGGTAAATGTTCGAAATTTGTGAGCTCTCATTATCATGAATACTCCTCCTCCTCAAAGCAGCCAACATCTAGAAGTACAAAGGATGGCAAGTGAAAAGAATTCAAATATTTCCTAACTTATCTAAAGAATTGGTTCAGGTAAGATTTTTCTAATTTCACTTTCACTCCATGAGCAAAAATAAGAGAAGATGTGAGCGAGCATCTACTCCAACCCTATAGCCTTTCGCACGTGAACGATATTGAAAATAACTTATTCAGTAAAGGCAGAAGGAAAAGAATGATAATAATAGATATCTGTTATTATGGTTACCATTTGCCGAGCATCTGTAACAGGACTGGGCTTTCCTCCCTATTCTCTATATTCCTTACAGCCACCATGGAAAGTGAGCATGATGCCCAGCTTTGCAGATGTAACTGAGGCTGCGAGATTAAGAATCTTACTGCAGTCAAAGAACAACTAGGTGATACAGCTGAAAACCAAATTCTATTCTGATTCCAAAGCCCATGCTTTTTCCAATCCCCCACATTCTTCTCCCCTCAGTTTCCTCCTCCACTTAATTAACCTTGGATGCCAAAAAAGAATATTTAGCACTTGAAAGAAACACACAAAGCCAGATGCTGGCAAACAATAAATGCGGTGGCTCCATCTTCCCTCAATGCCACCTAGAGCAATGACGCCCCTCTGGGTGGATGTCATTATTCTAAGAACTAGGCTGCCGAAGACGATATGATATTGTTGTTCATCTTCTTCAGGTAATGCTACCTATTCAAACTAGAAAGAAAAAACTTTGAGAGAATGTGGTAGAGAAGTCAGGTCCACACCTGAGATGCCTCTTTGTAGAATTGGATCATTAAAGTATAACACAATCCATTAATTGAATAAACATCTATTAAGCACATTATCTATGTCAAGTTAATCTTGAAATAAATTTGCACTCTGACAGTGCTTTGCACATAACAGAAATGCAGGCTGACCTCAAGTGAATTTTGTGAATACATACAAAATGACAAGGGATCTAGGAGAAAGGAGCCTTGAGGCATGTGGCATAACAGGAGGAAAATCATTTCAAATTTAAATGTTATCCTTAGTTTCTTCCAAGGACATGACTGAGATGGAATCAAGTGCCAATTTCTTATGTCACCAACGCTAATGCGGAGGCAACTAACTCATGGCCACTGTTGGCTCTTCAGGCCTTTACACCATTTCCCATCACTGCAATCTCAAAAAGAATATTTTCAATTAAGCCAAAAAATGTATCTTCCAAAATAAAATGGTGGATTTCATATATTAACAAACAGACATTAATTATATTTGGTACGATTGATTAGTTTCATATAAAAAATGGGAATTTCTACGTTCTACTTATACTCCTCCCTCTTCCAACTTGTTAGCAATGGCTAATACTGCAGCATTCCAAATGTGTCCTATGGAATATTAGTCCCACATAAGGCTCCAAAAGAATTGTCAAATGAGTTTCGGAAAAGCAGCATGCTGCATTCTTTGCAAAATCACTAAATGCATTAACAATATATACTAAAGTCTCTGAAAAAATCCTACTTTAAGAAACCTCCTTAACTCAGTGTTTCCTAAGCATAAAAAAAAAAATCCTCCCCACCGCAACATTTAGCAACATCCCCTATAATAGTATGCCAAGAAATATACTTGAGGAAATGCTATACTATATTTATTACTAGGATCATTAAGAAAAAGTACCTAGCAGTTATATTCCCAGGAATGTATTATTTTATTAGCCAAATGCTTAAAATATTATTTTAAAGGTATACAAAACATCTGTTCCTCTGTGGAAAAAATAATGCACTGTGGTGAGTAATTTTCCCTGTGTAAATTTATAAAATCAAAAAACATATCCAGGCACTTTGAATAGCATTGACAAATTTATAAATAGTATCCGCATGTAATTGAAAATACTATGTATTTGCAATATTCCCCAACATAAAGGTCATCTTACTCATTCTCCCAGTGGTGATCCTCCTTCTGTTTCTCTTTTTCTCTCACTCAGGGGTGGGTACTATCCCCCCCGCCTCATCACCCAGGACTGAAGGATTTCTTAGACTCTTCAAATCATTGTGCCTCAACAAGGTACATTTTTCAATTTACCTTTTTGCTTCCTCACATCCTAATTCAAACACTGTTTGCCTCACAGGACAGTCCTATAGCCCCAACCCTGCCTTCAATATCTCCCTGTTCCAATGCAACCCACCCAATGATGCCAAAGCAATGTTCCTACTTAAAAACAAAAACAAAAATAAAAACACTGCTTCGACATCCTAGGCCATGCCAGACACTGGATTTTATTTATTTATTCTTTTGAAATCAGTGGTTTCGGAAGCACAAACTTGTAGGCTGAAATTACAGTCCCTTAGGGTATAAGTTCAGCTACCTCATTTTCTCTAACACTCAGATTACTCTTCACTCTCAGACTCCTCTCCAACCCAGGAAATTGTGTGCCTCCACGGTTTCCCAACTCGCTGTTTTGGTTCATATGAAATCCTCTGCCTGGAAATGCACCCCATTCCTTGCTCCATTTACCACTTAAAACTTTGAACTACGGCTGTATGGTGACACCTTTTATGAACCCAGGATCCTCCTGTATTACAGTCTCAACACTTTGCATATCCTTCATGGTTTCATAGAAATTTTTATACTTCTACCTTTCCCACCCCATACCACTTGCAAGTTTGGGAACTCCTTAGGGGACAGTCCCATATTTATTTATTTTTGTATTATCTGACAAGCAATCCCAATGCCCTCAAAACATATTTGTTGAGCTGAACTTGATCACTGCTATGAAACTTGTTACAATCAGGCATTTTGGAAATAAAGCACCTGCGATGACTATCATCTCTATTCTATTTAAATTGATGACTCCGATCACGTGTCAAACACCTACACACCACTCAGGCCAGACTGGCCATCTTATGGATACCTGCCATGCATTCCTGTCTCTTAGGGACTTTCCCCTCTTCAGTAATGTGATTCCAGGTTAGTTATCAGTGAAATGGTCCTGATTTCCCCACCAGGAAGGCTAGCCAGGTTAAACAAAATGGTCAAAGCCCGGGAGTTTGGGGAACTGATATGGAAATAAAGAGAAATAGCATACATTATTTTCAGTAGAAACATAAGTTGTAAAGGTACAAAAATGATTAGCTGGTGCCTACCTCTGCGTCCTCAAGGAGAGCCTGCCAAGAATAAGGCTAACCACAGGAAAGCAGAGCAAAACATGGGAAGAAAGGGGGGTGGGGAGATGTTATCACTTGAACTCCTGCATTATCTAGTCATGTTGAAGTTCAACCCATCAGATGTCCAAGTTAAATAAGCAAATATATGCCCTGCTTTTTTTTTTTTTTTTTACACTTGTCAAATAGGCTAAATGATTTATACAAGGTGACCTCCTTTTTCTAGGCCTCAATATTCTCATCTATAAAATGGTGAGTGGCTTTAAAGCTCTGCTAATCCCTTTCTGGCTAAGGTTTTAAGGACAATTAATAATGGTTTGACTATAGGCTTCCTGTTCGTTCCAGCTATGCTGCCTGCCCACCTACGCCCTTCACCTTCAATGTCTTCTGTTCTCTTTTCCTATTCATCGGTCAAGATCCCCTCACCTTCACCTCCTAAAAACTTCCCATGACCTCTCCAGTCCATGATCATCTCTGAACTTCCAGAGGCTTTAGAATTAGTGCCTTGAGTGTAGCACTTCATTCTGTACATCTAATACCACGATGCTTGACGGCAGCTAGCAACTTAGGACTCCAACTTCCTTAGGGTTCTTTGTGGTCCCCTCAGGGGCCTGCCAGACTTGGACACTCATGAAACACTCAGAGGCTCTCGATAAAGTAACATTTCACAATTTACAGAGTGGAACGAAATTGAAGCGTGGCAATACCAGGTACTGGTTGAAAATGTCCAGAAATAGAAACTACAAAACACTCTGGTGAGAACATAAATTGACACAGCCAATTTGCAAAGACACCTGCAATATCTAGTGATAAACAAAACAAAACAGAAGTATGCATGCCCTATAGATCAGCAGTTCCACTTTTTGGTATAAACCCTGGAAAAACTCATGCTCATTGACCAAGGGACATTATTTGTTTTAAGAAAAAAACAACTGTCCATAAACTAAATATTCACCAATAGATTATAGATGCAAATATACTTTTACATGTATATTTGTAGTAAAACTATATTAATTCTGAGCTACAATAATATACAGCAAATTTATGACACAGATTACTTCTGAGAAAAGAAAGAAATCAAAGAAACTCCAGCTTTTCCTGCTAGACTTAAATTGAAAACAATCCAAAGCAACTATGACAACATGTCCACAACTGTGAAGTCCAGCCATAGGTTGTTGGTCTATAGTATTTTACTTTTCAAAGTAGAAAATTACTCTTGCTTTTGTTCTTTTACCCACAATCTGGCTTCTCTCTGATTCTATCAGATTCTTGCCCTGTGTCCACTTATGTTATGGTTTAAAGATTTTTAGGCAAGCAAATAAATACATGGAATTTATATGGAAAGTGTAAAGGTACATCATTACACAGAACTGAAAGTAATGAGTCCCTCTCAACTTCCTCTAACTGTACCCACTACTTCAGAGGTAATGACAACTATGGATCTGTCATGTTCTCTTCCAGAACTTATCCTATTCGCAACCATGTATGCCTGTATCTGAATCTACGATTTGGTATTTTAAAAGTATTTTCACCACAAATGACACCAGTTAGTGCACACTGGTAGGTAAATGCTTTTTTGCTTAATGACACAACCATGACATTTTCCCACAGAATATTTTTTGTTCTTAATATTGTATAAATTATTGGATTTTCTTAATATTCATATAGTACTTTTAATATCCTATAGGGTAGATATGTCACAATTTTTAAAGCATTAACTTATTAACATTTAGTTTGTATCTAATTTTCCCATTAAAAGAGTGCTGCAATAAATAATCTGGTATATACCTCTGTCTATATATGAGCTATAGACTGAATGCCTGCATCCCCAACCCCCAAAAGTCATATGTTGAAACCTAGTCGCCAATGTAATGGTATGTGGAGGTGGGGCTTCTAGGTGGTGATTAGTTCATGAGGGGGAGCCCTCATGAATGGGATTTGTGCCCTTATAAAAGAGACCCCAGAGAGTTCTCTGTCCCCTTCCCACATAAGGACTCAATGTGTAGTGGGACATCTATGACCCAGAAAGCGAGCCCTCACCTGACTCCAAATCTGCGGGCACCTTGATCTAAGACTTTGCAGCTTCCAGAATGGTGAGAATGAAATTTCTACTGTTTATAAGCCTCCCAGTCTGTGGTATTCTGTTATAGCTGCCCAAACGGACTAAGAAAATATGTGTATGCCTATTTCTCTAGAATAGAGTCCTGAAAGAATTTTTAGATTAAAAGGGCGATTTTAAAATTTTGATAGTTTCTTACAAATGACCTTCCCCTGAGAGTAACTATTTTCCCCACCCAGACAATGGTGGACAGCATTAATCTTTAAATTTTTGTCACTCTATCCAAAACAGAAGTGAAGAGGTCATTCCAGGTAGAGGGAACAGCATGAATGAGGCACAAATGAACAGAACTGAATGTGGTGCACAGAAACATGATTATTTATGAGGCATTTTCAGAGAGTGAGGGGGAGGGAAGGTAGGGTTGGGATCATTTTCCAGAGAGAAGATATGCACCATGCCATGCACGTGTCTAAATCCCATGGCCAGGAGATCAGTCTTCACGCAAGAGATGATAAATCCCATGGCCAAGAACTTAGTCTTCATGCAAGAGATGCTAAAATTTTAGAGAAAGTATATTTTAGAAAATTTTAAGGACAAAGATGTCCTTGTCCCTCTGTTAGCATGGGGATAGATCTGGAATGAGACATCCCTAGAAGACAGACAGATTAGGGCCTGCAGTACTGGACTGCAGGGAAGATGACAAGAACCTCAACAGAGCAAGGATGGTAGGCTAGAGACGTAGAGATGAGTCAAGAATTGCATGAGAAGAAATACGGTGTGAGGAGGGGATGAGTAAGACATAAAAACTAACTAGATGTGTGAGATAAGGGAGGAGAAGGAATTTAGGATTGCTTTGGTGGCTGGGGCATATGGTGGTATAATTAGTTAAGACAGTTAGCATAGAAGAGATAGGTTTGGGAAAAAAATACGATGAATGTAGTTCTGGACTTACTAATTTAAAGGTACGCATCCAAAATTCAGATACATACATGCATCACAGAGTTAATGCTGGGGGAAGAGAGAAACACTGGGGAACCATCAGCATAGAGAATGGTATTTAGAAAGGTGAAAACTGATAGGCACAGATGTAGAGTAATAAAAGAAGAGAAAAATGACTGACTTGAGCTTATTATATTCCAACAGTCAGAAAACTACAGGAGAAAATATTTCTGAGATGACAAAAAGGGAGAAAGAATCCTGTGAAGGATTCCATTATAATAATGAGGTGTAACTCTAACCTCAGGATATGACTACTTTAGAAGTCAGAATAAATCTCTTTATTCATAGGTAGAAATAACCTATAAATAGGAAATTACCTAGAGGATCTTGCCAGCAGGAATCTTTCTTTTAAATATAGTTTTTTTTTAAAAGGTAATATAAGAACATCACTAAATATCTGTCAATGGATGAAAAGATGGGAAAAATCATTCAAAATCTGAACTCCTTAAAACAACTTTGAGCATTTTATAAATTTTCTTCTAGCTTATTTTTTTGGTGTGTTTCTAAAGTTATAATTTACCTAAATGTTGAATCGCAGTATTTTTATACTCTACCTATCACCATCAGAAATATATCAAATGGGTAAAAATAGCCTATCACTTGTTTCAAGTCCATGATTTTCAATCTGTCTATACATTAGAATTTTTAAAATGTAAATCTTTAGGCAATTCCAAACTTCTTAAGTAAAAATCTCTGGATGGGGTCCAGACATCATGCATTTTCTTGCATATTTCCAAATGATTCTGATCTGCAGCCAAATTTGAAAAGCACTGATACCACTGGTGAGCATTTAAATTATATCCTTTATAATCAAAATAGCATTAATATGAATATGTCAGCACACATATTTTTCTTATATTCTGGAATATTTTAAGATAGGCTTGCAGAAGTGGCATGATTAATTCAGGATATATGACCTTTTGCAAATAATGCCAGTTGGCTTTCCAAATGAGTTATTTTGGTTTACATTCTCACTGGTAATATATAACAGGAAGCATCATTTGAAGTCAGAGTGAAGTGTGTGAACTGATTAATTTATTAGGTAAACTAAGAAACAATCTCCAATGGTGACTTTACCTTGCATTTCTATGATTATTAGCAAGATCAAATGCTACTCGCTTAATCCTTAATTTTACACATTGGAGCTCCTCTGTTCATGTCCTTTGACCATGATGCTTTAATCATTTATTTGCTTAACTATTTTAATAATCTCTCTATATAACATCTCAAGCGTGTTAGCTAAAAGTATTTTCTCTACTGTCACTTAATATATTTTGATATGCAGGCACAAAAATTTCTGTAGTCAATTATGTCAATTATTTCCTTTGCACTTTGTTTTACAGCTTTTAACTGTGAAAAGCGACTTTTTCCTCTCAGAGTCGGATTCAAATGTTGCGTCTGAATTTTTCTAATTTTCTTCCCAATGGTAGGACTTTCGATATGTAAGTTTTCAATCATGTACATATCTTCCTCAATATAAAATGCAACTAACACATGACATGTACAATAAACACTTATCATTTGCAATGGTTTTTTATGGTTCAGAAAGAATAAGAGGAGTTTCCTTGTCCATTTCTGATTCATGCTCCTACTCCTTCTCTGCCGAACAATCTGGTACTACTCATCGGAAATTCCTTGATCAGCAGAATGTCAAAAGAATTCAGCTCAGAGTTTTGCTAGCTATGGGGAAATTTTTACCTTTAAATGTTTGATAAAGGAAATGTCTAAAATTAACTACACCAACCACTACCGTTAAGACGGGCATTCACGCCACAGTTAAATGTTGGTTTAACTGAGTTCTGGTTTCTCCTCCTTCCTTCTCCTCTTCATCTTTCTCTGTCCACGTATATTCTTAAGGCAATTTGTTCAGGGGTAGTTATTGGCTTTAATTAGAAGTATTACCATTGAAAGAAATTTAGTCAGCATAGCTTTCTGCCATAAAACAGAATTTTTGTGAAATTCAAACATCACAGTTACTTGGGAGGGCATGAAATATATCCACAAAACTCAGATTGAATTATAAAGTAAAAACAAATTTTTACAGAGGGCCTAACTTTTAGGCAAGCTCTCTTATGGAAACAATACGCTCTCAGAAAGGAAGAGTAAATACAAAGCCTAGTGAATCTAAAGCATCCTTCCCTTCCCCAAACTTAGTATTTGACACTTAAAATTACATCTGAGAGTCTGGCAGTAGGCCGACAAGAAATTTAATACACCTAGTTCTTGTTTTAATTTCACCCTCAGGAAAATATAATTCGTGAGAGGGATAGGTTGGGAGCGGGGATTGCAGAATGCTTATGTCTCCTACAAGCCACATTAATACTCTTCCATACAGGAAAAAAAACCTGGTAAGATAAAGATAAGAATGCCTAAGACCAATGCAAATGCAAAAAGAGAATAAACAATGCTGTTTCAGGGTAATGGTTTTGGAAAACTGTAAAATTATACACACATATATATTAATAACTTCAAAAAGTAATGCTACTAATACATTATATATGTGGTACCTCTGTTTTACAGACATAAACATCTTCCTTAGGACAGAATGCGCATTTTGATGACCCATGGGGAGAAATGTATCTTTAGACAAAAGATTTCCTGTACATTGTTTTACAGCAATATCAATGTTCCAGCCAAGCACAGAGACCCTCCTGACAACAACTCCAGTAATGAAAGGGGAGAAAAATATGTAAATGGAATCAGAGTGAAAAGGAGGAGAACTGGTGAGCCATGATAATTCAAGAAAAATTATTTTCAACCTGGACCTCTATTTAATCAACTAACTAAAGGGTAGCTGATGAAGCAGTTGCCAGAACTACAGAGAACTATCTCTATGTTGATGTAACAATAAGGGAAATATTTTTGTGCCTTCCTTCATTTCTCAATGTTTCAAAAAACAAAACTTGACATATCATGGCTTCTGGCCATTTGGCAAACATGTGAAGTAAGCACAACTCCAACCCAGTCATTTAACCTGAATTAATATTCTTGAGGTTTTATATAGCCACTTAAAGCTTTCAGGAAATAGTTCCTCGATGCACCTGCCACCTAATTCCATGAAATCAATATTTCACTTAAGCTAAGTCAGGAAATCTCAAGGTGCTGAATTCAATTATGACTGTTACTTCATGAGCCACTAATAGACAAACATATCACTGAAACTGAAAATCATTACAGTTAAAGAGCTTTACCTCCTTTGGGGGGTGTTTTATAAGGTACCATTAACATAATTAATAATAGTATTTCACATTAGGATAACAATAACAACTTTAATATATGGTACAGTACTTTTCTATTGCCAAATGTCAGTTTATAAGCACAGAAACAACGTTCTCTCTGGCTATACCTGAAATAAAGCTATTGTGTGACGGTGGGAGCAAGCTACCGGTCAATATGAAAAGAAAAACGGATAATATTGATTTAAACTTCATTTAAAGATGAAAACAAGTATTTTCTGAAATCCAGATATATTACTACTAAGCAGACAACAAAAATTCACGTCTTCAGTCATAAGCACCATGTTCTACATGACAGGCAATGGTAACCTGAGGTTCCAAATGGCAAAGTTTTGTAGACACATTAAAAGGATAAATAAACAAACAAAAAAGGTTTTATAAACAGTAAACACCTAGAATTGGTCTTCAGTTGCTGTCTTTTCTCAGATAATTGCTAACTACCTGATTGAACTTGCACTGAACCTTCTAGTTTTCAAGGATCCAACGTGGGGTATCGCTACTTCATTTTCAAAACAGAGAATGGACAAAAAGATAAAATCCAAAATTCTAGACCTATTTATCCCATAAGTGGCAAACCTTTGACAATCCTAAAATTGTTCATTTTCTCACCTGGCTCGTTAAACTGAGTTTTAAGAAAACTCTAGAAATTTTCAAAACAATCACGATACTAATACATTCTTGTCTTTCACTTCCTCCTTGGCTTGCTCATGCCTTCTGATAGGCATTCTTTTTCTTCTTGTTCTTTTTTTTTCCTTCTCTTTGGGACCCCCACTTCAAGTCTGACATTTGCCTGTGGCTTAACATTTAACTGTGACAGAAAGACTTGAGTTTCGGAATCAGCAAGATCCTGACTCAAATACCAGATCTTGCACCTATACCTGCGTGAAGTTGGGCAAAATATCTAACTTCTCTCAGCACCAATTTCCTCATCTGTAAAATGAAGAAACAACACCTAACTTCTCAATGTTACTGTGCGGATTAAATGAACTAAAAAATATAAACTGCTTGGCTCAGTGCCTGACACTGATCAGTTACCGCATAAATGTTAGTTTCCTGCCCTTTTGCCAAAATGACATTCAACAGACAGTTCTAATGATATTTACAGACACATACATCTGTGTTTCTTTTCAGTTCTTTACCTGTATTCTACTATTAGGCCTAATAAACTTCCTCCATGTTCAAAATTCAACAAGTCTTTCCTTACCCTAAAGGAAAATAACTGAAATAACATTTCATAAATAAATAATAGCCAAGAAAAGGCACCAAGTTTCTAAAGAACATGTTCAAAACTAAAGAAAGTCTAGCATATTCTCTGTAAAAAGTTAAAATGCCTAGGTAGTTTAAAGAAAGAAAGAATTTATGCTGCAAAACTCCTTAAAAGTACAACCCAATTGGATTCTTAGTAAACAGGGTTAGAATAATGAAGTGCTCCCCGTGAAGATAAAGCAAAACATTTACTGGGAAAAATCAGCCATCATCCTTGAGCTTATTTATTAACGTAGTCAGGCTACTTTGCTTAAAAGAGCCCCAAGCAAAAGGGTGAACAAGCAGACTACAATTTCAGCAAGAAAGAGCATGGAGATGCAGTCAATGTTCACAGGGAAGAAGGCTCGGATACATAACGAAAAGGAAAATAAAACACTTCTATCTGACATTGCAATAGGATTTACACGTATAGATAAATTGGAAGCCAAAATATGGCCACCGTTTGCACAAACGGTCACTCAGACAGAGGAATTAGAAAGCGCACCAGGGCCTCCTGAAATTTCCCTTTCCAACAAGTCAAACTTCTCGGTTTCGATTCGAGTCTGCACTGTCACACTGACAAAACGGAAATAGCGTATGGGAGCGACATCCACCTGGGAATCACCCTCATAACCTTCTGCTCAGTCATTCAAAGCACACCGCCTGGCCTCCAGGTGTCCAGTTGTCTTCTCGAACCCACTACGCATGGACGGAGGAATGAGTGACAACCACGCGGTTCCACACAGGAAGACCCTCAATGTCCATTTTCACCCGTCACTAGCTGGTACCTACCCGGAAGGAATGAACGGAACCACTCCAATGCAATCCCAGCCACTCCTGCTAGTTCAAGCATTCGGTTCAGCATCACCTCATGACCAACACGAAAGCAGCTGAGGCTCTAATATAATCATCATGGAAAGTTGTCCCAAATCCTTCATTCGAGGAAGATCCTTCATACACACCAACGCTGTCTCCAAGCCATGCCGGGGTCTGAAACCAGACTGGAAAATATTATATATGTGTATATATAGTAAAACTCCCACAAACCACTCTTCTACTACGTCGTATTTATTTACAGCTACTTAATCCATCCTATATATACGTATATATATAGATTGCCTTCTCAAGGTGAAATATGAACATTCAAGGAAAGATCCTTTTCATAGTAGAAAGTAAACTGAGAGCGTATGAAGACCTGGAGCTGCCTGGTAAGGTAGTTGAGGTGGTCCCAAATGGAATATACTCTGTCCTGAAGGGAAGAGAGAAAACACAATATTGGTTTCCAAGGCTAATCTTCTAAACTTGGTATACAGGATCAAACTATGCTGGTGTTTGAAAAAAACGACAAAACAAAACAAAAAACCTGGGCTTTTTTGGGAGAAGAGAAAGTAATGCCAGATTAACTCTTGAAGCTCTGTTTCATATTACCAATCATGCGCCTTCTTCCTCCTGAATCCCGCTATGTGGACACCACGTGCATAATCCTAGCTACCCAGGCCTTGATGGCATTATCAGAATCTCTACTGATCAAGGAACTCTCTACTTGCTCCTCATGCAGACAGGACCAGAAATCTTTGAATAAATATCAACTTCAAATGGTAGGAATAAAAAAAAAAAAAGATCAATGAAGCCCCAAGAGCTATTATATGTTAAATAACCAGAACAAACCAACTTATTTAAAATATCAGTTTTTCCTCTCACTGCTTAATGAATAGGCTTTTAAGAAACAAAGAGATAGACATTATATAGAATTTTCAAAGTCAAACCAGATAATGCACTATTTTTACCATCATGATACTTTTATTACAATATTAAAGACTATGTATTTCCTTTTTGCTTCCCCGTTCTCCTAAACTAATATGATACTGAAAACTAAAACTTTCAATCTCAGCACAAAATTTTACTAAGTTTCTCTGTTTCCGGAATGTGCCTAAAATAAAATTAAATAGGTTAAATCATCATAGCATTATTTCCTATGTACTTACCCTAAATTATTATTTGCATTAAGCAAATGGCTATCTGACAGCTTGTCATATACAATTCCATTTAAAATAGAATTCTGTTCTATTGTCTAATCTCCACTTCACTTGCTCTACCGGCCAGACTCAGACTCATCCCATCCTTGTCAGCTGTGTTCAGGCTGTACTAAAATGAAAAATCTCAGCAATGTCCCTCCAGTGCACTGCCTCCTTTACCACTTCATATATACTTGGGTTCCCAAGTCAACCATTCCACTGATACCAAATACCCAGAAATTTATTAGACGGGTTTGGACCTGAGATTTATATCAAACACAGTACTCATTATATATATGTTTTTCTCTGGACACTCTCCACTAACTCCACTGCATCTCATAAAAAGTGACATAGCTCTCATAAGGAAAATGCAAAAACTAAATGGATCACCTAGGCTAAGGACCTAGAAAATTCTATACTGAAAGGGACAGACCACTTGGTTGATAGCTCAAACTTACAATCCACTTGGTGCTTAGCAATACGCAATGCTTTTCCTCCTAAAGTTTTAAGTCCTGTTGTTTGACATATGGACCCTCTGTTGTGTAACCTGAGGGTCTGACCAAGTACAGTGTGTATAAGAGTCTTCTCAGACCATCCCTTATATATATGTCAGCTAAAGATGTCTATAAATGATATATGTTCAGTCAAACAGATGTTTGCTGAGATATCTTCTATGATCTACGAACTATACAGGATATACAAACATGAATAAGGTAGGCCACTAGCTATCTTGCAATTTATAGTTTAAATGGAAGAAACACATATAAACAAAAACAACTGTGATAAAGATACATTTAAAACATCCCTTGAAATATAGAAGGAGGAATCTTCTTTCTCCAAGGGAGGTGACAATTTGCATCTTAAATGATAAACAGGGAGCAAGATAGGACTAATGGTAATAATCAACAGAAGCTAAGCACTAGCATATACGTGATTTAGTAGATTCTTGGAAATCAGATCACTACTTAAAAGTAAAATATAATCTGTCCTATATTTAATGTAATAGACAGCACTTCCATTTCAGTATAATGGAAAACTCTCAGTATACTATGAACATTTAATACATATTAAATAAGCAAAAACTGTGAGAGCCTCAATGATAGCACGCAAATAATGACACAGATTTTCCAAATAATTAATCATTTCCTACATGTTTAACTGGAGATCTCCTCGGAGATAGCAAAGAGTTTCTTTTTTTATTAAAGTCTATACTCCAAAATTTTATTTTGTATATTTGAAGCTTTATAATCAAATATCAAACAGAATTTGGATGATAGGACAAATAAATACACAGGACTCTGAGACACATCGTCCCCCCTGCCACCCCCCCACACACATACCAATTAGATAATTAGCAGGAGGTACTGTCAAGATACTCCATGTTAACATACAGAAGTCTGGAGGGTGGGGAAAGCAGGAAATATCCAATCAATATCATCCATTCAAAAAGCTAAAGTGGCCCAGGTGCACCTGGGTGGCTCCGTCAGCTAAGTGTTCAACTCTTGATTTCAACTCAGGTCATGATCTCAGGGTCTTGAGATTGAGCCTTGTGTTGGGCTCAGCACTCAGCACAGAGTCTGCTTGAGACACTCTCTCCCTCCACCTCTGGCCTTCCCCACTGCGCACATTTATGCTGTCTCTCAAACAAACAAATCTTAAAAAATTTTTTAAAAGGCTAAAGTAGCCCAAATAGGAAAGCTACTAGTTAGAGAAAAAGTTTCTCAGTTACAGATAGGACACCCCCAAAACCATCTCATTTAATGGAAAATTATTTACTTGTTGGCATATTATAAATTGAGAAAATCCCTGGTCCTAGAGTTCCAACACTTGGATTGACAGATATATTAAAAACAACTCAGGATTGGGACACCTAGGTGGCTCACTTGGTTAAGCGTCTAACGCTTGATTTTGGTTCAGGTCATGATCTCAGGGTCTTGAGATCAAGCCCAGCATCTGGCTCTATACTCAGCAGGGCGACTGCTTGGGATTCTTTCCCTTTTCCTCTACTCCTCCCTCCACTCACATGCCTGCTTGCTCTCTCTCTCTCTAAAAATTAATAAATCAATCTTAAAAAAATAACACAGAATCTGCTCAATCAAGTTATAATGGCTTTAATCTTATCACTGCATCTGACTTAAAAACATAAACTAAAATCCTTTTTCTAACTTAAGAAATCTTAGATAAAAACTGTATTAAATAACATTACATACTTATTAAAACAACCTTTTGGCACCAATGTGCAAAAAACACCTCTGTGAAAAATCTTAGAATACAAATTTGACTTAAAATCCATTTGATCTTGATTAATTTCCCCAAATTCCTAATAAGGCAGCAAATAGTAAAATCTCATTAATCAAATATCTTACAATTGGTAGTACATTTTCCAAATTATATTACTTTCATAACAGTCTTATGATACAGATAAAGAGTTGCAATTTCCCCCCATTTTACTGAAAATATAAAAAAAAAGACTGAGTGACTTATCCAGGATAACACATTATGCTAGAAGCAGAAATAGAGAATTAAAATTTCCATTCACTCAATCAGAAAATATCATGAGCCTATTACATGAAGGGCACCATGGGGAAGAGACGAATCAATGAGACATGAACTCTACCATTAAGGAAATTGCAATCCTATTATAACGAGAAAATCAGAAAGAGTTTATTACATGCTACAAGAAAGGAATACACATATTATGTTATAATGGAATAGGAAGGATAAAATAATGAATTAGAGCTAGAATTAAGGAATTCTTTACTGAGGAAGTGGTACAGGACATTGGAATTGGGCTTTGGAGGTAGGGGAATGGAGGATAAGAAATGTGAAGGCTGAGCAGAGTTAAGGACACTTGAAAATATATGGAAGGTTTGCATGAACTCATGTAAATAGGTAATTATGTTTTCAAATGTCAAATATGATAATACATATTTAACCTATATCAAGCTGAAGAATGAGATTTAATTTAGAAACAGATATAGCAGGGGTGCCTGGGTGGCTCAGTGGATTAAAGCCTCTGCCTTCAGCTCAGGTCATGATCTTAGGGTTCTGGGATCGAGCCCCGCATCAGGCTTTCTGCTCAGCAGGGGAAACTGCTTCCCCCTCTCTCTGCCTACCTGTCATATCTCTCTCTCTCTCTCTCTCTCTCTCTCTCTCCGTCTCTGTCAAATAAATAAATAAAAACTTACAAAAAAGAAAGAAACAGATATAGCAGAGGCTGGTAGTTGTTCCTCAATAACTACCTTTCCCTACAGTGAAGATTCTTAAATATTAGCTGGGATCATACCTCCTGCAACAGACTAGATTCTCCAGCTTCCCGTTCAGCTATCTGGCCAATGGACAAGAGGAAAACCGTTACACTCAACCTTCAGAAGGTATCAATAAAAGGAGAGCATGTGTCCCTTCTTCCAGCTGCTTCTTGGAACATGGATTTGGTGGCAAGCCATGTTAGATCATCAGGATGGGGACAAAATCCTAAGGATAATGGAACGATAAGAGAGAAGGACGCTTACTCCCTGGATAGCCTAATGTAGCAAAGTTATCTCCTCATTCCTGGGACTACCTACCTTCCAAATAGAATGTGAGAAATTAACTTTCATTTTAATCACTTATTTTGGTATTCCATGATATGCATGCAAAATTATACATTAGCTTATATAAACAGGATATGCTATAAGGTAAATGCAAAATCAAAGTAGTTTCTTGGATCTCGATTCTCAATACTTAAGAAAAATAACCTGAACATATTTAAGTTAATTGCAAAGGATTTAATATAATCGGCAACATATAATTACAAAAGGCTTTCAAATCTGTTTTTAAATTTTAATCTATATAACAACCCTAGGCAGAGGAAAGGTCAGAAATCAATATTATCATATTGTAAGTGAGGAGTAAGACAACATATCATGAATACATAAGAATTTGATAGCTCCAAATTAAATTGAGTTTAACCTCACTTAATCCATAAAATAATCATGATGTATATTCCATACTACACTGATATACTAAAGATCCATTTATAAGAAAAGTGAAATGAGTTTTCAATGCCAGAAAAAAATAATAAGTGAAAAGTAGAATTTTGCTGTAAGTTGACAATTTACTCATTGGACTTCTCAGTCCACTCAGTTTTATTGTGATTGCATTTAAATATTTAATTGCTATCCATTTTTTATAATGAATAGAGGAAAATTTAATAAGTAAACAAAAATACATTATCAGGGGCGCCTGGGTGGCTCAGTCGTTAAGCGTCTGCCTTCGGCTCAGGTCATGATCCCAGAGTCCTGGGATCGAGCCCCGCATCGGGCTCCTTGCTCGGCAGGAAGCCTGCTTCTCCCACTACTATTCCCTCTGCTTATGTTCCCTCTCTCACTGTGTTTCTCTCTGTCAAATAAATAAAATCTTAAAAAAAAAAAATACATTATCAGAGAGTGGATGAGGAAAGAAAGCAGGCTGTAAGAGCCCAAAAGGGAAATATGAACAGAGAAGAATTGCTGCCAGGTGACCTGTTTGCATCAAGTTGTCTGTTTGCAATTCCATTCACCCTTCCTTCGCATATTACCTCATATTACAGGCATTCCAAGGAATAACTGGAATAAGAATATTCAATAAAATGATCTAAGGCATTGTGCTTTACTGAGCTCACTGGCTAGCTACATCAGCCCCCAGAGGAAGGGACATAGGTGGTTGCAATCTCGTCCCCTGTTCTATCCAAAGTCCTTTGAGCAAGGTCTTGATGGTAACAAGGAGCTACTGAGGCCAAATTCGAGAATATTAGATCACCAGTTGAAGTATAAATTTCAGTAAAATTTCTCCTGCACCCCTAACTCCTGCCAACAGTGTTACAAATATGTACTACTGGAGGCAAATAAAATCAGGTAACAGAGGGTGACTCGATCAATGAAAACCCATCACTTCAGGAAAATCAATTGAAAGACATGTCCCTTCTAATAGTACCTTAGAATAGATTTATCTTCTTTTCTTTATATGGTCTTGCCTTCACTTACTTTTGCACATTCTTTTGCACATTCTTAAATTCAAAACTGATCAGCCTCATCTAAGTTTCAAGATAAGTTAGGTATTTACTAGTTCTATTATGCAGACCACTCATCTTCTCTAAGCGTTGCTTTATTGATCTGTAAAATAAAAGTTTAAGACTATATGATCTGCAAAGTCCTTACCAGAAACAGAATGGTACAGTACTGAGTTAAACTTCATCTCGGATTGCAACCTAATATAGTAAAAGCTGCTCTGAATGCACTGTTTTAAAGGAAGCTTGCTTTCAAATAAATTTTCAAAAGCATTGCTTGGAGTTGGGATAGTAATGATAATAGCAAATGGCCCCTTGTGTAAAATAGTCCTGACTTTACCAAAGGGTCTAATTCTTCAGCTGTTAGGAATTATTCAGCCCACTATTCTTTTATCCCAAGAAACTCTTCTAAAAAAGACTGGAAATTGCTTGGGTGACCAGGTGGTTGAAAACTGAGTGAAGAAAGGACTAGATTTAAGATTTAGATAATTATCAAAAATAAAATAAAATAAAATTTAGATAATTATCTGCTCCTACTCAAATTTCTACAGATACTATTTCACAATTCCTCAACACTCTTTTATGAGAAAAGAACAATGTACCATTGTATCTAATATCCAAACTAATTTATAAAACTTTGAAAATTAAGTTATAGGTGGCAGCCAAAGGGTGGGAACTAAAAATAGTAAAAATAGTAAATTATATAAATTCTAATTCAAAGAATTAGTTAATAATTACAAAATAATAACAAAATAATAACAAAAATAAAGTTAACAACTTTAATATTAGGGCTGGATAAAATAAGTGAGCAGTGAAAAATGTTCTGAGTAATTCCAAATAGTACTTTATGTATTCCTGGTTTAGCACTTTCCTACTTAGGGTGGAGGCATAGGGGGATTCCAAAGTGACCTCTGCTCAGCCTAACACTTCAGAATTTAAGACTGGAGCCATTTAGACTTTCCCACCAGCAACAACTTTTTCCGACAAATCTTCATGAATGCCATTTTTCTGTATCTAGAACCAGCAGGTCACCTTCAATAAACACAAATTAAGCAACAAATTGAAAAATAATCATTGTACAAATTGTTGTATTTCATGCAGACATGCTAGAAAAGAACTAAGTAATGAATTCAGGTTAGCTGTAGTGGCCTGAAGGAGAACGTGCTCTGCTTGAAAATTTTACATCTGTCTTTTAAAAAACGAAAAATAAAAATAAAAAGGAAAGAGTAGTGTTTTTATACCTCCCAGTGGAAATACAATGGATGGATAAGATGAGGAAGGATGGATAAATGGTCGTGATACAGATTACCCATGACAGTAAAGTACATCTGCGCATTCTTTGCTTAAGATAATTCCCCCCCCAAAAAAGGCAGTAATGCTACTTTTGAAACCATACTCACTTATTCATTCAGGCCTCCTTTTCTTCCTAGATGCATCTCTTAAAAGGAGAACAATGTTAATAACTTAGCCTCTCCTACCCCTATCTAAGCATGGTTTAGTCAATCCCATTTATTTTCATTAGTTGTTTCACAAATGGAGTCACTGCCACCCTCTAAAATTGCCTTCTGTATTATCTACATTTTGTTAGCAATTATGCTTTGACTGGTCACAGTTAGCAAGCTCCCCAGAAACAAGTTTCAATCTGTAAGTCCAATACCAACAACAATATGGTGAGAATCCTATGAAGCCTTTGATCCTCCCATTACCTGAGGCATGTTTCCCATCCTCACAGCTTTACCTTCTAAAACAAATAGTAAGAAGGTATGTTCAAATACGCCTTGCTGCTGTCTGTAAGCCCAAATGTTCGCTCAAAGTCTTCTTCATGTTGGACAAGCATAAGAGTTAAAAACTCATCTGAGGCTTTGCATCCTCCAAATTTAAATAAATTATTGAATATCTTTTTCACCCTTCAATCCTATTTATAATTAGGTTATAAACTTGATGAGTCTGAACATACCTATCTATAGGCTTGACTTTAACCTCAGTAATATATAAGACACTCAACAATTAGCCCAAAAAGCTGCTAAAGGGGATATGTTTGGGGTGGTGGTAATTTACTTAACAGAATCACATAACCAAGACTTTCCTTAACCGAAATTTTATTAGGCTCAGGCTACAAATATTTAGAAAAGATTAAATGCAATTGGTTCTGAATCAGACATCAAATCCAAGATTTGCCACTTGCTAGCAGGGTGAATGGTCTCAAGTTACCTAACCTCACCTACTTCAATTTCCCTTACTGTGAAATGTATAATAAGATATCATCAACCCACTTC
This sequence comes from Procyon lotor, assembly GCA_028646535.1. NCBI lineage: Eukaryota > Metazoa > Chordata > Mammalia > Carnivora > Procyonidae > Procyon > Procyon lotor. The sequence continues at coordinate 30,054,635 of CM053616.1, forward strand.
AAAGTTTTTAAAAAGATAACTCATGTAAAGTCCTTAGCATTGGGCCTAATATAAACAAATGAGTTTTAAAAATTAGGAATCCTTAAAAATTTTTTTAAAAATTTGGAATCCTCTTAACCATCAAGCCCCTACTCATTAATTTGCATAAAGCACGGTATCTCAACTCTATGCCAAACAGATTAATGGATACAAAGATGTAAATTCTTTACCATAATGGCCTTATATATTGTGATGGAAAGACAATACTGCTTGACGTGTTGGAATATCATATATTTTATCAAGAATTCAAGAGAGAATTAGAAATTCCTAAATTTAAAAACTAAGTGTGTGTGTGTGTGTGTGTGTGTGTGTATAATTTATATATAAAACTATATAGTTTTTTCATCATTATACACTAGGTGGAAGACATGCTTCACAGAGAAGAAGTTAAAAGACCTAATTAAATGACACAAAAAATGGTCTGGAACCATGTTGTTATACCCTCAAAAGCAGGGACTACATTTGATTCATTCATTAATCCAGCGATCACTACCCTCTCAGTAACATAGCATGTGCTTCATAAATGTTAATGGAATGAATACATGCCTTAACACTTCTACAAAACCTCAGGGTCCAACACAGTGAGCACACTGAGTAGGCACTTAGTATCTAATTGATTACCATCATGTCGTGATACTGACATCTCCACAACTTTCTTTCCTTTTCTCTGATGTTCTCTAAGGAGCAGACAAAGCCTTTCACCTATACACCTGGTCCGACTGAAGAGAGGGCTGAACCTGAGCCCAAGCCTTGCACAGCACCTACAACAGGTCTTACCTTCTTTTTTTAAAAAACATATCGATAGAAATCGCACGAATTTCAGGCAGATTCCCGCTCCACAGTTACCAGTTTGATTCTGCATCTAAGCATCTCTGGTGTTGCAGGAAAAATAGTCCTTAATTGTCCTGAAGGAACTAAGACTCATTCTTAGGAATTACGCACTGTAGCTTTTAGAAAACCTGGCTTAACAAAATGTTGTAATTTTCATTCTTCTGAAAACAAATCAACTATAAAAAGAAGTCCCCTTGTCAGCATATCAACTGTTTTGCATTTGAATTATGTTGTCAAGTTCAAAACAACGGAGCAAAACTAAAATCATAGGCATGTGGCAATTAAGACCACAAGCAATGAAATTAAGAGATAAAGAGAAAAATACCACTTAGAAAAAGATTATATAAAATCACCCCGGTTTAATGCCTATTCCTTCCCAAAGGTTTTCATCTGCATAGGATACTTAGACTGACATATAATGTAATTTTATATCCATTTCTGCTTCTATTTCTGCACTGAAACATTTATAGAGTGCTCAGTATTTCTGGAGTAAATTATACCTAGATCTTGATAAAGCTGAAATCACCTAAATTACCTTTTTTTGTTCAATTATTTGGAAGAATGGAGAAAGAAAGCTTGACAGAATAAAGAGATGTATTAAGAAATGGCCATTTCATAGCTATAATTGCAAATTCCTTTGTGAATATTGATGCCTTGAGGGTTACATGCAGTCAGCACAGCTACTTTACCAAAGGCTTCAAATAAAATCCAAATCAATTTATGTTATATGAATATACACATTGTATTTGAACACAAAACTTAAGCTGAGTGTTCTGCTGAGTTATATGTTAACGATAACATATGAAAACACACATTAAGCATGGTGTTGTGAATACCTTCCAAGATTAATCAGATATCCAAAATCCCAGAAATATTCTTATGTTATGCCATGAGTTCTGGCAATCTAAAGTTCCAAACTCTGAATCACTATTACGAACTGAATTTTTGTGTCCCCAAAATTCTTATGATGAAGCCCTAGCCCCCAGCGTGGCTGTGTTTGGAGATGGGGCCTCTAAGGAAATGATTAACGTTGAATAAGGTCTAATAAGGAGGGACCTCATCTGATAGGAATAGTGTCCTTATAAGAGCAGATGGTAAAGAGCTCACCTTCTCTCTCTCGGCATGCACATATCTGGGGGGGCATGTGAGGACTCGGTGAAGCAGGCAGACAGCTGTCACCAGAAGCCTACCTTGCTGGACCTTGACCTGGGACTTCTACTAGCCTACAGAACTGTGAACAGTAAATTTCTATTGTTTAAGCCACCCAGTCTATGGTGTTTGGTTAGGACAGCCTGAGCAGACTAAGCCAATCACTGTTAATATGACTTCAGGCAGGGAACTAGGAAGAGTCCTGTTCCAAATTATTACATTAGCATGAGGCATTCTATCTGACAGGTGCTACCTCGCCTTCTGGCAACCCAATCTTTTGGAACACTGTGATAACTACTAGAAGTGTGTGTGAGTACGCGTGCACACACATGACACAGTTCATGAACACCTCATGGGGCTCTACTTCTACCTTCCCAAATCACGAAAAGATAACACAGGAAAAGTCACAGCAGAAGGCAAGTAGCTACCTAGGGCTACAACAGCAGATGCTTGGCTAGTAAGATGTTAAAGCTGCCCATGTCCAGTTTGATTAGGTGGTGCTAGGAGTTGGAACCCTACCTTGTAGGGCAATGTTTCACATAATTTTTTGATTTCACATAATTTTAATGTTTCACATAATTTCACATGAGTTAATCTAGTTAACTCAGGAAATGCTTCCAAAGGAATATATAATCTTATTCCCCTGAATCACTTTTTCACAAAACAAAACCAAAAAAACAAAACCTGTAATTAAAAAAAAAAGTTTAGATGAAATAGGAGAATGGGATTAAGTGGTACAAACTTCCCACTTTAAAATAAGTAAGTCATGGAGATTACAAGTACAGCATTGGGAATCCAGTCAGTAATATCGTAATAACGTATGGTGACAGACGGTGACTGCATTTACGGTAAGCACTGAGTAATGTACAGAAGTGTCAAATCACTATGTTGTACACCTGAAACTAAAATAAATAAAGTTTAAAAATTTTAATTTGTGACAGACTGAAAAGTTATTTTTGAACAATTAGTGATATCCATGCATAACTTCTGAATTTAACCAGTTTTACATCATTTAATTTAAAACAAGTTAATTATGTACAATGACAATGAATGGCACTTTAAGTGATGTTTTTGGGGAAGAACCAAATATATGCATAAATGACCAGATTGCAAATTCAAAGTCCCTTCTAACTTTAAGATATAATGTATGCACTCATCATTTACATCATAAACCCTACATTATCAGAATACCATGCATTTATTCAGGTATCATGTGAGTAGGAAAAAAGTACCACACCCAGTTTCATCTACTTATCACCAAACATACAACGGACGATACCTATTGATTCAGTTTGCTAGGTGCAATATATTCTCTGGAATATTTTAGATTATCAGTTAAGAGATCCTACTATCAATGGTGGTGCTTGTTTGAGGGAAAAAATGGGGGAGACCGGGTTTAAAGAGACCAGCTAAGAAGATACTACATTAATCTAGTTAAAAAATTGTAAGTGCAAAGACTGAATGGCGAGAAGTAGAGATACAAAGAAAGAAAGATGTAATTAAGAAGTAGAACTAATACTACCCAAGAACCATGGCCATGGAGGCATCACAGAAGGGAGTTGGGAATGACTGATTGAGACTTCTACCCTGAGTAATGATGACAAGTAAAATTTTAAATCAGCGAAGAGGTAAATTATTCTCAAGGCTCACTTACACACTCACATTCACACAGCTACACACATGCTTAAATAAATGCAGATTGTCCTATGTTTCTGTTTAATAACACCATCGTCTCATCTGTCCCCTCTAAGTAGCTGACCGTGCACACCATTTACACAATGAGAGGATTAGATGTTAGCAAATGGCAGGGGTGACACTGTGAGTTAACACTGTAATTCTAAAATGCCTCAGCAAAAACTAGACCACCATTTCAGTGTGAAAAGAGGGCTGCCAACATGGAGTCTGGAGATAAGAATTGATTTTGCAGTAGAAATTATTTGTGTTTCTTTCTTATCTCCAGACAAAACATTTCAGCAGTGAGAAAGAATCATCTCCTATAGTACTAATTAGAAACGTAAATCTCACCAAGAGAAATGCCAAGAAATTTTATTGTTTGTCACTATACATGGTAATAGAATTTTCTGACATTTATCCCCTTAGAAAAATGCAACATCTTTAATAAACCACAGTAAGAAGCAGAGATCCTAATTTCAGCATATCATAACACAGACTGCAGAACAGAAAACATGCAAAACCTTAAGGCAAGTAGCTAAAAACAAGTTCATTCTAAGAATTATCAGTGGGGAAAAAAAAAGTTCTCATTGATACCAGAATAATTACAAAATCTTGGGTTGTCAATTGCATGTTCCACACTGCAAAATCAAAAATACATCCATATTCTGAGTACCACTAAACACGACAGAGACTGTTTATAAAGCTTTTCAAATGTCCCTACCGTGATATGTAATTATAAGCTGTTGCTCTGCAAACGGTTGATGAAATCTAACAGATTCTTTTTAAAGTAAGACATCTATAATCTTGTAAAAATGTACCTCATAAATATTGCCCTGCCCCCAAACCAACAGAGGTTTTGTTTTTTTTTTATTGCTTTGTGTATATGGGGTGTCTTAGGGGGTATTTTGCCTTTATTTTATGACTGCTTTATCTCCATTAGAGAACTATTTGCCTATTAGACAATAATATGAAAACTAAATCAAGGTTCATGCTACTTTAATGACGGGCATCTTGTAATGATAATGCCCAGCACATAAGAAATTACCCCTCACTAAGGAATGACTGTTCTGCTCTCACCCGGGGTGTTCAGCAAGCCTCCCTGCTTGCGCTCGCCACCCCTGGATGTGTCCCTATGTGAGAGCACATACTTCTTTGGAAGCATCTCTTTAAAAATTACATGAGCAGAGAAAAACGTATCCTCAGGCATCAAAAATCCCTCCATCCTCTTGTAAAGGAATTAGAACTTCGGAATAAGCAAACCAGAAACAGAAAAGCAGAATTAGGACAACCCCAAATGTTATCCAAACCAACATGGTAACTGGGGTTACTTCTCTTTCTCTATGAACATCTTTCTAATTACTAGAGACAAGTGCTCACTTTGGCAGGACATGTACTGAAATTACTGCAGACAAGACCGCATTCTGCAGTAGCACCCTAACTCCCTGAGGAAGGGGGAATGTTTAGTCAAGCAGTCCAAACAGGCATATCAAATATCCATCCACAAAAGCAGCAGACTGGAATACGCACGTTTTTATAACCTCTACAGCAACATGGCTATTTGATTGATTATAAGATTCTGATCATCTGAAAAGCATTCCAAACAGCTATGTCATATCGATTGTTCACAACTCATCAACACAAGGTAACAGAATCCGGGAAATACTCAGAATCAGTAAAGCAAATACATAGATGGACCAGAGTAAAATTATACTGATAAAAATATTCTATGTTATTACACAGAAGGGAATTAAAACCTACCCAGTGTGTTTTCATTAAAAATTCTAGCAAATCATGCCATGATACTATTTTTTTCCAACAAAAATCATATGTCCTTCTGACCTTTTTAAAAGCCACATGGAAAGTACTTTTTTCAGCCTGTCTTTTCCAAATATAATTTCATCACACACTACACATTTTCATCAGTAACATGAAAAAGATACAAAGAACATGATATAGAAAAGCTGTCCTCTTTTTATCATGTCTACATAAAAAGGATGCAATTTAAAGGGGCACTTTAAAGAGAAAAAGATAGCATAAAGTGTCAAGAATTTCATCACAGTCAAATAAATTAACAATATCACATATACTGAACTCTTTCAAATACTCATATCAGCTTTGCCAAAATTATTGGTGTGTTTTTTATTACAAATTACAAGTTTAAACCAGAGGCACTTAGAGCATTTGAAAATAGGCAACAGCACAAGAGCCTTACTTGCTCATGTATTATCTGCCAGAGATTATCAGCATGCATTTAATAGAGTTCCCACAAAACTTTTACGTTCTTTTTAATTAAAACACACAAAGTATTAAATAGGATGAAAAAATACATGTAATGTTAAAAAGAAGCTTCTAACACCAAATGGAAGTCACCACTAAGCACCAGAAAATTAACATCTTGAGAAAGAAGATTATTTACTCAACAAATATTATCCACTGAGTGTCAGGAGTCTTAGACGCCCTGCTCTTAAAGAGCCCAGAGGTGGGCGCAGGTAGGCAAACAAGGACAAAATCACAGGGCCGTCAGGTCTGCCCTACACAGAATGAAGGTCCCCCTCACACACACCACAGAACTTGAAACAAATGGCATTACTTTAAATTCAGGTTCAGAAAGATGATGGATAAAGATCCAATCTTCTCTTTTCTAGAAATGCTAGGTACAGTGGTGGACTGTTTGGGGGAGGACCACTACCGTAACCTCTCACCCACCAACACCACCAGTAGGTCACGGCCACCTTGGTAACTTTCACAATCACTCCCCTTCCCCTCATTTAGTCAGGCATATCATAAAACCCGCATTTCTTGGAAAACACATCATTAATAAATACCTACAAATTAAACAGCCATGTATGACCTTACGATGATGGAATTTCTAAATGTAACTTAAGAAACAGATACGGTTACACTTCATTTACTCAGCTACCATAAATATTTGGAAAACATTCAGGAACTTGGAAGGTAGCAAAAGAGTACATTAAGTGGGCAAAATATATGTCAGAATCTGCTCCCTAAAATAACATACATAATAGGTAGCAAAGCCTAAGACTCATTCAAAGCATGTACTTTTGTTTTAGAGAGGATTCTCATATGCAAACCAGGAAACAAGGGAAGAGTAGTCACAGACACAGTAGCCATAAATAATGGGTCACAACTGGCAAGAGAGAGGAGACTCCAAGAAAGCAGAAAGAAATATGAACAAAAATGTGTAGTCTGAGGCCCTCCAATGCAAAGCTGATTTTACAGAATAGAACTTAGAGAGAACTAGGGTCTCTTTCTTTGCCTGCTCCCTTTCCTATTCAACTTGTGAATTTCTCACAGGTACATCCAATATTACCATACTGGTGCCTCAGTATCTGTAACAACAAACGATATTTTTCTTTATGGAAGGACACAATGATTGGGTGGAGGGAGCAGAGAGGGAGGGTTATATTCAGAGAAATAGCAGGTTACATCTTTCCATTTCAGTATTCTTTAAAGAAACTGTTTTGTTAACTACATATGCTTAAAGTCCTTTAATATACCGTTCCGGGAAGACCAGCATTTTGAAAAATAAGAAATAATGCTGTTACGATAATAAGTATAATTAAAATACTGTTCGGAGGCATGATACAGGAATTTTATATCTCAAGGTACATAACTGATGGCAGCATAGGCACTCTTGTTGAGAAGAATATTGTAATGAACAAATTTCAAATGTCTGCTTCTAGGAGATGCTTTTTATGTCTACGTTGGCAGATGCCACTGGCACAGAGCCCACATTCAACAGGAGTTGATATCCTTAGATTTTTTTTTTTACCTCCTCTTTTCTTTTGGCTGCTGCACAAACATTTCCAGTGCTTTCTAAATGGCATAAATATTTTCAGGGTTTTTGACAGGCAGCAAGGAGAAAATTAATTTCCAGGTGTCCCCATTTTGTTCCCTAACTCTGCATGCTGACATCTGGCTTCGAAGAACAGGCTCGCCCTCACCAGAGTGGTCAGGCTCTGTCAGCGGCTTCTCTCCCCTTTGCGGCCTCCAGTGTGGTGGGGACACAACTCTTCCGAAGGGTATAGCTACATTCTCCTAGGCTGTGTCTTCAGAACAGGCAGTAAAAGCCTCCAACACAGAGATGAAAATCTGAGCCCAGATGTCCTACACCTCTCTAAATCATGACGTTTGTGGATCAAACTTGCACAGGATGCATTTTAAATAGCTAAAAGCTGATGTTATCCCCCCCCTTTACAGTAAGAGGGGTTATGGCTGATACCAATTTTTTAAGGAAAAGTTGGCCTCAGAAGGATTTTCCTTTCTCTCAGTAGTTCTATCTCGGTATCAGTAAAAACATCCAAAAGATAGCTCTGCAGCTCTAATTTTCACCAAGCTGCAACTACTGTATGCTCAATGGCTCATAGGTAGACAACTTCATACAAAAGTTAATTCACTCTATGTAACATGGACGATTACACACTCATATGACAGCTCTGTTTATTTTATTTTGTAACAAACTTCTTTTTTCTCCCTGAGTAATATCAATATGGCCCTCAACTGGTGGCTAAAGCCAAAACTGTAAAATTAATTACTAAAGAAAGGCTCATCCTAGATAAACAAAATGCAGTACATATCCATACAAGGGAATATTATTTGGCAACAAAAAAGAATGAAATACTGATTCATGCTACGACATGGATGGACCTTGAAACATTTTGCTAAGTGAAAGAAGCCAGACACAAAAGGCTACATATTGTATAATTCCATTTATATGAAATGTCCAGAACAGTCAAATCCACAGACATAAAAAGTCAAATCGTGGTTACCAGGGGCTGGAAGGAGTAGGGAGTGGGGAATGACTGCTTAATGGGGATGGACTTTTGTTCAAGGTTATGAAAATGTCCTGAAATTAGGTAGCGGTGTTGACTGCACAACTCTGAGAATATACTAAAAACCACTGAATTGTACCTTTTAAAGGGGTGACTTTTATGGTATATGAATTATATCTCAATAAAATTGTTATTTTTTAAAGGCTCAATAGCTGAGTAATGACACTCCAAGTAGAGGAATTCTAAATGTAAGACAACTAAATTTTCAACCACATTTATTAGCACTTTGAGTTTTATCAGAGTGACCTAATCTTTATAACCTGGGATCTATCTATTAAGCCTGTAAAACTGTTCCTCCTTACTTTCAGAAACAAAAGCTCCTCTTACAAGACACAGAGAAAGAGGAGTAACTCCAATGAAGGGCTAATTCATGCAGCAAGGCTCTTTATTAACAAAGTACATTCTATATTAACCTGTCTGATGTATTTTATTAAGCCAACAGGCAGTTCCAAGGAAATCTTGGGTCATCCAAATATTTGGCAATCACAGAAGAATTTGCAGGTAATTACTTAATCCACAATCAACTACAATATCAAAATCTAGATACATCTACTGCTTTGCAATTAGTGGCAATGAAAACAGAAAATGTAAATATGAATACTGACCTTGTTTCTTTTAACCCTTCTTTCTGAATGACTTCCAATATCTGCTTCGCTGTCATTGGTGAATTGGGGTGTTTTTCTAGTGCCTAAAAAATAAAAATAAACATAAAATTCCTAGATTATTGTATGAAAGCATACAAAATAAAAATGTGTGTGAATCATGCAAGGCTTCCTTAAATTGTAAAGGGGAAGGGGCTGTTATGTTGTTATGTCAAAACAAGGTCCCATCACACAGTTCGGGTGTCTAAAGTGAGAATGTAATTATTTTCTGGACATTTATGGCAATTTCTGCAATGTGGGGGTCATTCTTCAAAAAAATTTCACAAAGGCATACACACCAAAGAAACAAAATAAATGTGAAACCTGAAAAAAACAAGCTAATAAATGTATATAATTTCCATTATTAAAATTGCTAATATTTCATGGTTAAAGACAGATTTTCAGGCTATTAAAATGTTTCCTAAATCTCTAGGACCTTGGAAACATGGAGCCTGGACACTACCAACAGCAGAGAACAAAGTGCTGGTTAGAAATACCCTCACTGGATTCACATTTTGATCAACCTCTTTTGTATTAAAAAAAAAAAAAAATAGAAAAAAGAGGGGAAAAAAATCCTTCATGGTCAAAATGGGAAAAAAGCATACAGAAACCCAAGTAAGTCATTATAGTGTGTGTTCCAGTTCAGCTCAGTTTCCTTTCTTCTGCCTTTTTCAATTAATTTCAAGTAAACCCCTTCCTCTTCCCTTTCAGCCCATCTCAGTTTTATGAACTGAGTCCCATTTTTCTTTCTCTCCCCTTCTAGCCTTCTTATTTTTGAGTGGAAGGGAGTTGTTTTAAACAAAGTGTGGGGAGCGCATGGGACATGGCTCATTATTTCCATAGGCATGAGACCATCAGACCTGGAAATCAAGTTCCTTTATTTATCCAGGGATTTCACTACATGTAGGGAAGGCAGTCGCCAACAGTGCCCACACTGCTCACCAGCACGGACTATAGACAGGGGCTTCCTCCAGGTAAGAGAACCAAGCCTACGCGCATCCTCACCAGGACTCCCTCCAAGGGTAGACAACACCTACTTGAAGATGCTGTACAGAGCTTCTGCACATTCTAGAGTTCTAACTTATGATTATTTACTAGAACAATCATAATTATTAACAGGGTCACTTTAAAAACTAGAAATTGAAAAGGCTTCTGAATCTGTTCAAAATAGCTCTATCCTAACTCTCATGGCCAAATTGCAGCTAGCACTGGCAAAGGTTCTATTCATCAAGGTGTTCCCCGCCCCCCCCCCCCCATGACTTACAGATAGCCTGTCCCATTCCAGCCTTCACCCTCAGGTCCGATTTCCTGTTCTCCCCACCCTCTAGTTCCCAGGAAATGTCCCCATTCTTCCCAGTCTGGATCAGTCCCTTAGCCATAGTTGGTAAGTCCTTTAAAGAGTCTGCAATATGAGCTACGCTAGAAAGAGGGTATGGCAGTGAGTGTGCCCACAGGAAAGAAGGAAAACGGTCCTCACAGAGGAGGCCACTGGAGAGCTCACCTAAAAACCGGGAAGGGGGAAAAAGAAACATAGGCATAGCTGTATAGGGAAGAGGACTAACGTGTAAAAATATTGGTTAAAAAAAAAAAGGCAAGAAGGAAACTGCATCTTAGAGCTGAAAAGGGGGAAGACTAGATCACAGAGAAAGGCGGGAAAGAAATAGACATGAAAACAAAAAGGCGAGAGCTGTAAGTAGAACGGTGCATACTTATGAATTACTGAAAGGAGATGCTGTGGGCGCATGGACTATATAGGGTGGGCATCACCCCAAATGACAGGCAATGCTGGGGACACTCATGGTCTCTCATAAGAGATATGGGCAGAAGGTCAAAAGACACAGACAGACACAAGTAAGCAAGCAAGGAAGAGGGAAACTGGCAGGGAGAGGCACAGGATGGCAGAATGAGGGGGAGAAGGGACAAAGGAGAGAAAGGAGGAAAATTGAGCTGAACTGGGAATGTCCAAAAGGCAAACTGATTAATCTAGAAAGGGCCAAAGAGCAAACTCCGGCGTACTGGGCAACGTTTTAACGGAAATTTGGGTGCACTCAAAAGTGGGGTTACTCACTGTGGAGGATTCCCTGTTTCTCTTCCTGAGTACAGGCCCCTCAGCACACCTGGGCAGCTCCTCCCAGCAATTGAGAGAATTTGGATAGCCCTGTCCCCTTCTCTATGACATCACATCCTACTCTACAAAGGAAGTAAAAGTGCCAAGAATTACATCATGAAGTGGATGAAAGGCAGGAAGGAAATGATGCCACACAAAACACCAGAGGCCACCCTCAGTTCCTGCAAGACAGAGAAAGGAGACAGAGAAGGAGAGGTTCCTGGTTGTGAACAAGCTTCACTGAACTAGCTGTGTGAACATGAACAGAACGAAAGAGAGAGAGAAATTACCTTCACAGAACAAAACATTGATTACCATCAAAATAATGCGACACATGGCGGAGACACGAGTCAGACTCACAGGCAGCCATACTCAAGCACCACGGCGGCACAAGCCACAGTCGGAGCAGGACAACACGCTATGCTCCCAGGCCCAAAAGCCAGACTGAGGAAGCGCCCTCTGCCCCAACACTCTCTTGGCTATGAGGCATTACAGTTCCACACGCCCCGCGAAATTAAACTTTCTGCATGATCCTTCTTGACGTCTTCAAATGCAACTAATATTCAAATATGTTTTCATGGTTACATAATACCTGTTTTGATTTGAACACATTCCTCTGATTTGTTTCCCGTCTTGTACCTACCTCTTTAGAAATTGGGATCAAGGATACTGTAGAGCACGGAAGAGAGTAAGATCACTCACAATTTTTAAGGCTCTTTATCACAATAAGATTTTATAGGGCCAATAAATATTTCAGAAAATCAAAACACGTTGACACTGGCTTGGGCAATAATGATGTTAATTGTGACAAAATGGAAAATACAATTCTAAAGTTTTCCATGGATAATAATCATTTAAAATGACTCTATTTTTGGATAGCAAAAATTGGAAAAATTTTTATTATAGAAAAAAAATATTATAGAATTATATTCCATATATTATATTCTATATATTATATAATAATCCTATATAATAGAAAACAAAATGTACCCATAAGCTTACAAACAAGATTATTAACCATTGCTAATGTTTGTGTTTTCCCTCTAGTGTTTCCTATCCATACATATCAGTGTAATATAATTATGTAAATTATGTACATATATTGTTAGTCATCTTAATTTTCTCTATGCAATATGAATTCTTCAAAATGGGCATCATAATTAACACTTCACTGAAGATAGGCATTTATACTGTTTTAAAAAATTCAGTAAATATATTAAATATAATTTTTTTAGAGTATTGTTGAATCAAAGGATGTGAGCTGTCATGTCTCTTGCCAACTGCTTCCAAAAAGATTTTAACAATTTATACTCTCACCAAGCAGAATTAAATCTGCCTCTCTTATCACAATTTTGCCAATATTCAGCTTATCTTTTAGTGGTATTTGCCAACTTAGTAGGTCAAAAAGTAATGGCTCATTTGTTATTCTAATCATACTTCTATAAATACTAAAGAGGATTAAGTTTTTTTTCAAATGAATATCATATGGAATATAACAGGGTAGTTCTGTTTTCCTTATTGTATAAAAAGCTCTTCATATAGTAAAATAATATTCATTATTTTATAAATAAATGATAGATATTTATCTTTTTTGTTGCTTTTGGGGGGGCTATTTTAGGGAGATATGCAAAGTTTTTTATTTTCACATGAACGATTCCATCAGTTTTTTCCATTCTGATTTCCATCCTATGTTTAGAAATTCCTTTTATCCAGAGAGCAGGCAAATGATTATTTAATTATAATAAAATTAATAAAATAAAAATATAATAAAAATTAAAATTATTTGTAGAAATATTTTTTCAAGTGTATTTTTATGGTTTCACTTTTTAATTCATCTATAACTCATCATTCTGCAGCAAGGTGAAACTCTGGCTTAATCCCCACCACCTATAAATAACTCAAGATTCCCCACTATGATTTGTTTCACAAGCCAGTCACGGTTAGCGAGCTATGCTCTATCTTGTATTAATATTAGGGCAGAGAGAACTCTTTGGGATGTGAAACCAAATAAACGTGGGAACCCAATATATACAATGCACAAAAGCAGAGCTATCCTTGATAAGGTGGAGAGGAGAATGCGTGGAGCCCCCAGACTTATTCCCTCTAATGGCCAAAGGCACTTCTAGGACTTTTCAGGATGTCTAAAAAATGAACTGTAAACCACTGTCCCTGGGGCTCATCCAGGGTCCTGAAAGATCCCCTGATCTTCCATTCAACTGCCGTGCCAGCACCACACTTTTTAAAATCACTCTAATATTATAACACACTTCACTATCGGGATCAGCCTCTGCTCTCATTATTCCTTCTTAAATTTTTAATTGTTCACTTCTTTATATTTCCAGATGAAATTTAGATTGGAATTAAATGAGACATCTAATTAAATTTTTAAGCAATTCACACAATGTTCCATGTGTTTAAGTTTTGTTTTATAAACTGTAATAAGCATTTTATTGTTTATATTTTCAGTTGCAACTATGAATACACTTTTTCATATAATATTCTCACGTTTTATTGCTAAGACATACAAAAGCCACTGAATTGTGATAATTGCTATCTATATGAACAGCTAATTGAATTCTTAATAGTTCTAACAGTATAGAAGTACAGAATCATATTTTCTACAAAAAAAATGTGAATTGGGTCTCCTTTCAAACACTTCTGTGTTCTCTTGTTCCTACGTTATTTACTAAGGATAAAACCGATCTTTTCTCGTCCCTTCCAAAGAATTTTTTTTGCTGAAAATTAAGCTGCTTTTTCATTTATTTCCTCAAAAACAGGCCCCCCAAAACTGCCGAGTTTTGCAAAGAATACCCACAGCTACAACGGTCAGAAGTGCCCTGCCAAGGGAAGACTGTAATCAGAACCACTGGCCAGATATCATGTCTCTTCTACACAAATCAGTCTGTCACAGTGTTCAATCTTTACACAAGATGCCTTTCCTTTCTTTGTAAAAACAAGTCACCCTCCTGTGCTCAAGCCACATTTGTGAGTCCACTTTTGAAGAGCTGTGTCTTGCACTTTTCATGTCCCTTCAACCTTCCCTTCCCTCCTTTCTTCTGCAGTGCTACTCCCCAGGAGGTTTCAAATTTAACACGGCTCTCCAAAAGGGGGATTTCCATGGCCAGGGAGACAACGTTTGTGTACCATCAGCCACATTCCTAGCAATGGAGCCCCTTGTATTTTTCACAAGACCTCAACACACATATAGAATTGCCAAATAAACCACCGGATTTCACTTTCTCTACTTAGGTGACTATCACAGAGTCTACCTCAAAAACATCTAGACCCACGCTACTTTGAGACAAGACCGACTCATCCCAGAAACCTCCTCCTCCAGACTTCTACAAGTCCCAGTAGGAGGAGGAGAAAAAAAAAAAGAAGAAAAAAAAAAGAAAAGAAAAGAAATGAAAAGAAAAAAAAAAACCTGCAAAGGAAGGATGGTAATATAATTAAGAGAAGAACACAGATGGTTGCCATATCATTAAGGGCACAGGCCAAGCTAATAATGTATTTTTCTATGTTTTAGGTTCAAACATTTTTATCTAATAAATAAAGGGTTCCAAACATCTTAAGGCTTACTCCAGATTTCCCTGGTGTCTCTCAAACACAAAAGTCATCGCCAGTATCCCTAAGAGAAACATATTGAGCCAATGTTCATCTAATGGGTAAAATCTTGGTCCTTCAGGTCCTAAATAAAATTTTCTGAGCTCATTTATTAGACTGCAAAATAAAGAGATTTCTACTACTTGAAAACGTGTCAATGGTGTGTGATTAGATTTGTGGAATCCTAAGTGAGCATCCAGCACCCAGCTCCCTCCCTTTTCTATGAGTTTGTCTTCCTTAGTCTGGGCTGACAGTTGATTCAAATGCTTACCTCTTTAAGGTCTCACGCCTTAGGTAAATGGTTTATGGATTACAACAATAAACTATCATATAGCTCTGTATGGTTAAAGGGTGCTTTCACATAACACAGTTTATTTGCTCTCATACAACACATATTATTTTATTTGACCCTTACAACAACATAGTGAGATGCACTGAGGAGGTAGGATTACTTTCTCAGCGACGCACAAAGTTGAAGTAATTGGTTCAAGATCATAAGCTAGTAAGTGGAAGCACAGGACTTGTATACATGATTAATACTGAGGATGACAATATTTAAAATGTGATAAGAATAGTTTATACTTACTAGGCAATTCTGTGCTAAGTCTGTAGGAGCTTTCCATATATTAAAGTAGATGCTGGGATTCACATATTTAACATTCCCTACTTCCACTATTCTTGAGAAACCTCAAAGGTCCATGTCATTCTGATGGAACATGAATTTGGATCACTGACGGGATTCAGATGAGGAAATCAACCATATAGAAAGTGACAGCACCTTGCCGACTGCCCTGTATCTGCAGCTCAGTTAGGCTGTTCTCTGCTCCTAACATATGTGGCTGCTAGTTAAGGGTCTAAAAAATGATGCAGTTTCTCTATCCTACTTGCGTGCATTTTATGGGGGCAAATTATATGTTGTCGTAGTATTCATGAATGTGTGACTTAAAAGATGTGGAAATTTTGTTTTGATATCCTTGAGAATCATGCCTACTTCACCCTGAAGCAGCAGCCTCCGGGATCAAGTGCCCCCGAGGTCCAGCAGCTAGTACGTGAAGAGTCTGGCCCTTCTGACACTGAAGTCTGCTTCTTCTACTTAACGTAAAATTGCTTCTCCTCATGGGCACAGGGGTTGTGCAGAAACGGAGGGTCTATAATCAAGATATTAAACACAACATCTACCTCATAATCCCCACTTCAGCAATCTATCACTTAAGAACAATCAAATATTTCTTTGAACTCTCAGATAATGGTTTAAACTCTACCTTCCCTTGGTAGCACCTGTCAAATAGATAATTAGCAGTATCTGTTCAATGCTCTTCTTGCTACATGGCAGGCTTTGGTCCTCATTCATGTCCACATCCCAGACTGCAGCACGACCAAGCAGGCTAATACAGAGACCAAGGTAATTTGGGGAGATGTGTCCAGTCTCTCTATCTGAGGAATGTTTACGGAATGATAAAGAAGGTTATGGGAGCCGGAGTCAGATGAACCAAGAGCCCCTACTCACTAGCTGTCTGGTCTCAGATGTTTAACCTCCCTGGATCTCAGTCTCCTCATTTCCTCATTTATAAAAATGCTGTGAGGACAAAATGAGATAATGAATGTGAAGCGCTTATTATTCCAATCCGCCAAATGACTGCCTGGAGCAGTATGTGCTAATAAACATTAGTTAACACTGTTGGCTTGGGGGCGAGGACACCTCCGAGTACATCCTAGAAAATGAGGAGAGCTAAAAAAAAAAAAAAAAAAGATGGCCATTAGGGCATTAGATGGAGTCTCTCTTTGAGATTTCCTGTGTAAACGGCACTTGAGCTTCTACAAATAAGGTGAGCCTCGTCCTGCCATCCCTCATCACCTGAGCATGGCCAAACTTCCTCTCTTACGGGTTCACAGGTAAACTCGCACACACGGTGCCTACTTTCAGCATCCAACGGTCCTTTTATCTGTGTTTAACAAAAAAAGGTTAGACAACGTGGCACTCTTTTAGATACGGCTGTGTTACCCAGAAAGAAAAGCACACTACAGGGACAAATTATCCTGCTTTACTTGTGTTACAATGCAAGTAAAAATACAGAATATCAACAGTAACAACTTGTTACCAACCATATACACTTCAAGACAAACTTTCAAGCAACTATAATAATCATTGAATACTCATAAAAAAAAATCTGTCCATAAGATTATTTTAATTGCTCAGCGTCATAAAACAGAGAGCAGTTGAGAGTAGAAAAATGGCTTTGAGAGGCCTAAAACAGTTCAGAGTGATCACTACCTGTATTTGTAGATAAAATCCTATGCCACTTAGAGATGACTTCTAATTTCCTGTGGGATTTTGGCAACTTTGTTCTACCTCATTAAGTTTCTAATTTTTTTAAACAGTTGCCATTACTTATAAAACAGAAAGAAAACAAAGTGAGAGAAACCCAGAATTTCTACAGTGTTCTAAAAAGGGTAAAAGAAAAATATAATAACTACTTAAATGATAATACATATGAAACTGTTTTAAAAAGTAAAACATCTCTTTAATGAAAGAAATACTTCTCCCACAGCAATCTGCAGGCAGTGTACTCTATTTAAAACCCACTGATTATTACATAGCTTTTTCTGTGCATCAAGTAAAAATTCTACTTTCCTATGACTTCTATTATGTAGTCCTAGTTTTTGCCGTTGAATGTGACAATTACTTAATATTAAATTACAAGCATTTCCCTAACATGAAAGCTTAAGGTAAAGAGATTGTGTTATATGAATTTACAAAATGCGGTCCAATCGTTTATTCATATGATATCCTGCCACTTGCTTGATTACACTATTAAGGGCTCAGCCTTCTTTCATCTCTAGGCTAACAGATCCTCAGTTTCTTCCATCAATCCTCACATAAAATAGTTTGCAGACACTGTCTCACAAAACATTCCTTGAACATTCTTGAGTTTGCCAACATCACTTGTAAAATACATTTTTTAAGAATTATGCTAATTGAAAGAATTTAGCTAAATACCATTAGTAACTACTCTAAATGTAGTTTGAGTGAAACATAATATAGTAAAACTATTACTTCTCTTTCTCTAACTCACATAATTATATTAATACAACCTAGTATGACACTCGCTCTTTCTTAGCAGTCCTCAGACCGTCAACCAACTAAACATTCCAGAACTTTCAACATTTGTTTCTGAAATCACATGCATAATTCTGTGATATATATTTCCAAACTTACTGGATGTAAATGTATGTTTGTTCAATGCACTAGCATTTGTTTCAATCCATTTTTATGGGCTCTGAAATCTTATTATTCCCAAATATCTTTTTATTCCAGGTACCCGCTAAACTTTGTGGTATCCACAAATGTGAAAAATACTTATCTCAGTTAAATTTCATGTTTTTAGGTGAAGGTTGTTTGTTCTACTTTATAAAGTTCTTTTGGAATCATCATTCTCTTGTTCAACTGTCCAGTTTCCCTTTTTATTTTGTGATATCTGCATGCTTGGCAGTATGACTTTGATGTGTTCCTTCAAGGTACTCAAGATAGAGCTGAACGAAGCAATGGAAAACAAAGCCCCAACTGTGTGCTGCTGCTGGAATCTTTCATACGGATCCTCATTAGCCAATCAATATACTTGGCTACAGATGTTCAATCTTCTAAAAATTCATTTAATTATACTTCAAATGACTGACTGAAATTTAGCTCCAACAGGAGCATCCTCCTGATATGTAAGTCTAATAATCCTATCAAAAAATAAATTAATTTAGTTTGACATGAATTAACTTAGAGAATCCATAATGCCTTCCAGGGATCACTACCTCCATTTCTAAATGCTTATAGTCATCTGTTTAATAATACACTCTAGAATTTCACTGAGAGTTGAGATAAAGCTCAATAATCTGTGATTTCAAACACCTTCTTATATCTTTTTATAATAATAACAATAGCAAACACACAGCAGTGACTCTGCATCAGGCAGGCATTATTCTAACATGTATATAAACTCACTCAATCCTCATAGCAACCTGCCTTATCATTTAGGGACTATCATCACCCTCATTTTATGACAGGATGAGGTAACTAAGGTGCAAAGGGGTTTATTTAATTCTCCCAAAGTTACACAGCTACAAAGTAGTAAAGCCAAGATTAGAACCCCGGTAGTTCAATTCTTAGACAATTACTCCTCCGTCCCCGTGATTTTCCCCATGATTATCAGCAACACTCCTCATATCTGCAGATTCTTTCAGTGTCTTGTCATCAAACTCACATTTCATCATTTCATGTACCATTTAAAATACAGTGGATATAATTTCTCTTTTACTTTATCACACCTTCTCAAGAAAATCCGCACTACTTTATTTTCTTTCTGTACTATTTTAAAGGAGAAAAATGTAATGAAATATTTCAAAACTAAAAAATCATGCCCAGTAATAAAGGTGCCACCACTCCGATCTGGAATATCATACTAATTTCATGGCAGCTAAAATACAGAAGCAAACAGTCAGTTAACTCCTGTGAGCTGAATGAAGGAAATATTAGCTTGTCAGAGCTGATAAAGGCTTTCCTATTTCTAAAGTAAGAGAATTGTCTCCTATGGAAATTCATATAATGACATTGGGTGGTTATGAACAAGAACTTCAATGAGAGTGTCACAAAAGCAAGCAAAGGACAGTTATAAATTTTGTCGCAGAACCTCTCATAAAAATCTAAACGTAAAAAAACGTAGTTTGCATTTAAATGACTTCAGTATACTTAAAACACCTTTTGATTTGACCTAAGGAAGCACTAATAGGTTTTGAATGTCACCTGTGTTTCATAGACCTGAAGCCATGAAGACCTAATATCAAAAGTTAGAAGCCAAGTAACATGCGCAGAAGGAATACAGGAAAACTTTGGGTGGTTTGGTTAGCATAATTAGGGCAGGTACATACACTAGATTTTCTGGTTTTCAGACATTGTAATAAAATTTTTTTGATGCGCTATTTCAGTTTTCATTAGGAAATGTGTGTTGTGTGTAGAGGATCTTATTAAAATTGACTTACTTGAAAAAAAAACATACAATATATTATCTTGTAATAAATGGTGCCAACTTACTTGGAGGGTAATTTGGCAGTACTATTAAAATGTAAAAAGTAGGTGGTCCCATTTATTCACCTTTAGGAATTTTTCTTACAGAAATCTATAGTCTATCCCACAGGTTCAATGATGTATTATTTGATTTTTTTTTTTTAAGAAAAGATAATCTAAGAGGGAGATAGTTAAATAAATGAAGGCACATACATACCATAAAATACACCACTATTGCAAAGAAAATACACACTGACAGAGAAAGATGTCCATGAGAAGGTGATGAATAAAAATAAGCAGGCTGAAGGACAGTATGTATAGAGAAAGCATGCATTCAAATGTATGTGTTGTCCATACACTTACATGCCCTCCACACACATTCACACCATACAAAAATATTCTAGTAGTTAGCAACTGCTACCCTAGAGAGGGATAGAAAAGCAAAAGTTCAAGGAGGAAATGTTATACTTTTTAAATATTTGCATATTTAGAAGCACAAGTTACTTTCATAATCTTTAAATTGTACATTAATCTCTACATTGTCATTTACATAATTTATGCCTGCATTATTTAAATTACATAGTATTTAATAAATAATTTAAAAATCCATTTCAAACAAAATAAAAATGAATACTCAAACAGCAACAGAACCAGTTATATTTCTTACACTGTAAAGCACAGTGGAGAAAATAAAATATAGGTATATTGAATTTTTTCCAAAGCAAGCATTACTCATCATTCAATCTGAGTCAGGAAAATACTTCAGTGTTATTCTCACAGACTCGTCTAAAATGACACAGCATCCAGATGTAGTTGCCAGAAGGAATTAGTTGCAAAATATATCTTGAGATAATTGCAGAAAATGACTTTGTTATATGGAATTATTTGATCCTGAACACTTAAATGTTGAAGAATGACAAAGACAATGATGCTTGCTTTGTCACAGTTAATAGTCACCCTTTTCTCCTGACTATAGACAACAACATCACCTCCTCAATAATTCATTGATTTAACAAATATTTACCAAGCTCACACATACACCAAAATGAAATACAATAAAACATGTCATCAACATCTCTAGAGACATTTATCCCCTGGTTTACTATAGTTAGGGAGGGGAAGGTGGCAAACAGCTATACTTAGAAATGGATTTAAAGTAAAAGAAAGGAGACCAGGCCATATGCCTTCATTCATATTCATTCAAAATGCCAATTTAGTCTACAAAGAAATAACCTTTACCTATCCCTGGATGGTATTATCATTCAGATTCCATCCAAGTAGTGATAATCATCATGGTATTATTTTATTTTATTTTATGGTTTGTTTGGTTGGGGGGGGGTTTATTCCTTTATTTCTAATACCTGGCACAAGGTAGGCACTGAATAGAAACTTGGCTTATGAATGAAAACAGCAGGAACAAATGACAAGGAAGAACTGATGTGCTGAATTTATTGTCTTGTGTACACAACTCCTTATTCTCTTCTTCTGAAAAATGCCCTTTCCTGACTTGATTTGAATGGGAGCTATCATACTCCTATAGATACTTAAGAGTTCTCTACGAATGATTGGGCGGGGGGACGGCAGGGGTTGGGTACACAGGAGGGCCAAGCATGGATCTTCCCCAGGGCACGTTTGCCTAAATCTCAAGAAAATAAATCTCAGTTGCTGTCTGATAATAACCCCATGGGATGAGGGCTTGATATTTGCTGGAAGCCAAGTTTCTAGCCATGTGGAAGAAGCCTGGTCCAGAAAATAAGACTTCTGTATGAACAGAAGCAGAGATGAGGGAGTCCTGGACACATACACTCCTTCTTTCCAGGTGTTGCTAAGGACCTGTGTTCTATGCTGCTTTAAGGTTTACACAAGTTGTCCAATAAATTCAACTTCTCACTAAATTGGTTAGAGTTCGATTTTAGTCACTGTCCATAACCAAATGTTCATGACCAATGTGTGCATTATACTAATTAGTAAGCCCTTAGTTGATTCTTTTCACAGGATATCTTTTAAAAGTACAAAAGACAAGTTTCTAAGCCTGATGTTAATGTTTTATTCCTTTAGAAGATAAATAAAAGAGTAGCTATTACTAACACTTACTTCATCATTGGCAACCCAAATTCTTAATGAGATAAAACTTGGGAATGCAGAGTGTTAGCCCTTTGTCAAATACACACTTTGATCCACCCAGACAGTTAAAATTTTAAAAAAAAAATGTATAAAATTGGGAACTCACCAGGCAAAGCTATAAATAATTCTAGCAGTAAGAGGTCTTTACCTAGAACACAACTTTGATGAGCAACAGCTAAAAGAATTTCTGAATCCCAGACTTCATAAAGAAGGCCAACATGTTAAAAATATGAAGCAGGTACCTCAATATTTTCGTAATATGTCCTAGAGGCCTTCTGAAGGCCAAAAGGCTTATGTGATATGTCATCTCTGTTTCTAATTGGAGCCCTAAAGTAAAAATCTAGCATAACTGTTTATACTAAAAACCAAGTCAAAGATCTCCTACCAGATTTACTACGCTCAAGGAATTAAGATATAATTTAACTATTGGCATATAGATTTATGCTAAATACATTCTTGGGGCAATTACTTTTATATTCTACTTGATGTACTACCCACCTTAATATTAGCCAAGTTTTCCAACTCTCTCCAGTAGATCCCCTTTCTGTCCTGTTTCTTAAACCATATAGAGGAATAAAGGCCATATTTATCAGGGCACAAAGCAAACAGAACTGGTTTCAATCAGCCGATATATGTTGATACAAAAAATGGGCTGGGTCTCTTTAAGGAGGCAATGGAGCTTTAAAACTTACCTTTGCCAGTAAAAGATTCTTTATGAAATCAGATAGTCCCTATTGCTTTCCAGCCTTCTTCAGTCCCGATTCTACCAGTTGAGTTCTGCCTACAACCAGGCTGGGAGCTCATTATATTATAATACCACATTTAGATGTCAGGATGAAGAAAAGTGATTAGCTCTGATGTGATCAAAATATCTATTCCTTCCAAAGAAATACAAATAAGAATTACCTATTAACCAACTCTAAATTAGTGGTTACATAAAGTCTTACTTAGATTTTTCCCAGAGGTTGCCATTCAGCATTATTAAATTATGCCTGAAGATAAATTAGGCCAGATGTTTTTCTCTTAGATTCACTCAACTACAGGCAGTAGGCCCACAAGGAATCAAATCCTCCCTGCAGAAGCTATCTGGAGGAAAAACTTTGAGAGTTCTGTTAACTACTCTGATGTTCAGGTTTTAAGAGATAACTATGTCTGCCATCAGGTATAAAGAACATATAGGAGAACAAATACTGGAATAGCCCATAGGTATCCTGGTGCAAAGAGGAAATAAACATGAAACACATTATCTCCATATTACTAGAAATTAAAACAGGAAAATAAAAGTCTGTTTTGTGACCCTAGCATCTCAGAGGTGGCCTTGACTATGATAATTATAATTAATATGCCCCCATATAAAGGCAAAACAACTTTGAAGGAATTCACTGTGAAAATCAATGTCCCCTGCGGATAAATTATGTCATCACGAACAATGTAATTTAACATGTACCAGACTGTGTATTGATAACTCCATTCTTATTCAAGGAAAAGATTGGTAGGAAATGGGTAGGAAATCTGGTTTTGAATTGTTTGCTTTACAACATGGAACAGATAGGGCTGCACACTGGTGAGCTGAAGGGCTGGACAAACATTGTTCATCTGGTTTTAAGATGCATATGGTCAACACATTCCTTGTGGTGTGAAAGTCTGCAGGCTTTCAAGACAAGTTTTCTTTCCTTTTTTCCCCCTTTTGCTCCATGATGGGGGTAGGCCTCAACGGGGAGTCTGTCAGCTGTCAGGAGTTTCTGTAGGCTCTATCTAGAGGAGAGTGGACACTGGTGGGAAACAGCCCGAGGCTGACTGAGCCCTCAATGGAAGGGAAATGGAGACAGGAATCTCTGAGACAGACTGGGAAACCTAATCCCTTAGTGGGGGTGCTCCCTCGACCTGCATTCCTCTAGGCCGAAAGAGAGAGAAAAAGAGAAAGAAAGAGGTGTTATTACAGTGTCTGCTTTCCTCTTCTCAATGGTGTGGAAATCTGGTCATACCTTTTCAATGAAGCACAATTCGTCTGGACTTGGGAACTTGAACTCATTGAAAATGTCCAGGTGCCCTTTTCCTATCTCTTCAACTATCTTGGAATTCAATTCCCTATGAACCATAATTGTTCTACTCCTGCTGGTGAGAAAGCTTTCCTCCTTGGTAGACAGGATGAAAAGCAATTATTGTAAAAAGTCAAAATACAAACAGAATTATCTTAAGATGGAATATAAAAGAATTTTCCTGGCGATGAAAATTCCCTATTGTTTACTGGTTTGAAAATATCGAAGAATAAATACCGGAGAGACTGATTTTACAGAGCAACTTAATGTAATGGAGAAGAAAAGACAAAAAGGGACCTAACCTGGTTAGCTTCCCTTACCTCTTAAGCATGTAATTATGCATTTAGTGTCTCATAAACAAAGGTAAAAGGCGTCCTAGAACAAAAACACCTGTTTTGCTATAAGGGCTGCATCTGACAGGATAGGCAGGGATAGAAAATAGTAAAAAAAAGAAAAAAAAAAAGCCTGAAATCTCAGTGGCTTAAAACAAATGCTTATTTCTCACTCACATCTCTACGTCCACATCTCTAGAAGCAGGATGACTGAAATTCCATCTTGTCACCAGCTTCTGTGATCAACACAACTGAGAAAGAAATAAGGAGCATCAAACGCTGGCTAGAGGGAACAAAACAACTCACAGGGTTAATGCCTAACTTCAAGGGGGCAAAGAAGTACAGCCCCACCATTTGTCCCTAAGGAGGGAAAATGAAAGAACTGTGCACCAGCCAACTGACTAACAAAATATCCAGTCAACCATTCATTAAAGACAGAGAAAGATTTTTTAAATAACTCAGAAGACAATCTTTTTTCCCAGTAGACTCTATCCAAAACAAAGATATATGAACAAACACATAGGGAAAAGACTGTAACAAAACACTAAAGTTTATTAAAGTCCTACTGTTTGTTTCTTCATCATTTTTCTGGATGACACCTTTCATGTGCTTAATGTTGCTTTTTTCCCTGAAGCTGCCTCCCACTATCACCTAACGCCAAGAGGATGAGACAAAATGTCATGAAAAGATGGAGTGGGAAGACTGGACTAATTAAGAAAAAAACTCATTCTTCACTGCAGCGTTTAAACAATGGGAAAAAATGTTTATGTAACTTTCATGGATCTTGCATTCCCTACTATGAGGTTGAGCTTTGTAAATACTTAATTCTGAAAAAAAAGGGGGGCAGAGTCATTAAAAGATTTTTAAAAATGCAGTATCTGTATTTGTTCATTGTTTTTTTTCCCCCTGCTGACAGTCTTTCTTATGTAGTTATTGGAAGTTGGCTTGTAAAGATAGCATTAGTCAAAAAGTGACAAGATAGACATATGAAAATTGAAGAAAGGATGAGAAAATCCATGTGTATGGTTAACAGTGTCTTTCTTTTTCTCATTCCCTTATCAAAGATCCTGGTGGATTAAAAGCGTTCTCTTTATACAAGTAGCACGTCTGCCTAGAGCAGACCACACATAAACATCAACTCTCAGTACCTCACACCTTCATCCAAACTGAGAAAGTATGGTCAAATTTCCTTAAGACTGGGTGAGGGTGGGGGGAAGCCAAAGAGAAGAAGAAATTTCTTGAAGCACTAACTTTGTTTCATCTAATTTCTAGGAGAAGAGAAATACCAGTAGATGAATAAACGAGAAGTGACAGCAATAAGACTGTCCATACGATTCCATAATGAAATAAGGAGTCATTATGCTGATCTTATCAGCCTGAGGAATATTTAGAGGAATAAATGAAGATTTACATTACAGAAATGTTTGCTCTCTTTTGCTAAGCTCAGATCCTCTGAGGATCATGGTCAATCCCGTAAAGAAAACTTGGCATTTAGTTGGTGAATAAAAATATTTACTTGTATTCAGAAAGTACCTGGAAGCTTCATCCAGAATTACATATTTTGTAAGTTCAGATACTAAATTGTTGATACTCAACTATGTTGTAAATGTTATATATAGACTGTTCATACAGAACTCTGAAACTTGTCTGTGAGGGAAAACAGAACAGAAAGCATCCATTGTAACTTTTAGTCTCTAAATCAGGAAAGTAAATTTCAGAGAAGACAAACCAAAGAAATCTTCAGAACCTTTGCAATAGCTGCCCTTGCTTTAACACTTTTTTAATGTAAAATGACTATCTTAAAATTATACCAGACAGAATGAATGAGAAAGTGTCTACATTAATATGCTCAAGGACTAGAGCCCAAGAGTTGGACAGACATGGATTTGAATCATTGTTCCACTACTTACTAGCACAGCAACTTAATTCACCCTCTGTGTAGTAAAGGCAAGGGCATTTATAATTTGTTTTCCCAACATGCTTTCCATCTGCTTTTTATTGGTGTTTTAGTGTAATTTCCCTCTGCTCCATGTGATCCTTGTGTGGCAATCAATCATGTTATCTGATCCTGGCCATTGCTGCGAGGGATGAGTATACCAGCCAAGTAGGGCAGAATGAAGACTTCCCTGGGATTAGCATTAAAATAATAACAAATAATAATAATTAATAATAATAGAAAAAGATTGATTCTTTTTATACTGGTGTGCTAAGCTTAGAGGATGCAGGTCTGGGGTGGCAGTGACCACCTTCTCTTGTCCAAAACTCTGCTTGAACCTTGCCTAAAGGCAAGCAAAATCAAAGACAAGTGTAAAGAAAGCAAATACTTTGATGGCGTTCTCTAAATCTCAACAACTACTTAGAACTGAAGTCTACTCTTGGGTTTCTCAGCTATGTGAGCCTTTTTACTTAAACCAATTTGAGTTAAATTTATTTCACTTTCAACTGAAAGAAATTTAACTAAAATACATTCTAAATCTAAATTTCTTCATTTAAAAAAATGTGGATGCGGGTGCCTGGGTGGCTCACTGAGTTAAGCTTCTGCCTTTTACTCAAGTCATGATCCCAGGGTCCTGCAATGGAGCCCCACATCAGGCTCCCTGCTCAGCAGAGAGTCTGCTTCTCCCTCTCCCTCTGCTGTTCCCCCTGCTTGTGTGCTCACTCTCTCTGTCAAATAAATAAATAAATAAATAATCTTTTTAAAAATGTGGATAATATTACAATATATCTTCTAGATTTGCTCTCAGGATTAAACAATATAACACATATAACAAGTTAATGCAGTGTCAGGCATATAATACCCAATAAGTATTAGTTCTTAGTAGCCATTCTTATTAATTAGTGTTACTTTAGTAATAGTACCATTTTATGATAACTGACATGAGAAGACTATTCCATTGTTATATAAAATTCCTATACTCTATGGCTATGACACCAAGCTTATAAATATTTTACTTATTTGTAAAAAGGAGATTATTTACTCAGCAAACATTTCCAATCTGCATTGTAGTCAATGTACTAGATAATTCTCTTGCTCTGAAAGTCATAGCAAGCTTTTATAAATCGTCATTGTGTTTTATTAAAATCAAACAAGGAAGAAGATTACTTTTAGGCTATTGAATTCCTACTATCCTACACAACTTTAAATTTATAGTGAAGTATCTCTTGGGCCCTAAGAAGTTTTTTTTATGTTAATTTCCCAAAGGTCAAGGTCCATATCTTATTACATTCCCAAGGCATCTAACATATTAATGGCAGGAACTGAATGTTTTCCATTGCCATTAAGCACTATGACTATCAAATTATTATCCCAAAGTAATAAAAGGTGCTAGTGAGCTGAAAATAGACACAGGCTTTCAAAATCCATCAGTTGTCCAGTTAATTCTTGAGAAATTTGATCCCTTCTCTAGATTGTACAGTGACAATTCAGCATGGCACAGAAATCAATCAAGGAGACATAGATTTAATAGTTCCACAAATATGTTGAAAACTTTTAGTTCTAACAGCTTTAACAGTCAACCCTTTTTGACTCCTTCACTTTATTTGACTGTAATCAGCAACAACTTAAAATGAGGTAGGGCATTAGGTATTCAGGAAACAATTATAAACAAGAAATTAAACTAATTATTAATATATTGCCACAACTACATAGTGCTTTGAGAACATATAAAAGCTTCTCAAGGGAGACTGAAATCTGAAGAAAGCATAGGAATATGCCAGATAAAAAGAAGGGGAAGAGGTAAGATGTCACAAAGAGAAGAAACAACGTGTACAAAGTTAAGTCAAAGTATGGGAAAGTATGATAAATTCAGAGACCTCACACAACTTTTATATGACTGGAGAAGGGAACCAAGCAATGAAACTGGAGAAGTACAAATAAGATAAACCTAAAAGATTTGGAAACAATGGACTATACTTTTAGAATAATGCAAAGCTAATAAAGGGTTTTTTTTTCAAGTGGCATTTTGTATATTCCTCCTTAGCAACCACAGATTCACTCTTTGCCCTCCTCCACACAGCTCTGTGACCCAGCAGACTGACGTCTATGAATTTTCTCAACAGAGAACCCCTCGTCCTCTAGCTTCTGGATGGATTCAGCCAACAGGAAGCTGAGGGAAGAGGGAAGAAGGCAGAGGAGTCACTGTATTGAGGTGATTTATTTCCCTGTCCACCCCCAGGAGCCACTGCCCAGCAGTGGCTATATTCCACTGCCTATGGTCACAGTTTGTGTCAAGCACCCTTCTCCTATAAGCACATTACACATCATTGCAGTAACCATTCCCCACTCTTCTTGGCTCCTCAAGTCTAAGGGGAGTGACAATTTCTTGCTGGTTACATCCCTGATTTGCCTCACTAAATCTTGTTCTTTTCTTTTACTGGTGTCCTAACTTCACTTGATCACCTCTTTAAGATGGCAATATTGCCATCTGTTTCCTACAGAAAGAAACGAAGTCAGCCTCAAGGAGTACCATAAACCAGTTTCACCTTTAAAGACATGGTTATGGATGTAATAAGAATAATTCTGAGTGGAGGCAAGTCTGTAGTCAGTGAAATCAGTTACAAGGCTGTTGCAGTAACTTAAGGAGAAAAGGAAAACTACCAGACGTGAACATTAACTGGCATCTTCTAATGTCAGACGCTGTACTAAGTACATTATACACATTACCTTATTTAAATATTCCAATCACTCTTTTATGTTATTCCCTGCTAATACACAATGAACTAAAATTGAGAAATGTTATATAATTTGCCCAAGGTCAAATACATAATAAGTGGCAGAATTGAGACTCAGAGATTATCTGCCTGACTTTTAGGCCTGTCATTACTCTATATTCTTTTCCTAACCTATATACTGCCTGTGTCAAAGTAAATTACAGTGGAATTGGATATAAGTGTAGGATGTAAGGATAATGATTTGAAGGTTTGAAGCAAAGTAGATAAAACTAGTCGAACTCAGTGATTACTGGATAAAAGGGGAAAAATACAAAAAGACATTAATGATGACAAAAAGGTTTCTGGCTTGAACAACTGTGAGGATGGTGGTGACTTTCACCAAGAGATGAAAGAGAGGAAGAGAAGACTTGCTGGGAGCAGAAGGTGGGGAAGAAATGAGGCATTTGGTTTTAATCTTTTTGACTTTATCAGTGCTATTAAAATGCAAATGGAGAGATTTCCACTGTGGTACTAAAGAGTCCATATACAACTTGTCATCAGTGCCTAACAACTAAGGTATAGATATGGGCACTAGAGTCTGACAATTAAATGTATCTGCCTGTGAATTTGAATCTTGAACCTGGGATGCAAAGACAAAGCAGATAGTGATACACTCTTACGATACACTGGCAGCAAGGGCAGTGTCCTATGTCAACACTAAGTCACAGTGGTGACCATTAGTGGTGCCCATAGCAATATACCAACTATTCTTATAGCACGACTTTGTGTGTGTCTGTTGCCCAGCCTCTATTGATCCTTGTCTATTTTTCCAGCCTGGTTTTTTGGATCCTTCTGATGATTATATGAACTACTTTATGGACTCCAAAGAAACCTTTTCTACTTAAGTTATCAAGACTTGCTTTCTGTTGCTTGCAACCCATAAATCCTGACTGACAAAGCTAATGCATTCACTGCAGTATCTTGTTCAGTATGACAAGGGTCCCTTCTGCACTGTTCTTAAATCATTTCCAAACCATAAGCTGAATATGCTAAAGTACTGTATGTTGAGGGACCTTTTAGAAGATTCCAAGGAATTCATGGTTGGGTGGGGATACAATGCCAAAAGTAAGTTCTATACTACAACATGATTAAAATTGTAAGGCATAAAGAAGACAATTAAGTATACTCTAAAATACACACACACACACACACACACACACACACACACACACACACACACACGATACCAAGCAGAATAAAGACAAATCCACCTATAAACATTTAAGACAGAGTTAATTTCAAGGGTAAACAGAACACATAATAACTCTCAGATACAAAAGCATATCACCTTTAAAAAGAATAAACTCACTTCAGATACAGTATCACAACCACTGATACAAGAACATAATGAAGAAACATTTCCAAAATACTAAGAGTAAAAAAATTGCCAATTAAAACTTTTATAACTAGCTAAATTATCACTCAAAGCTGAGAACAACATTGTATGTTTTAGTTTTTCTCTATCAAGTTTCTCCATTTTTTTTTATTATTATTAAAGATGTGTTGAGCTTTGTGAAGACATCTCTTGTTTGAATTATAACCTACATATTTGGGGAATAATCTTCCTAACGTCTTCTCTTGGCCACTTTTGTACACTCAACCTGGACTGTGTTCAGATTAAATTTATGAAGATAGGAAGGATTTAGGGAAAGAGTGTGGATAACACATGGATCATGTGGCCATTTACTCACAGTTCTCTTTTGCAATTCTTAGAACTTCATATGAGACTATAATTCTTTCAAAATATAAAGTTTAATAAAAAAGATTTAAGGGTGAGCAAAACAAAAACATTTTAGATATATGAAGACTGTTCATGAACCCAGAGCCCCCTCATTTAAAACAAAATAAAACAAAATAAAAACTGTTAAAGGAGGTAATTTCCAAAGAAGGGGGAGTATGATACAAGAAACAGAGTTGAGCACAGAAGGTGATAAAATATTGATAAGTGTAACTACTCACTAATAAATTTAACTATCTTCACTGTGTTTTAAAAGAAAATAAAATAAATCTGTAGTAGGCTGTAGAAATTGGAACACTGGTGTGATGTATAATGAAAATTGCAAAATTTTGCATATTATTAGGAAAAACAATCATGAAATACCACTTTAAAAAGTGTTGCCAATACTGAAAAGGACTTCCCATGACCAGGTCGACTTTAACTTAAAGATAATCACAAGACTTTTTAAGCAGAGAAAAGATTCAGTAAGATCAGATTGGCTCTAGAAATAGAAATACAGCTTCTGTAAGATTTTAAAAAAGAGATTCAAGACAAAATTAGTTGGAAGGTCAGAACTATGCAAAATATAGTGAATGAAAAGAGGAGGAGCTAAATGTGAGGTATATTTAAGACAGAATTTTCCACTCTCCTCAGATATCAGGTGTTGAGGTGCACACAGATAAGTATCCCCATGCAGACAAGAATATTATCACATTTCTCTTTTTGTATCCAATGTACAACACTTTTGTGGGAGATATCCAGTAAATGTTTGACTGAACTAGATAAATTTCATTTGAAATACCCAAAGTATGCAGAGATACACAAAGGAATTATTCATACAAGTCTGAAATTTAGGGAAAATATCAAGGCTGGAGTCTTCATTGTGAGAGAACGGCCACTGAGGCAGCTACAAAGGTCAAAGGACAGAAGGAAATGAGAATAAAATGGAGAGGATAGGCAGCATTATAAGATACATTGACACTAAAGGGGAAATCAAGGAGACCCCCAATCAAGCAGGAAAGAGCAAGGCTAGTGATGGAAAGAGAACAAGAAGAATATCAGAGAAGTTTGATGCAAATGTTTTAATTTCTTGGCTTGCTTTAAAAAGAGACAAGAAATTAAGCAGAAAGGATTTAGGAAAGACAACTTTTGGTTGCAAGAATTTGAAGACAACATAGTTTAAAGGAAGATTTTCTTATAAACACTTTTTAAAATAAGAGAGTATCTGTTGTGTGTGAATGGTGGGGGGAAGGGAGCATGGAGGGGGTGATGCTGTGATTTATAATGATATGTAGTTGATCTTTGTCCTTTTTCTGGCATAGAGCTCCCAAAACCTTGGAATTCCCTAAGTGTTGAGAATGATAAGAGTGTCTTTCATTATGTTAATAAGATGACTTCTGGAAAGTACCCAAGGACTGGGGCTGGTTGACAAGGAGCCAACCATGTGATTAGAAGGTTTAAACTTTCAGACCTATTTCCTGACCTTGGGGGAGGAAAAGGGGCTAGAGGTTGAATTAAGTGCTAATGACCAATGATTTAATCAACCATGACTTGTAATGAAGCCTCCATGAAAACCCAAAGGGACAGAGTTCAGATCACTTCTGGGTTGGTGAACACATGGAGACTTTGGGAGAGTGGCTCCCCTGGGAAAGCATGGAAGCTCCATGCCCTAACCCCATATCATGCCCTATGCATTTCTTTCATCTAGTTGTTCCTGAGTCATATCTTTTATAATAAACTACTGATCTAGTAATCTAGTAAGCAGTATGTTTCTCAGAGTTCTGTGAATTGTGTAGCAAATTAATTGAACCTGAGGAAGAGGTCTTGGGAAGCTCTGATTTACAGCCAGTTAGAAATACAGGTAACAACTTGGACTTGCAACTGGCCTCTGAAGTTCATGGAGACGTCGCTGGAACTTCTAACCTATAGCCGGTAGGTCAGTCAGAAGCATAAATAATAACCACCTTGACTTGCTATTGGCTTCTGAAGGGGGTGGGGGCAACTATTGTAGAACTGAAGCCTTACTCTGTTGAATCTGATGCTGTCTCTAGGTAGACAGTGGCAGAACTCAGTTGAATACTTTGATACTGTTGGTGTTGCCTGTTTTATGTGTGGGGACTCTCCCCCACACCAAAAATGAGTCTCAGGACACTAAAAGAGCATCATACAGAATCCTGATGGTCCAAACAGCAACTCAGTTCTTTGGTCAACAAGGTTTTGATATATGTACAAATTATACATGCAGTCATTTATTTTTTGACATAAAAAAAAGGCAAACAAACTAAGAAAAACCAACATCTTCATTATATCATGTTTTCTCTTTAACTGATCTGGAAAAGAAGCCCAAAGATCTTATCTCAATTTCTAACTCCTTGAAATTACTAAAATAGGTTCTAATACCTTACAGTTAATGAAATCTCAGAAGTGCCATTTGTCTTCTGAATAAAGTGAAGAGGGTCCATCCTATTAGTTCCTTTAAGTCATAAATAATATGTTTGGCCCTGGGGCAAATAATACATTATATGTCAATAAAAAAAAATAAATAATATATTTGGAAATCAACAACTGCATAACCGAAGAAGAACACACCACTTGCCAAAAAAATAGCAATTGTGGAAATATTTTAAACATCATTATGTAGTTTTTCATGGACTACTTAATGCTAAATATATGCAAAATAAATCCATGGTAGATAACTATTGTAAAATAAATTATACATCCATATATTTAGAAAAATAATCTTACAATTTCTAAGTGTGTCCACTAAGTATAG
Organism: Procyon lotor; assembly: GCA_028646535.1. Taxonomy (NCBI): domain Eukaryota; kingdom Metazoa; phylum Chordata; class Mammalia; order Carnivora; family Procyonidae; genus Procyon; species Procyon lotor. The sequence goes on from CM053616.1 coordinate 30,088,277, forward strand.
ATTGCGCTGCCTTAGAGGATTCCTCAGGTTCTAAAAGTTCTACCAAAGGCTAAGGTCTTGGGTGTCATTTAAGTTATACGTTTCAGCTATTAAAGCCAATGTTCTGACAAGCCCTTTGGCTCTAACCCCAGGGCATGAATTTGCCTTAAAACACATAAGAATGTGTCAGAGGGCTATATGTCAATCAACCAGGAGAAGTGCCTATTCCCAATTTAATGTTGTCAGTTGCTGACATTAAAACCAGCAACAGTTAATTGTTCCCACTTCAAGTGAGAATATTGAGGGGAGCGGAGAGGTAGGTGTCTAAGTTCAGGCTGATAAAGCTGTTAATTGCTACCCTTTTATGTAGATTTGTTTAATAATGAAAACAATGTGGCTAATCATATAATGTTTCTATTTGTTCCCCAAGGGCTCTTCAGGGAAAGTTTCAATCCGGGCTAGATTTCCACAGCTACCAACTGTGCGGGGACAAAAGCAGAACAATCAACCCACTCAGTGGCCGGCAAGTAGCTGGAAGTGGTTCCATACTGACGCCCCTCCTCCAGGCCCTATCAGGAAGGAGCCTGGACCTGCTAGGGACAACCTTTGAGGGAGGGATGTGGGGGGGGGGGTAAGTTATAAATTAATAATCATAATAATTTTATGCAGACTTTTGATGAAAAAGAGAGAAATGAAAAGCGGGCTATCTGAAAAGCAGGAAATAAGTCTGCTGTAGGCTTGGATCCTCCCTATGCCCCCATGCACAAATCAGTTAAATTCACATCAGTTAAAATGCCTGTGTTCGTTTTTAAAAATCAGAAAGACACGACACAGATATATATATATTTAAATTCTGTGCCAGTTTTGCTCCTTACAGACAGGGTGATGATATTGGGCATATCATTCAACCACACATTTGGCGACTGAGTTACTGAAATAACCCTAGCTACCTACTGGTCTCAAGAGAGTATTTTAGGTAACAGAGTGCCCTGTGTATTTTTTCCACAAATGTAATGTATATTACTCACTGATGTTTACTTTGCCTCATTTGGCAAAGGCTATGGGACAGAATAAAGTTGCGTCATTTAAAATGTTTCTAACATCAATTTTGTTTTCGGACTCTATTACCCAATAATGGAGGCATTCAGAGACATCCCCCAGAGCACTGGTGTCTCCTCTCTCTATAAGAGATAGTCATTTTATTTTGTGTGTTTTTAAGAAAATACTATTTCTATTACCACCTACCCTACCAGCCCCCTACTACAATTCACAAGGACCAACTTTCTTGAAATAACTTGCAAATCGCTCCCTAATCTGGTCACAATGTAATTTTCAACTTTATTGCTAGGCCGACCCCCTCAAACCTCTGGGTATTTCTAGACTTGTCCGCTCATGGCCTCCTGAACCCATCCTTGTGCCTGACATAACACCTTTGCTCCTGCAGGGCTCTCTTCTTAGAATGCTCTCCTCTCATCACCGGTTCAATTTTACTCATATTTCAAGGACAAGCCAAGTTTCACCTAAACCATTAAGCCTTCTGCAATCTCCACATACCACGCAGCTTCTCCCTTCTGTAAATCCTGAACTAGCACCTGCTTGATCATTCATGGGACACCTGCAGATGGTGTCTGCTATGGCTTCCTCCAGTTTTCCTTGTCTCCTCTACTGAACTCAACACTCCTTGGGGATATATCTTTGTATCCTCCCCAGCATGTGAGCTGTATATGTAGGAACCCTCAAAATGGTTAGGGACTACACTTCACATTTCCAGTGCATTTCAGTGAAAGTTGAAACTACTATATTATTAAATATTAAGTTTCATTACTTTATAAGATCACTCTTCCGTGGTGAAATTCCTTTACAGGTACAGCTCTACAAGTCTAAAAGCCAGAGCACGCCAAGAGTCCATTTCTGACTTTCAGGGAACCACCTGCTACCAAAGACTTTCTCAAAGAAGAGAAAAACTTAAGAAAGGATCAAGTCTTAAAATTCCCTTTCATGTCAGCAGGAAATAAAAAATTAACAACCTAAACACTAGGCCTAAGTTCACATTTCTCATTTATTTCAAACACGTTTTTCCCAACTTGAGACTCAAAGAGGCAGAGAGATTGCTAAACTCTTTTCCATCTCTCAAATTGCAATGAAAATTTAGGTTCCCTGTCTGAAAGAAGAGATGATGAGATACAGACATAAAGAGATGATGTTACATGTAGATCACAGAAAACAGCTGAATCAAACCAACTGAAATGTAAGCGATTGAAAATGAAACTTCACTTGCCATATATGTTAGCCAGGCTCCTAAGCCAGTAAGCACTGTCACAGTTATGCTCATGTGCACCTTTGGGCCTTACCCCAAATCACAAGTCAAAATCAAGGCCTAGTCATAACCTGAAATCCAAGCCCAGTGAGAAAACGCCACAAGCAGTATCAGTGCTCTCCTTTCCATGCCCATGTTCACCATTCCTAAAAAACTATATATATTTCTAAAAGACAAAGACAAAAGACAAGGCGACCAGTAAACTAACAATTATGAATTGTCTTCTATTTTAACAGCTACCAATACCATTCAGCTTTATTTCATAGGAACCCTAAGAGTTTATTTAGCATATAATGCATTATGCAAAAGAATCTTCTCTGTGCAAAAGATTCACACAGATTTCCTTTTAATTCATAAACCCCCACTCAATTTTTAATAGAATATGATTTACAGAATTTCAATTTACTAAAACCTTCAGTAACTCTCTGCTATAGCATAAAGAGATATGTATCTGTTTTCTCCCAATGATGAGGCAAATTTGCCATTAAAAAATTTTTTCCCCCAAAGGTCACCTTGAACTACCAAAAAAACAAAAACAAAAACAAAAACAAAACAAAAAACAAAAAAACCCACACCAAAAAACTACTAATAGTCATTGCCTTTGTGAATGCACCTAAACTACAAACAAATAAATCAGCCATGTTACCAAGCACAAAGCTATTGAAGACTGTTAAGATTTATTTTCAGGTGCCAGTGAGACTAAACAAAGATTGTAAGGAATGAAACAAACAGAAGAAACTCAGGGAACAAATTAATACACTGAATCATTATCTTACTAGCAGCATTTCCTATAGAACAAAGTGATGAAACTATCAAAAAGCACTTCTCAAAGCAACATTTTTGCATGTCAGGAAAAAAAAAGAATTAACCTAGAATAAATATATAAATAACAGTATGTTCTGTGTTAAGCCAGTAACAAAGAAACCCCTTAGTGCAGTAAAACAAAGTCCTGTCAAATCCCCATTTTTTTTTTACAAAGAAGCATGAAGATCCTTTCACAATGGTTTAAACTGTATTTATAGTAACAGAGTGAAGACTTGAGATAAAAGTCAAAAGGATTAAAGTCAAAGCCCCAGCTCGACATGAGTTATGGTTTTGATTTTTATTCTTATTGTGCTCTACAAATATTAAGACAGAAGATACTTCCATGTGATTGTGGGATCCTCTGAGACTCTATAACCTTAGAAGAGCAGATAAAACAGATGAAAATGCATCTGGTTTGGGAGAAGCCTCCATATTAAATGGCAATGCGCAAAGTAACAACGACAACTGCAGAAGGCTGAGGGGGAGTGGAGGAGGCTGAAGGCTGAAATTTCTCCAACTGATGCAGGGCAAAAAGGGGGAGGGGGGAGAAAGAAAGAAAAAAAAAGATGTGATCTTACTGTTTTAAAATGGCAGCCTGTTAATAATCATGACATTCCTGAAAATACAGAAAAATCATACTACCATTCCTTTTTTCCTAAGCTAAGCAAGCTCACCACATACAAACATGACATACTTCTACGAGAAAATGGTAGGGCTTGATTGCTGCACCTCTATCTAAAGCAAAAATCCCTGGAGTTGCCACTCAGAGTTTGAGATTTACAGACCATATACTTTTCTCACAAAGAAAGCAAGCACAAATTCTGTTGTTGACTGGAAGTTCTTACTCTACAAACAACTGTTCTTCCATCTATATTTTTCTTAAAAATGAATGCAAAGCTACATTGAAACATAAGCTTTGGGTCACAGTTCAAAAAACGTATTTTGCATTTCCTCTCCCCTGATACCCTCTCTTCCAAGATAATCTCGCTCACACACACATACGCTCCAGGAGGAGATACACAGTATATATGGTACGACGGGAAGGTTATTCGTAATGTTAATTTGAATACTCTCTTTAGTTCATATATTGCAAGAACCACATGCATATTTTGTGCCCATCCATAGTCTTTACTTTTAAAATCAGACATTTAGTTTAACATTTAATGGAGAAAAGGCTAAAAGTCCTTAACAGCAACAGCCACAGCGAGATCATCAGGGGCAGTGTGAAATATGTAATGATAGTATTTATAGCACAGAAATGCCCCCAAAACAGTATTCCTTACTGAGTGTAAATTAATACAGTTACAAGAGTAAAAATTTTCATGCACGTTTGTAAGAGAGTTTAAGTCTATATGTATCATGTAATCCATAAAGAAAACATGAAAAAAAATCACTATTACTCAATGGATCCTTTTTTATTCACTAAGTAAGTTAAAAATGATCATAAGTCACAATTACAAATCAGAAATTTCTGAGAAAGATATTTTCAGTACAATTACTTGTTATTTTGCTCAGTATTTTGTTTCAACTGTCACATTTTGAATACATACACATTTGTACAACTACCAGGGGAAAAATAACTTGAACCAAATTGAAAAATTACCATAACTACTAGTTCAATATGTCTGGTTAAAATAGAGACATCTGGTCTATCATTAATTCTTTTGTGTTGATGACTCCTAGTGTGTCTTTTCCCATCAATGAACTTTGTAAGAGAAAAAGGCAACTTTTAACAAAAAGCTGTGATTCAGAAATCTATTTCAGGATTTATCAATACAGATCCATTATAATTAGATCAAATAGAGCACAGTAGTTTCAAGAATAGTAACAAATACTGGTTGAATACAAATGGTTAGCTTTAAATTCCATCAGAATAATGTTATTTATTAAATAATTCTCTGCAGGCAGACGTAGGTAATTCATGAATCATTAGTTTAAAATATTTATAAGTCAACTCACTCACTTGTTTAAAACACATACACTGAAGCTTTATAACACTTGATTGCCACTCCAAGGAACCTGAATAATGCATTTTCAGAAGCCTTGCACACTCCCACACAATTCTGAATTAATGGCTGAGCAAACAATAAGTAATGTACTGTGCTCTAGCAAAAATTCAGTGATAACATCAATCTGGCATCTACTTAACACTTACTGCTTACTTTTCACATATTCCTCACAGATAAGTTTCCTCTCCCAGATGCAGTTCATTAGAGGATGACTATCACCTGCCCATTCATGCTCAGACAGTGAGTGATTTAGCAATTAACACAATCACAGATAAGAGGAGAAATCATAATATACACTACTACAAATTAAGAGATGAAGTAAAGGGGCCTAGCCACTTCAGCTTCCAATAATTAAACTGCAATTAAAAGGGGCTTTTGTCACTCCTTCATAGGGCAATAGGGTCAATTATTTAAAACCCTTTGCTCCAATCCAGAAACATAGCAGCAAGGCCCTTCAACCAAACTCAGATAATTACTTTTGACAAATGTTCTCCTTGAGCATGATGTAGTTACTCAAAAGCTTTTATAAAGAAAAAAAAAACAGTTATAGTAAAACAATCTTTACAAAGTCAAACCAATAACATGGTCTGTGGTCTTCCACCCGCACCCCACCCTCTATTGCATGCAGTCTGCTTTCTTTTTGGCCAATTATAAAAGACAGTAAGTTGCTAAATAAATATTTAATTTATGCAGCCGAAACCCTGAAAGGCTGAGCTTCAAATGTAATGCCTTGCATTCCCGTGAGGCACACTGTACAGAAATATCCTTTAAAAAAAACCCCTTTACAGCTGTCCTTTAAAAGAAGAAAAAGAAGAAGAAGAAAAAAAAAACCCCACACATACACATGCATCAAACCAAAGACGCCGACGCCCCTTTGCCAACCAGCATTTCTATAGAGACATTCTTTCGATGATTAAAACGTAAGCTCCGAAAGGTTAAAGAAAAGCAGCCAAATAACACCGCCCAGGAAACCGGCATTAAAACACACCTAGCTTTACACTCTTAATAACCTCCCACTACAAATGACACGGACCCAACTTCACCAAACACACACACACCCCGACACACACACTCAAAAATTGCACACACGTGCCCAGAATGTACACACAAACATCGAGCAGAACACAATACCTACAAAACACAAACGAACTTGATCCACACAAAACATGCACGTATCAGTGTGCATACATAATGCACACGACACGGCACACAGACACGCACGACCTAGCCCACATGCACACGCCCCACAAGTCCGTGTCGGACACACACCGTGCATGCACGTGTAAAATGTATGAACTCACAAACGCCGAACATACACACAGACCGTGCACAGAGAGTTATTGATGAAATTCCGGGAGGTGGAGGGGCCGGGAGGGAGTGGTAATTGCCACACAAAGGTCTCCGGAGCGGCAGAGAGGGAAGTCGAGCGGGGCCGAGCGCTCGGAGATTCACCCGTGGCGAAGGCACAGCCGAGCCCCGACAGCGAAGTACCGGGAGAAGTGTCCCGGGCGGTCCCGGGCGCAGCGGGCGCGGGGCTCCCCGAGATAATCGCTGCGCCCCTCCGCGCGCGCACGCACACACACAGGGGCCCCTGGGCGAGCCCACTCCCGCAGAATAACAAAGAGCAGGAGCCCGGCGAGCGGGCGGCGGCTCGGGCTGGAAGTGGCCGTCTCCGCCGCCGCGGGCCGGCGCGGGGCGAGCGGCGGGGCCGGCGGGACGCGCGGGCGGCGGGCGGGGGGCGGAACGTACCAGGCGGGCAGCCTCGGCCCAGGTGCGGTCCTTCTTCTTCCTCTTGTCTTTCATGTTTGCATCTCATTGATGGTTCTGATGATGACGTGGGGGATTCCACGGGGTGCTCGGGGTTCGGGAGCGGAGACAATGACCCAGTGACCCGGTGACCCGCACTCGCTCCGCGGGGGGAGGCGCGCGGGCGGCGGCGGCGGCGGCGGGTGGGAGGGATGGAGCGAGGGGGTGGGGTGGGG
>CM053616.1:30095467-30113664 GCA_028646535.1 Procyon lotor
GGGCGGGCCGGGGGCGGGGGCTGGGGCGGCGGCGGCGGGGCCGGGTACAGGGGCGGGGGCGGCGCCGGTCGGGCTCGCTCGTGCGGGGCTCGCGCTGCGCCGCCGCCGCGGCCGCCGCGGTGACAGCTCCGGGGATGCTCCGCTCGGCCCCTCTCACAACAATACACTCTGACGTCACGGGGAATGGCGACGCGGCCGCACACTCGCCGCGCTCACACTCGCCGCGCTCACACTCGCCCTCTCGCGCGCGCACACCCGCGCACACTCGCCGCGCGCCCCCACTCCAGCCACGCCCTGAAACCCTCGCGAGACCCCTCTCCCTTCCAGCCAGCCCACTAAATCCACGGGGCGCTGCCCGCTGGGTGCAGGCCGTGTCCCCCGGGCCCGCTAGGGCCGAAAACCACGGACACTGTGGCCTTTGGAACTTGTGTAGGAGTCCGCTCCGCAACTCGATGCTTCTGTCCTGTGCGCTCACACTCACTCACACACACACACACACACACACACACACACACACACACACACTCATTCCGCACTACTTCCCTCTGCTGGACTCCTTTAACCCTTTTCTGCTTGGCTGGGTGGATTCCCCGAGCTTTGCTCAAAGTGTACAAAACCAGCGTCTCCCAGAACTAATATTGAACATACAACTTGACACAACATTGAGCCACCTACATCATCTTAAACAATGCGAGACCAAAGAGTTGTGGCTGTGGCGTGGACCAGTGCCACGCTGTGCCTTAGCACTAATTATTTTCAAATATCTTACGGTCATCACTCCATAGCGTAAAACGGGATGCATCTGTATAAACAACTGCACAGCTAACACTTGCGTGTTTTTAAAAAATTATTTATAATTGCCAGGTTTGGCATGCATGGAAAGTCGGATTGTTAACCTTGTTAGCGAACTACAAAATGATATGTTAAGACTTGAAAGTTTATTGTAACCTTTCCAACTTCTTAGATCGCTGGTAAATTGTTCAGGTCAAGAAAGTTATTGTTAAGCAAAGAAAGAAGTGGCTTTATGACCTCCACATTAATTATGTGTGTACTTGAGTGTCTAAAACAAAAAGAGCCCTCCTACTGGATGATTTCTGTAAGGTTATTTCCTAAATGTAATAATAATGGTATGTAAATAGTACTTGGAGTTTTTTCATATACATTATCTCATTTGACCCTTTCAAAACAAGACTCGCAAGCAGATTTTTATGTCTAGTGCACAAATGAGGAAATGAGACTTAAAAACATTACATTGCATGTGAGATCTCTTGCTAAATCAGTTTTAGGAACTGAACCCAAGTCTTTTGACCCTATCCTCATGTTGTTTCTATTATCCTAAACTACAATATTAAAATATACATATATATGTATACATATGTAATAAAAATGTACATTTACATCTAATGGAAAGACATAAGCCTAAGAATGAGAACAAGACTAGTAAGGTGATTCCTTTGAGAATAGTGTCAAATAACCAAAGTAATAAAAATGTTTGATTACCTAAAATTAAGTAGAGGCAGTTCACAGTCATAAAGAGCTGATTATGTTAATTCTTTAAAAATATTTACTTTATTAATTCAATATAATAAGAAAAAGCTATGCATCAGTTTAAGGAAATATCTAAAAATTATGTCCAGTTTCCTACTTTCATTTTTTAAATAGATTTAGAGAACACGCTGAAGTTATCCCTAGGGGAAAAATTTACTCATGCAATTTGCATAACTCTCTCCAGGTGTATTACATTTTTATTTTACATTTCAAATATATTAAATTTGAATCACGTTCACATCTGCTTTTATTTTCAACATCTCTCTTTATAACTAAAGGAATTGATTTATTTCAATGTATTCTCATTCTAATATTTTCTATTCAGAAATACCTATTTTTAAGCAATCAGATGGCAACATATAATTTGTTATTTTTTGTGAAATAGTGCTTAATAAGAAGTTTTGGAGCCACCTAAAGGAAAACATACTTATTCAGTTGCTTTGCAATAACTTATTATTCTTTAATAAACAATTCTGGTTATTACAGAAGAGAAAATATATCATCCCACTTAAGCGGATGTAAATTGATTGTACATTAAAAACAAAAAGAAAACCTAAAACTAAATGCAGCTATTTATGTGCCCGTTCTTTGAGAGTGAGCCGAGTATAAATAATCAATATTATGAACCCTCTTAGAGTCTACCTCTAGTTTGGATATTTGGGTATAAACAGTTCATAATAGGTAAGTGTAGTTAAAGGCTTGTGTTTATGCCAAAATAACATATTTCACAGAGCACCAGAATAGAGTAGGCCACCACCACAGAGAAGCTGTTGCTGCTGTTATATTCTTCCCTTCTACATTCACCTACGTATGTTCATCCATACTTTTCCTTATGACTCAATCTCTCAATAAATGTAGGGGAAGGAAGGAAAATATGAACCAATGATAGTTCTTTTATAGTTTGGTAAGTGATATGAGTATCTTTTTAACAGAGACAGAAAATGATGAATGTCACAAGTGTACAAGTAAAATTATGTGAAAACTAACAAAAAAATAACTCTCTACTGTGGAGGTTAAAGAACGCTTTAAGAAAGAGCTGTCTTTTAAAATGAGATTTGAAGGATGGGAAGGATTTGAACATTCAAATTTGTAAGAATGGAGAGACGCTTTTCCAAATAAAGTGCAGAAGTCAGGACAATTTAGAATTAGAAAAATACTCAAATGGATAGATGACATCCACTAAGTGCTGCTGGCCTTCATTTAAATTACATATGAGATCACCTGAATTTCAAGAATCCTTCTTTTAAATGAGGAATAACTCAAAGAGCAGAGGTTCCACGTAGAACTGCCCTATAAATTCTTCCTTTTCCAAGATCCCCATCCAATTAGACAGAATAGGGCTAACTCCCAAGTTCATTTGGCATGAAACAGCACCTTCTCTGCATTACCCTGCTTTTTTTTATTGCCATTTCTGTTTTTAGGTTCAAAATTCAACAATTCAAACTCCTGTTGCACATGTGTGCCTTTGTCAATTCCAGCAGACCTTTTCTTTTTCATCTCCAGGAATGCTATTTCATTTTATTTTACAAGATGTTTAACAATTGATAAATATTCAATACAAACCAAACCCAAATGGCAACATAAATATCAATTTATATAAAACAAAATAGAGGTGATGGTGTGCTAGACAAGGGTTAACATTCCCATGCGGTTCTAATACTATGAGAAGAGAGACTAAGAATCTGGGGACAGAAATGTCATGACTGATCTCTCAGGAAATACAAGAATTCACCAGGAATCCTCATCAGAGTGTTGACCAAATATGTGCAAGTTTAGGTGTTACATAGAGTCAGGAATAAGGGAAAGGGAATGCTTTCCTGCTATCCCATATATCCATGGCACGTGGAAGTCTAGGATTAATGCAAGTCTCTTCCACCCTTCCCCCACACATGCCGGCCTGCAGGCAAACACTAAGCAGAAGGTGGGGTGGGGAAGGAATAATAAAAGTTGAGAGGAGAGAGTGAGGCAAAAGTTGCCAGAAGGATGGAAGAGGTCTTCTTCAGTGGTCTTGACGACCATGTAACATAAGTTTTATTTCTGAAATATCTTTATTCTGTATAAGCTGAGACTCTCTGTATTCTACAGATAAGATCACTTAATAATCTTATTTTCCCTAAACATCTTTTGTCTATGACCAATTAGGATCTCACTTGTCTGGAAATTCCATGAAAGGAGTCACCTTGTTTGTTTTGTCCCCTACCCAATTCACTGAATTTCTACCACAAAGCAAACTACTTGTCATAATCTAGGCCCCGATAAATATTTACTGAGTAAAAAATAAATTATTGGAAATTTAGTAAATTGGTCCCTTTTATTGTAAATACAAGTCTAATCAAGATCTATTTCTTTTTTTCCTAATAGCAAAGTGTTTTCTTTTTCTATCCCTCTCCTGTATTTCACTGTGCAGTTCAGGAGTAATACGAAGCACGGTGAAATAAAGCCAAATATCAGCATTATTAATTATGTATAGTCAGATATTACTGAGTGGAGCACCTAAGGGCTAATGAATTATGACCTTGTCTCTCTTATTCTAATCCTATACATGCTATGTAATGCACTTTTCAAGTCTCTCAGTATATTCATTTAAAGTCAGTTTATACTATGAATATAAATATTAGCCTAAGTCCAGGAACATAGAGTGTTTTAATACAATTATCTGAGACTAATTTTATCAAAACTCATGACAATTCATCCACTAGGAAATGAGTGGATTAACTGTGATTATTTTGGTTTTTACTCAAAATCTACAAGTTTTAATATGTTGAGATTTTAGTGCACCGTAATATGTGTAGCTAAAAAGAAAAAAAAGCTTGTGAATTTTATTCAAAACTTTCCTGTAGCTGATTTTATTTGCATTGTCAATGCATATCATTTTCTCTTTTAGTTGATTAGAGCTACTTTGACACTCATTTAAAATTCTCCAATCTGTATTATTACTACATTTCAGTGCACTAATTAAAAAATAATAATTTTCACATTATATCTGGACACTGAGGCGTGCTTAAATCTGAGGAGAAATAGAATAAAGTGGCTAAAATATTTTCATAGTCTTTCTCCTTTTTGTTTTCTTAAATTGTTCTCCTTTTTCTGCTTTATCTACTTCCTTTGTGAAATAACACACTCTGCTTCTGAGTAGAGCCCTTCATTCAAGAATTTACCTTTTCCCCTTTAAACCCTTAATTAGGCATAGAGAACACAGTCTGATTTATGGCCTAGTGTTTAACAGGACTCACGCTTAATCCATTACACAAAGAGGGATACACATATTCCCTAACAGCACCACTCATTAGTTTATACAAAACGAAAAAAAACACTTAGGAAATGTAAATAAAGCTTTGCTTGATACTATCTTCTCATGCATATGTAACGTGATCAGAATATCAACATTACGGTCTAACAGCTTTTTGCTTATTTTCAAAACTACAAATTAGATCTCTCTAGGTAAACTCTAATTCAATCCCACATTTAGTGGATAAGAAGGAAAATTACATGCTGCTAAATTCATCTTTGTGTGAGAAGAATGTTCTTAGTTCACAAAGGAAAAGACTAGAATTCTGATGACAACTGTTGTCTCAGACTCTGTAATTCAAAGGAAATCTTGGACATGCTAACTGATACTCTGCTTGCCTCAGTTTCCATGTTTACCCAAGGGTAACATTTGTGGTTGAGACCCTCAAAAAAGAACTTTGGAGGAATCACTAATAAGGAATTTGTTCCAGTAATTTTTCACCTACCTGCTATTGTAATTTGTGCCATAAGATATATAAAGTATACACCATAGGTATTAATCTAGGAGTGGAACTTCCTCTTCATTCCGTGCCTAGCACCAAAAACTCAAAGGAAGATATAAGGCCATTTCATTCTACAACTTTTACAAGGATGAATTCAAGTGGTGGGGAGATAGAGCTCCTTTTGTAACTGAAGAATTCTTATTGCTTTCCCGTTGAGTTTTATTGCAGGGGATATGGCTGATCATCTTAGCCAACACACTTCCAGTAACCATGGGGTGACATGATTGATTAGCTAAATAGCGGGAATAACTGCAAGATCTCTTAGGAGCCCATTGTAGCCAAGGAAATGCCATCCAATTGTCTACTGGTTTATGTGATGAGAGAAAAGTTGGGGGTGTGTGTGCAGAAATTGCCACCTCCACTCAGTCTCACCTAGCAGTGAGGAAAGGCAGCAGGACAGTATTTCAGAAGAGACAACAATGACCCTACAGTGTCTGAAATCTGTCCAGGATTTTCGTTGCCCCAGTAAGGCTTGGGGTGGGGGTGGAACTAAACATATTTGCCTTTTATGTGAGAATAGAGAGATCCAGAAAAAGAGATTCTTGTTCACCCACTCCCCCTGACTTTCTACCACTCTATCACATTTAGCAAAGTATCCCCAAGGAAAAGGATCAAAGATAGTTATGACATTTAGATGTCAAAATAATGAATCATGCATTTGAACAATATCTGGATTGAGTGGCTGGTAAGAACTTTGATCAATGCGCATTTTTTAGCAGAAAATTCTTTTCTCTGGAGACTCTCTTTCTTCTTAGACCAAGAGGTGATTAACTCTGTAGTAAAGATCCAAAATGTCTCGATCACAACTCTTCTGCCTAACCCATGATCATTTATTTAACTTCCATTTCATAAAACCAATGTCTTCTCCCCTTCTATTTGTGGGTTTATTGCTGAGTTTTTTTAGCCAGGCAGGGAATGTTTTGGCTCTGGTAATTTTTTTTTAGTCTTTTTATTTCTGTTGTTTTTCTTACTTGAGGTATAATAAACATGTAATAAAATGGATAGCTCTTTAGTGTGTTTTGTTCAATGACGTTTGATAATTGTATACACCTCAGGAACTATCATTCACAGCAAATGCAGAACATTTCCATCACCGCCAGAATGTTTCCTTATGCTATTTCCAATTATTCCCCACACCTCAGAGAAATAACCACTTTCAGATTTCAATCACCATAGATGAGTTTGGCCTGTGAATGGACTGTTAATATTTTCCACTGACTGTAGCTTGTCTATTCATTTTTGTAATGGGTCTGGTATTTAATGAAGTCCAATTCCTGATTTGTTTTTCTTTTATGATTAGGACTTTTGAAAGTTGTCAAAGAAATCTTTGCCTACCCCAGCTTCAAGGATTCTTCTATTTTTATTCCCAAGTTTTTATATCTTCTGTTCTTTAGGAAATAGTATTTTAATTTTATTTTAGGGTTTTTTGCTGATGATATATAGAAATAAAACTGGTTTTTGAATATTGATCTCACATACCGTCACATTGTTAAATTCACTTATTGGTGTTACCATAGATTCAAGGAAAGTTTCTATGTCTATAATTATGTTGTTTACAATTAATAGAAGTTACACTGTTTTTCTGATTTAATGCATTTTCTTTCTTTTCCTTGCTTTCTGTAATATAAGCAAAGCTATTAATTTACTCTACTGTTTCTCTGAATTCTATTTTGTTAAAGTTTTATCATTTTATTGAGGTATAATTTACACACCACAAATTTACTTAAATGTAATTATACAGATTGTTTTTATTTTTGTAAATGTATATGGTTGTGCATCCATAACCTTAATCTAATTTAGAAACTTTTGATCACCCCCAAAAGGTGCCCTCATGCCCAGATGAACTCAAACTCTGCTCCTACCTCCAGGACATATAATCACATGATGTGTAGTCTTTTATGTCTGGCTTCTTTCACCTAGCATAATCCATTTTACATGTGTCCACTTTGTTGCATGTATCATACTTTGTTTCTTTTTATTTCTACATAGTATGCCACTGCATGAATATACAACATTTCATTTATCCATTCACCAGGGAAAAGACATTGGAATGTTTCAATTTTTAACTATTCTAAATAATACTTCTATGAATATGTGTATGTACATCTTTATATGGAAATAAATTTTCATTTTTCTTCATAAACACCAACAAGTGGAATTACTGTATCTTAAGTAGATAAGCTTTTAAATTGCTGTATCTTATTTTAAATCTTTTTTTTTTTTTAAAGATTTTATTTATTTGACAGAGAGAAACACAGCAGGAGAGGGAACACAAGCAGAGGGACTGGTAGCGGGAGAAGCAGGCTTCCTGCAGAGCAGAGAGCCCGATGCGGGGCTCGATTCCAGGACCCTGATATCTGACCTGGGCCGAAGGCAGATGCTTAACGACTGAGCCACCCAGGCGCCCCTGTATCTTATTTTAAATATGTTTACATTTTTAAGAAACTGTCACTGGTTTCCAAAGTGGCACTATATTCTTTGATGCACATTCAAATATTTTCCTCATTTTTTGTCAGTTATGTTATTATTGAGTTTTAAGAGTTCTTCATATATTCTTCATGTTAGTCCTTTACCAGCTATATGTTTTACAGCTATTTTTCTCCCAGTCAATGATTTTTCTTATTTGCTTAATGGTATCTTTTGAAGAGCAAAGGATTTTGATCTTTATGAAACCCAATTAATCAGTTTTTTCTTGTATGTAGTAGCCTATGGCATACAAGAAATCTTTGCCTAACCCAAGATCACAAATATTTTTCACGTTTTCTTCTGGAAGTTTTCTAATTTCAGTTTGTAAATATTTGTATATGATTGATTATGAGTTATAGTGTGGATTTTGTGTATGGTGTGAAGTAAAGATATCAGTTTATTGATTGTGGCATGTGGAAATCCAATTATTTCAGTACCATTTGTCGAAAAGAATATCCTTTCCTTCATGAAGTGTCTTGGCACATTTGTTGAATGTCAATTGACCATAATTATATAGATAATTTTCTGGGCTGCCTGTTAGGTTGCATATATATTTTACATATTTGTATACATACATATATGTATATACATATATATGTGTGTACATACATATATTTGTATGTATATGTATATATACACACGTTGTTAATATATATATTTTGTCTATGTATATATACATAGACTATATATATATATTTTTATCTTTCTATAGATAGATCTAGATATTTTATATATATTCAATATAATATATGTATTCTAATACCAATATCACACTGTTTTGATTATTGTAGCATTATAAAATTTGAAATCAGGTTGTATAAAATCTTCAACTTTCTTCCCTTTTGAAGTTGTTTAACCTATTTAAAATTCTTCACATTTCACTTAAATGTTAAAATCAGCTTGTCGGAGCACCTGGGTGGCTCAGTGGGGCACCTGGGTGGCTCAGTCATTAAGTGCCTGCCTTCAGCTCAGGTCATGATCCCAGAGTCCTGGGATCGAGCCCCGCATCGGGCTCCCTGCTCTGCGGGAAGCCTGCTTCTCCCGCTACCATTCCCTCTGCTTGTGTTCCCTCTCTCCCTGTACTCTCTCGCTATGTTTCTCTCTGTCAAATAAATAAAATCTTTAAAAAAAAAAAAAGAAATCAGCTTGTCAATTTCTGCCAAAACAGGGGTGAAAGGTGGCTGCTGATAAGCCTTCCCCATCAAAACCCTCCACTGTTTTCTCCTTGTGTTATTTTTGGTGAGAAATCTGCAGTAGTCATCATCTTTGTTCCTCTGTTCATAATGAGTCCTTTTTCCCCTCTGGCTGCTTTGAATTTTTTTACAAAATTATTAGTGGCTTTGAGCAATTTTATTATAGTTTTTTGGTGCAGTTTGCTTCATGTTTCTTGTGTGAGGTTCACTGAGTGCATCTGAATTCATAGTTTTCGCTAAATTTGGAAATGTTTCAGCCATTATATCTTCAAATGATTTTTCTATTTGGTATTTAACCTCCACCACCCTCCTCACTAACTGGATGCTTTCTAAAGAAAGGAATGATGTCTTTATTGACAGCACTGTAGCACTATGATTAGCCCAGGGTTTAGTACTTACCAGTTGTTAAGCAATATCTGAATGAACTAATGCATGAACTGTGAAGCAATAAGGATAGCATTTGTTCTACTCACTTATTTTAATTAAGTAGTATGTCTCTGAAGACCCTCATATTAGGTGGATTATATATCATCCGTTGCATCTAGGGTTGCACAATTAAGACCAACCATCAGCCAGGACACTTTAATATGACCTCTTCATTTCCCCTTGTCATTTTTTTTTTTTTTTTTTGGTAAATGCTATCATTCTCACACTTGAAAGGAGCAAGAAAAATAAAAAAGGAAAAAGTGAGAGAGAAAGGAGTGGAGAGAGAAGAGAAGAAAGGAGATGAACTTGGACTCTCCTTTTCAATGCCTTAATGACCGATGAGGAATTTTCTGATCTTCATATTTACAAAGCTACATTTAGAGGACTTTTACTGACTTATTTTTAGGGATCTATATAGTCAAACATTTGTCCATGTTAAAGACAATATGAATGTGGAAATGGTTGGTTCTTAGGGTTATGCCAATTGTAACAATAGCTACTATTTATTGAATATTTATGCTATAGCAGCTATTATAAGGTCTCATTATTTGCAAGAACATTATGAGTGATATACAATTATTATACTACCTCTTTCACAAATGAGGGAGTTAGGTTGCAGAGAGATTAAATAAATCTTGCAAAAGTTCCTACAACTTGCAAGTGACAGAGCTGAGATGAAACTATGCAATGAGTCACCTCCTCCAATTAAGTACACCACAACATGATATTGTGCATTTTGTCTACGATAAAATATTTTGCTCTTTTGTTAACAAGTGAAAGTCAGGCTACATATTTTAATATATCTAGGATTCTGCTGTAATGTATGCCACAAAGAAAGAATCTGAGTTAAATTATTTACATAATTTATCCACATATATTTGTAAAAGAAGCATGTGCTTCTGTTTTACTCATGTTTCTGTGTGTATGTATGTTTATTTAAAAAAATATGAGTGACTTAATGAAAATCATGCATTCTATAATGTAAGGAAATTATAGTAGTATTACTTTCCAGCATTGCAACAAGATATAAATAGATACTAATAAGTAAAATTAGGTTAATTGCTGAAAAGAGTACAATTCTTATTAAGGCTGAATTATATAAATGTTTGCACATGTAAAAGTTCTTTTATATACATGGGCTTTACTGCATTGGCATGGAAAATTACCAGCTCTGTCACTACTCGCTGTGTGATCTCAGGCAACTCTCCTCCCCTTTCTGAGTCTCAATTTCATTGGATATATAATGAGACTAACAATTTGTTACTTGTAATAAAGGACCAGATAAAGTACTATGTGAAAGAGCTTTGAAAATTGGAAAACATAAAACTTTCCTTAGGCATTTAATGATTATTTTAACTAATAATCATCCACAATAAAAATGTATTCAAGGAAAAAATAAATACATAAAACTACATAAAATAAAAAAAAATACCAAATAGGTACCTAACTTCCTTAGGACCTTTGAGACAAATTACTTTTTAAGTAAACTTTGTATTTTAGTGTAGTTTTAGGTTTATAGAAAAATTGCAAAGATAAAGTTTCCCCATACCACATATCCAGTTTCCCATATTATATTATAATGTACATTTTTCATAATTGATGAATTAATATTGATATATTGTTATTAACTAAAGTCCATACTTTTTCTATATTTTCATAGTTTTTACCTAACAGTCTTTTTCTCTTCTAGGATCTCATAAATATATCATCGTCCATAGAGCCATCAAGTTTCCTTTGGCCCCTTTGGGCTGTGACAGTTTTTCAGACTTGTTTTTATAAGCTTGATAGTTTTGAGGACTTCTGGTCAGATATATTTTCAGGTAATTGCAGGATGCCCCTTTATTGGAATTTGTTTGATATTCTTCTCATGATTAGAATGGAGTTACAGGTTTTTGTGAGGAAGACCACAGAGTAAACTGCTATTTTCATCTTATTAACAGTACATATTATCGACATGATTTATCACAGGTGATGTTAGCCTTGATCATCTGGCTTGAGATAGTTTTTGTCAGATACTATACTTTTTGGAAGGCTGTTAGTATGTGCAACTCACCCTTAAGGACAGGTGGTCACATTACTGGATTTTTCTGCATGACAAATTTGTATATTCTCCATATTTCAATTATTTGATCATTATTATTATCACTATGGGTTATAAACCAATACCACATTTTTATTTTTTTACTCAAATTATTCGAGTTTGGCCATTAGGGGCTCTTTCAGGTGGCCCCTATGTTCTTTCGATATACCTCCATTATTGTATCTTTTGCTTTTTGTTGTTGTTGTTGTTTTAAATCACATCCCTACCTTCAGGCACTACAAGATGCTCCAGGCTCGTCTTGTGTATTTCCTACCCTGGTTATAGAATCAGCCATTTCTCCAAGAAGCCCTCATTCTTTTTTTGGAGAATGGTATTAGAAACCAAGATCTGAGCACAAAGTGTGCTTGTTACTCCTGAGGTGTTTTTCTAGCCCTTCTCAGCTGAGAAAGCAAGGAAATATATGTGTGAATACTAACCTATGTGAATACATGTATCCATATTTCCAAATGTAGCCATCTGTATGCATATTAAGCTAAACATGAGTTCATATAATCACTTTTCAACAAATTAATTACCACATGGATCATTCTAGCATCCTCTCCTTGGCAAGTTATAACCTTCCACCACATCAGTGAGAAATGTGGCTCCCACCATCTGCCACCTATTTATTTAATTGTTCAATTCCAGCATACATGCATAGCTACATTAGAACAATTATCCAGAACTGCCATGGCAGAAAAAGCTTCAACAAAACTTAATAATGTTTAAGAACTCTTGAATGACCCCTTCAATGACATTGTTTCAAGATATTTCAATGGAAAAAAGTCTTTGACAAATGATGAAAAGGCAGATGTCCACCCTGCTTTCATATATTTGCAATAAAGCTAGATTCTCTTGTCATATTCTGTATTCTACTTTGTCATTCTATAATGTCATATATCAACCATCATACTGTGAAATCTTTAAAAGAATTCTCTGTGCCTCATGTATTTGAAACCACCCACCTATCCCCCGAATCTCTGGCAAACACTAATCAGTTTACTCTCTCTATAGTTTTGCCTTTTCTAGAATCCTATGTAAAGGGAATCATACAGTATATAGCCTATTTAGACTGGCTTCTTCCTAATGACAATATGCATTTATGCTTCATCCATATCTTTAATTGGCTTGAAAACCCATTCCTTTTTATTGGTGAATAATATTCCATTGTATAGATGTAGTATAGTTTATTTATTCAGTCATCAATCAAAAGGCAACTTGGTTGCTTCTAGTTTCGGGTAATTATCAAAAATCCTGCTATAAACACTTCGTTTTTGTGTGGACATGAGTTCCATTTGAGTAAATACAGGAAGTGCAATTGATAAATCATACAATGAGACTATTATATCACTTTGTAAGAAACTGCTAAAGTGTCTTCCAAAGTGGCTGTAAAACTTTATATTCCCTCCAGCCAAGAATTAAAGTTTCCTGTTGCTCTAAATCCTCACCAGTTGTTTTTCTTGGTTTTAGGCATTCTAATAGGTATGTAGTGTATCTCCTTGTTTTAAATCTGCATTCCTCTAATGACAGATGATAATGAGCATCTTTTCATACGCTTATTTGCCGTTTGTATGCTTCCTTTGGTGAACTGTCTATACATATCTTTTCCCTAATTTTTGTTGATGTTTTTACTGTTACGTTTTAAGAGTTCTTTATATGTTTTAAACACTAATCCTTTATCAGATATGATTTTGTGGGTAGGTTCTCCCAGTCTGTGGCTTGTTTCTTCATTCCCGTGATAATCTTTCTCAGGGCAGAAGTTTTAATTTTCTATCAAGTTTAATTTATCAATTTTTTTTCTTTCATAGATTGTGTATTTTTGTGTGTATTGTAGTTAAAAATTCTACCACAAAACCTAAGGTCACATACATTTTTTTTTCCTGAAGTTTTATAGTATTACATTTTACATTTAGATGTATGATCCAGTTCAAAAGGTATAAGGTCTATGGCTGGGTTCATTTCTTTTGCACATGGAGGCCCAGTTGTTATAGCATCATTTGTTTTTGTTTGTTTGCTTGTTCGTTTGTTTTTACTTTACTTGTTGATCTTTATTTTTTTATTATGATATATGTCAGTCACCATACAGTACATCATTAGTTTTTGATTTAGTGTTCCATGATTCATTGTTTTAGCATCATTTGTTGAAAAGACTATTTTCCATTGAAATATCTTGGAAATTTTGTCAAAGATCATTTGAGACACAAGTATTTAGTATGTGTTTGTAGTTAACTTGGTTGTTTAAAAGGTGGTGCCAGTGAGGTCAAATTTGAAGTTAAGTCTTAGATAAGCAATTTGGATTCACACAAACAAAATGTTTTGAATACATGTGCCTCTGTATGCTGTGAATTTTCTGGTCTCCTAACTCTGCTTGCTGATTTGCTGATGTACGTTCTTGCTTTTAGAGAAAATACTCTAAATTGTTTCCTCAGGTAAAACCCACCACGAAGTATATATTGTGAAAGCTGTGGATTTTTATAGCCTGGTTGGAATAAATAAAAACAAAACAAAACAAAAACAAAAATACCCCGGGGATATGTAAAGCATGTGTTGGATTAGTGGCCAAATAAATGTTGAATACTCTGGCAGTCAGGTGTTCTTTCCCAGTATGCAGCAGAATTGCAGGCTACTTTTGATACTGGGTCCTTGAAGCTAGGGGGAAAGGTGCCATGAAAAACTGTAGGAAAAAAAAATATATATGTATACATAATTATATGTATATATTTCTCCTGCTCCATGTATTATTATCCCAGCGCTTTTCTGCTCCCAGCAGTTAGTTGTCAGCCTCATGCCCTAAACTTTATGGCTATAGCAACTTATACTCTTGCACCCCGCCAATGGATAAAAATGTTTCTGATCATCATCAGGTATGTTTTTTCCTCTTAATAAAAAACACCATGCCTTGGAATTCTTTCAGCAATAAAAAAAATTTAAACCACAAATGCCTAAACAAAACAACAAACAATCTATCCACATTTGTTTTGCAAGATAAGTCACTTCTATTTAAAAGCAAATAAAAATAGCACCCGCTCAAGCTCTGTCCTGCCCCATAGTTTTGAAATACATTGAATAATAAAACAGGTTATGATGATGTCTGTCTCTGAAAGTGCTGCATCTCTTCCTTGAATACACAATTAACACAAAGGTAATAGGTACATCCATAACTGTGAGTTTATAAAATCTACTTCGGAGTCCAAGTCAATGTCAACAAATTTCTCTCCTGTGAGATGTGTGCCTTTAGAATTTTGTTGGCTTGTCAGCTGTTTCATTAATATTTTATAACAGAAAGTAAATGTCTTGAGATTCCAGAATCATCACAAACTGCCCCAGCTCCGCTCTCTTGGTTATTATCATGTCATCAAAATCCTTTGATATATGTATAGAAGCCTCCTTATAGGGAATAGTTTCTATTCTCAGTTTATACATATGCAGAAGTAAGAAAACCTATAAAACTCAACTTTAATGCAATTGAAGGTTTGGAAGGCTGTTCTGGAAATCTGTGTACATTTTTGTCTTCTGGATGGTTCCCATGGCGAACGGTATTCAGCACCTTTTTCCGGCAACATCAAGCCTCTTGAGTTTTTCATCTTTTTTATCTGGCCTCTTGTTTATAAATTGATAAAGAAAATATTAAAATGGAATGAATATAAATAGCAGCCGTAGAATGTATTCTGCCAAGAATAAATCCTATGTTAGAATTGCTAATGTATTAGGACTGTTTTATAGGGGGAAAAATACTTTTTATGACATTTCTTAGTGAAGAATCCATTCTAGCTATAGTTGCAACTTAGGATTGTCTATGTATAGAGAGAAACACAGACTAAAGTGAGAAATTAAGGAAATTATTAGAGAAATTTCCTTTCAAATACATGTCTTCATATAGCAGGAATCCAGTAAGTACTTATAGAGTAGAAGTGTTATTGAGGAGATAAATTAATATCAAAAATTAATTTTTTCATACTAGATCTACACATAAAGAGCTTTAGTCTTCACATTTTAACTTAAAATGTGTAAACAAAGCTAAAAGCTAAAAGAATGAATACACATAATATTATCCACTTAGATTCAATAATTAAAATATATTCTTATTTTTGCATTTCCTTTGTGTTTATGTGTTTGTGTCTCTATGTGTAAATAAATTTAGGTATGAATTTGTGAGTTTATGATGAGGAGCTCCTTTTTGTCTCCTGTTCACACTGGTTTGGTGTCCTAGGGTCCAATTAGCCTGAGGGAAGACCTACAGAGCACTGAACAGGGTCATGCAGTAGTCTTGCAATATATTTTGCTAAGTATACACCCTAAGAGTTAAAAAAATCAAAATCCACTATATGCACAACTATATTGCTGTATGCAATGTTAGCACAGTAGCAAATTTATATATTATTAAACATATATAAATTACAAAATTAAAAGAATATCCTAAAGATTAAATAAGACATTTTTCATTTCATTTATTAATGATACTAAATATTTTTGCTGTCATTGAAATATCAAATAATCAGTATTAGATTTTAGTGAGAGCATCATAATTAAAAATATTTTATTTTTAACAAGACAGTTTGATCCTAAACTATTAATTTACTAATTGAAATAAAAATAAAGCTAGTTGAATTCTAAATTAGGTTAACTTCAAGTCCTGTTTCTAATGGCTATAGAACTGAAAAATGTACTTCGCAAAAATGCATAAAACTAATGGAAGAAAGATTTCATTAAATGATGATACATATTTTTCAACTACATTCGCTAATAATGAAAAGGTTTTTGCTGAAGTTCACCTAATATATTTCCATTTTCTTCAATGCCAATTAGTTGCTTTAGCAAACTAATTGGAAGATGTTGGATTTTAACCATTTTAGCAAAGTGGTTAAAAATAAATTCCTAAAATTCTTTAGCTCATAATGGAAGTCTGTTGGAAGAGGAGTGGGAAGGAATGAAGCAACACAGTAGCCATGGTGGGCCATTAGATCCCACATGTGAATCTGACTATTCCAAAACAAATCAGGTATTGTAATAAAGGTTATGCTTTATACTTTTTTCCTTGGTTAGGACTGGATCTAAATTTGAAGGAGATTATGCCTCCAGCACTTTAGAGAAAGAGCCAAGAAAGAGACTGATTACAATATGGAAGATAAATTCACTAATATTTCATAAGATATTATTTAAAATATTTGTGAGGCCATTGAAAGCACTATGGTGAAACTCAGTCAAGCTTCCTATTCAGTGTAATGGTAAAGTTACTTTTTATGCTTATCTTTATCTATTGGATTATGACTTCCTAAAGGTCGTCACAGGGGCTACTGAATAAAAAGGACTTCGGATTCTGACCTGGGTTTGAAACCAAATCCCACCATATACACCTGTGTTAACTAAGGAAGTTTTATAGCCATTGCAAGTATCAATTACCTTAATCCCTACCACATAGGGTTTTTTTTGAAGATTAAATAAATTGTTTTTAAAGTTCTTAATACAGTGTTTGACATATGCTAAGTGCTTAATAACTGGTAGCTATCATTATTATTACTTTTAACATCTCAGGGTTTGATAAAAAAAAAGGGTAAGTGGGTCTAATTTTAAATGTTCATATTTTTAAAACTAGGTTTACACTAAGCTGAATTACAAAATAAAGAGGGCAGTTCTGGGGACTGCAGATTCAAAAAAGATAGATAAGATATACTTTTCCCCATTCCTCCTGCTAAGTACAGCTAAAAACCCTGGGCATTACATATAAACAGACATAAAAAGACTCTGAAAGGTACAGCGAAGAAAGAAGATTGGCTAGAAACTTTGGTATCCAAATACCAAAGCAATGAATTCCCTGAGTTTTGTTTTTGCCTCATATATCACAAATAGGGTGTTGGAGAAATAAGCTACCCAGAAATACCAAAGGGTACAGGGAAAAGAGAAACAAAAAACCAAACCAAACCAAACCAAACCATCAAGGCCAGGAGAGGACCAATCTAGGTCAGGAAAGGGACACTCTAGTAAGACAGAATACTTGAAGAGAATTACTGTGCTATTCCAACCAAATACCCCAAGGAAAAAACTCTGGCTGCATCTCTACCCATTCTAGCAAAGGCCACATGGGAGTCTATACTTACTCTTGCCTAATTATAATAAAGTTCCCCAAATCCCTTCATCTATCTCCCCTGCCTCAAGATAGGCTTGTGTCAGAAAGCTGAGTGAGAATCTGGGATTTTCATCCATTCCAGGTGTTAAAGAGTTTCCCTACTTCTGCAATATCAGATCTTTACCCCGAACTGGTGGTAACAAGTTATTTGTTCCCTTCCCTGCTGGGGTAGTGTCAGAGGAGACTTAAGGACTCTCACCAGGGCTCAGAATGAATATCCACACCCTCAGTGCAGAGGCTGTATAGTGAGCCTGAACTCTCATCCTGTCCAACAGTAACAAGGAACTCTTTCCCTCCACTCAGTTGTTATAGAAGGTTGAGTGAAGAATCTAGACCTTCCACTATCATTTGGCAGTAAGAGGCTGAGTCTTCCTTTCCCCCGATGGGAGCAGTGTCAGAGGAGACCTGATAAAACACAAGATTCAAATAATTTTTGAGTCTTAAAATACCTGAAATGTTCAGGCATCTATCAAAAATCACTCACATCAAGACTTAAGATATCTCAACTTGAATAAGAAAACATAATAAATACCAATGCTGAGATGACAGAGATGTTAGGATTATTTGGC
>CM053616.1:30114164-30178025 GCA_028646535.1 Procyon lotor
AAACAGACATTTATCAGGTAAAGAAAAACTAAGAGAATTTGTTGCCAACAGACCTAACAAAAATGAATGGATGTTAAAAGATGCTCTCTAGATAGAAAGATAATTATAAAAGATGGAATCTTTGAAAATTAGGAAGGAAGAACACAGCAAGCAAAAATATGGATAAATATAGTAATGTTATACCCAGAGCAACCACTTAAAAAAGCTATACAGAGACACTGAAAACACTATGGATAAATAAAAATGGAACTCTAAAATGTGTTTAAATATCCCCCAGGAAGGCAGGAAAAACATACATCTTTTTGTAAGCATAAACAAGATCATTCTAAAATTTATAATGGAAAGGCAAAGGAATTAGAATCATTAACATAATACATTTTATTTAAAAAAAAAAGAGTAAAGTATGAGGAATGGGTTTGCTCTATTTCACAAATTATATAGCTACACTAATTAAATCTGGGTGGTATTGGCATAAGGGATAGATACATAGATGGAATAGAATAGAGAACCAGAAAAATAACCCAAACAAATACAAGCTACCTCATTGTTAACAAAAAATGTAACTCAATGGAAGAAGAATAGTCCTTTTAACAATTGGTACTGGAGTAATTGGGTATTCATAGGCAGAAAATGAACCTCAACTTAAAGCTCACATCTTTTATGAATTTTTTTAAATAGAAAATTTATGTGTAGAGCCCAATGAGGGGCTTGAACTCACAACTCTGAGATCAAGACCTGAGTTAAGAGTCAGAGATTTAATGAACTGAGCTACCCAGGCACCCCTTTGTTTAAAATTTTCTAAGAGCTGACTGGGAAAACAGGAAAACACTAGTAGTGAGCATTTAATATAGACAATTGTAGATCTAATACTAAAACCAAGGTAGGGGTGGAAGTGAAACGATAAAACAAAACAAAACAAAAAAAATAGAGTTTGCAATTCTGATATAAAACAGAGTAAAAAAAGAGTAAAAAAAAGTAAAAAAAAGAGTAAAAAAAGTAAAAAAGCATTAAACCATGGCAAGGAAAGACACATTACAAGTCTAAAAGCCATATTTTACAATTTAGGTATAGCTTTTATTAATATATGCTCCAAATAACACAGTATCCACCTTTAAAAAGCAGAAGACAGAAAGAAATAAATACAAATGTTAATAATAAAGGATTTTTAACACTATTTTGATACAAGAATAAAATATTATTTTATTATTGTACAGAAGACCTAAACATCAAATTTTATACCATGAGAACTGAGATTAAAACCGTTTTGGGCCATATCTGAGATGATTGATAAAACAAAAGAAGATAAAAATAATAATCGTGATATGGAGTAACGATGTTTACAGTGTGCTTGCATTTTTTAAAAATTATTCAAGATATCTAGAGGCACCTGGAAATTGGCTCAGTTGGAAAAGCGTACAATTCTTTTTTTTTTTTTTTAAAGATTTTTATTCATTCACTTGACAGAGAGAGATCACAAGTAGGCAGAGAGGCAGGCAGAGAGAAAAGGGGAAGCAGGCTCCCCGCTGAACAGAGAGCCCAATGCGGGGCTCAATCCCAGGACACTGAGATCAGGGCCTGAGCCAAAGGAAGTCGCGTAACCAACCGAGCCACCCAGGGGCCCCATGAAAAGCGTACAACTTTTGATCTTGGGGTTGTGAGTTCAAGCCCCATCCTGAATGTAGAGATTACTTAAATGAATTAAAAAAAATTTTTTTAAGTATTCAAGGTATCTATCTAAGTTCTCATTTTTTTAGTAATACACTATAAGGACTTGAAGAAAGAAAATTAGGAAAATAATGAATAGAATTAGTTTCAACAACTAGATATGATGTAAAATATGATACAACTGTAGCACTGTGAACAAAGACTAAAGCTAGGTATGTATTTTATATATTAGAGACACAGAAGACATGCATTATTAAGTCTTTAACTTTGAAAATAAATCACATAATTTCTGTCTCGGGATCCGATTAAGAATCTCACATTGCATTTAGTTGCTTCGTCTCATTAGTTTTTTCCAGTCTATGATAGCTCCTCAGTTTTTCTGCCTTAAAACATCTTAAATATGAAATTTTACAAAAATTAGTCATGTGTTAGGTCACAAGAAAATTTATCACTGATTTTCATAGAGAAATGTTATAAATAACACCATTATCATACAATACAAGCATAATGTTTGCAAGAGGCTAAGTTGACCAGAAGTGGGGAGGGATTAGTTAAAGTATATAAAGTTTCAGTTATGCTAGATGAAAAGTCCTTGAGATCTACTGTACAGCATAGTGCCCATAGTTAACAACACTGTATTGTTATTCTTAAAAACTTTGCTTAGAAGAAGTGTTTGTATTTTTAAGATTTTATGTATTTATTTGAGAGAGAGAGACAGAAATAGTGACAGAGAGCATGAGTGAGGAGGAGAGGGAGAAGCAGGGTCCCCACTGAGTAGGGAGCCAGACATGGGGCTCCAACCCAGGACCCGGGGTTCACGACTGGAGCCGAAGGCACATGCCAACTGATCAAGCCATCCAGGCACCCCATGTTAAGTGATCTTATCACAAACATAGTAACAATAATAATAAAGGTGATAGAAACTTCTGCAGGTGACAGATATGTTTTTGGCTCAGATTGTGAGGGTTTCACGGTGTATACGTATCTTCAAATTCATAAAGTTGCATGCACTAAATACACAAAGCTTTTTGCATGTCAACCATAATTCAATAAAGTGGTTTTAAAACAAGAAATTAATGAGGTAAAGCAGGATAAGTGATAGCTCTAACAAGTAAATAAACTGTTTTTCTTTGAAAAATGACAAAATATTCAAACTTTGAGCTAACTTAACATGTGAAGAAAACATTGACATACAAAGTAAGAAATGACATGAAGATAAAAACACCAAAAGATAAAAATTATTTTGTTTTATTTTAATTAATTAATTTATTCAATTAGAAGTTTTTATTTCTTTATTTGACAGAGAGAGAGAGAGAGAGAGCACAAGTAGGCAGAGCGGCAGGCAGAGGGAGAAGGAGAAGCAGGCTCTCTGCTGAGCAGGGAGCCTGATGCAGGGCTTGATCACAGGACCCTGAGATCATGACCTGAGCCAAAGGCAGATGCTTAACTGACAGAGCCACACAGGCACCCCAAGAAGAACTATTTTAAAAAATATTGGAAGAGGTTACTTGGAAAATCTCTATTTAAACAAATTTGGAAACCTAGTTTAAATAAATAAATATAGGAAAATGACATGAAAATTGGTGCCACTAGAGGTAGAATGTTAAAAAAAAAACCATTTTTCTTTGCAGAAATTTTTGAAAAGTTATTAAAAAGCTACTCTATAATAAAGCAACAAGCTCAGTTAGATTCCCAAGAGAAATATGCCAAATATCTGAAGAACGGGTCATTTAAATGCTACACATAAAGTATTAAATGGATAAAATGAAGAAAAATGCCCTTAATTTTTCTGAAGTTAGTTTAAAATCATTAAACCAAGTTAAAAATAGCACAAGAAGAAAGTTACAAACCAATGAATAAAAAAATTCATAAAGATAAACTCACTATGTAATGACAATTATGTGGCATTTATTTCAAGAATGCAAGGTTGGTTATCCCTCTCTCATGTCATCCACACTCATGATCAGGAAAAGGGAAATGCTCCTATTCTCCCTTCCATTACTTATCACTGTACTGAAGGTACAAGGCAGTTTGAAGAAATCAAATAGAGAACTATGAATTAAGGAAGAAGTGAAAAATTCTCTAGTAGCAAAAGATTCAATAGCATACATAGAAAACCTGAGAATCAATTGTCATATTGTCAAATAAAAAAATGAGTAAGGTAGCAGATTGCACAAATAATATGCAAAAATCAATAACTCTCATATATATAAATAACCAGCCAGAAGATAAAATATTAGTGAAAACCCCATTTTCAGTCATCAAAAAAAACCTTAAAAATAAATTTAATAGGAAATAAGCAAAACCAATATAAGAAAAGCTTGAAATACTCCTAAAATACATAAATATAGGCTTGTACAAAGGAAACACAGGCGGAACCAGTCAACATCATAAAGATGTCAGTTCTCCCAAAAGTAATTTGTAAATTTCATACAGTTCAATAAAGTACTACTAAACTAGTTTTATACAGCTAGAAAACTTGATACTAAATTTCATGTGGAAAAATAATCATGGGAGAATAGCTAGAAAAACAATGAAAGAGAGAAACTATAAGGAACTCACCTCACAAGATATTAAAACATATGAGATAGTTTCTATAATGAAAGCTGTAGAGTACTGGCCCATAAATAGACTTGTGGATAATAGAAATTTCAGAAACAGACCAGAGTACATGTGGAAATTAAGTACATAATAAAGATGGGATCACAAATCACTGGGCAAAGATAGGATTTTTAATAAATGGTGCTGAGACAACTGGCTAGCCATTTTGGAAAAGATGAAGATACATGTCACAGAGCGTATATAAGGAAAAAAGAACCCAAATGGATCAGGAACCTAAATACAAAACACATATATATGAGTAGTAAAAGGAAATACAAGTTCTTCAATAACCTCGGTGTAGAAAAGGATTTCTAAATATGACTCAAAATCCAGATGTAATACTGAAAAATTAGTAAATTTTCCTATATTAAAGAAAACCTTTGCATGATAAAAACACAATAAGGCAACTCTAAAGATGACTGACAAACTGGAGAAAAATCTACAATTTTACAGCACCGCCAAAGGGCTAGTATCCATAATACGTGAGGAACTGTGATTGACTTTATAATGACTGTATTAAACTAAAGGTGATAGAGTAATTATTCACTTCATTTCTGAAACTTCCCTGTACTAATTATGTTTTTCACATAGAATCATCCATGTGGTAGTTTTGAAGAAAACATACACTTCCATTATTTGAATTACAGTTGGGGGTAGCTGTAAATCCAGAATACCGGGCCTTAGGCAAAATTGTCTTTTGGAAAATTGAAATGAGAATCATTTGACTGCAAAAGTCAGAACCACAGCCTGATTTTATGTTAATTGGCCCGGTGATTCAGGTTTTAAAAGTAAATTCCTTTGCCTCATCCCCTAATCAATTTACTGCTGTCTTTGAAGTTCTACTACACATTTTGGACTAGTCTGTGGGTAAATCCACCACAGTCTCTTTGACTAAATGGATGTTAATGAAAACAATATTGAGCTTTTTCTTGGCTAAATTACCTCTAACAAGACATTTTAGAGTTAATTTAATGAAGTGCACTACGAAGTTAAGTAAGTGGCTTTTTTCATTAAATGAGGCAAATTGGAAGAGAATAAACACAATAAATACTGTAAGGTGTGAGTACTTTTATTGCCTACAAAGTATTTTGAAATCCTTCAAGTGAAAATGTAAATTGCTGACATTAATCACTTCTTTCTAAGTCTTATCTCTCTGAATATTAAGTTGATAAGTTTATTTAATCTATTGTTATTTTGATCTAGGATGATTTAAATCATATACGAATAGTATATGATGTTGCTATGTAACCTTAAGAGATGTATCCAAATAGCATCCTAAAGTAGAAAAGGCTGCATTTTTAACTTATTTTACTTTGAGGAATACCTGTGTTATTTTCAAAATGCGAGTTAGAGATAAGAGAAATTGCATGGCTATCTTTCCTACTTCTAAAAAAATGCCTTTCACACTAAATATTTGCATACTGATTTAAAGTTCACATAGCACTTTCATATACATGACCTTTTTTGATTCTTACAACAAACTTTTGAGACAAAGAAGGGATTTTCTCTTCTGTTTTAAAAATAAGAAAACAAAGGATCTAAGAGATTAAAGGACATAAAATCACATTGCTGGTATTGCTGAATTTTTCTTATAAAATAAAGTGCTTCTATGTCAAATAAAGTTTATTAGTAAATGGTCTAGTGATAAATTGTTGCTGTGTGCATAAAACAAACAGATGATACTGCCTGTTTCATATAGATAGTCCACTATCTCTTTGTGGAATTGGCAAATGCATCACATTAATTGGAGTGCATATATGCTTTCACCAAATACAACAAGCACTTTTTAAAAATTATCGAGAAACTGTGACATGCTCTGAACAATTGGTCCAGAAACTTGTTGACTTGTCACAAATACATGCTGTACTACTGTGCTAAGTCGGAAGCAGTATGTTTAATCACTGGCTCTCCAGAAAATCAGAAGTCTGGATTTGTGGGGTTTAACAGTTCTGTTCTGTAAACATTCTCACCATGCCTGATTTCAAGTTTCTAGCATGGTTGTCACGGATGCAGAACTGGGAAGAGATGTGAACTGTTGGCTCTTATGAGCCAGTGCAATCCAACCCCAGCACATCACTGGTTGGAAAATGCCAACAATGTCAAAGGGTCTGAAGGTAATATTTAGAGGCATAGTGGAGTATATCCTTTTGGATTTAGATTAGCTTTTGTATCTTGCCTGGGTCGCTTGATATTTTTTAAGATTTTTTTATTTATTTGACAGAGAGAAACACAGCGAGAGAGGGAACACAAGCAGAGGGAATGGTAGCAGGAGAAGCAGGCTTCTTGCCGAGCAGGGAGCCCGATGCGGGGCTCGATCCCAGGCCCCTGGGATCTGACCTGGACTGAAGGCAGAGGCTTAACGACTGAGCCATCCAGGCGCCCCTTGCTTGATATTTTAACTTTATCCACAACCAATTTAAGACCAGAGAAATGTAAAAATACAAAGATGAATATTTACTACCCCCATTTCACCAGAAAACTTTCAGAAGGAGAGCATTGTAGTAATTAATCGCTAAGAATTTAGGCTTCCTGTGCCACATAAAATATGAAAGCCTACAAAACTCGAAGGTAATGTATGCTTTCTGAGTTTGAGTAGAAGAGATCTTCATTGCATTGCACAAAAAAGATCTTCCTCTCAAAAACTAATAGCTTAGTTATGGGTCATGGCAAAATATTAGACAAGTTCAGTATGCTCTGTTCTCCTGGGGTCTACAATCTAGCTGGAAGGACTTAAGCACAAAGTAACAATAATGCATACCCTAAGAAGAGGCATTTGAAGCATAGCTTTGATGTAATAAATGTCTAAGTGCTTACCCATTCAACATCCATATTTGAGATCTCATGTTTCTTGTCCTTTCTCTTCACACACTGATCAATTGTTTGTGGTGGTTAGAATAGAGATTAATTTAGATTTGTCTATGGATTGACATGTTTAACAAGTTCTACTAACACCAACATTGGAACAATCGGGCACATTGTTTCTAAATTATATCTCTGTGTGAGCTGGAACTATTCTTAATCTCACAAATTCTCCTAAAAAATTGATCTTGCTGTATCTGGATGGTCCTGTGTGATGATAATCCATGGCAATCTGGAATGGTTTTCTGAGGATCTTCCCAGAGTGTCCAGTGAATAAATTGTTCTAAGACTGCTTTGTTGAAGTGTTGGGAAATATCCTTCTGTGAGAAGAAATTATCCTTCTCTTCTGTCTGGATGGCCTCCTGA
The DNA here is from genome assembly GCA_028646535.1 of Procyon lotor. Taxonomy (NCBI): domain Eukaryota; kingdom Metazoa; phylum Chordata; class Mammalia; order Carnivora; family Procyonidae; genus Procyon; species Procyon lotor. The sequence goes on from CM053616.1 coordinate 30,121,656, forward strand.
TTCCCAAAAAAGTAGAAGGCTGAAAACAGACAACAAAAGTCTGCTAAAATAGGAGGGTGAAACTCAGAATTTCTGTTATAAAATTGCAAGGTCTAACAATGCCCGTCCCATACATCAGTGATTTTCAGAGTGGAGGCTCAGAGCAGAAGCAACAGAACATCAGAACAGATTCTTGGCCCTATCTGATATCTACTGACTTAGAAATTCTAGAGGTGGGATCCAGAAATCCATGTCTTAATAAATTATACAGGTGATGCTGATGCAGTCTTAAAAATCACTGTCTTAGAATAATGATCTTTAACGTGGAAGGCCTTCTTTTTCTGCCTGTGGGTTTTTCTCTCCATTGGTTTATTGAGTCAAATTTTAAGAAAAGATATAGACAAAATGTTTCTTGATGCTCTTTCCTTCTCTGGATGGATCCCCTCCCCTTTTTTCCCCCTCTTATATTAATGAAAATCTTCAAATGCTGTCTGCCTATTAGCTGTTAACTTCTATGAGTACTTCCAGGATAAACTAAATCTAATGAAAGATACCTGAATCTTCTAAGACTTCGAACCACTTCAACTAGATTTAATACCACTTTAAACACAGTACAAGTGGATTTGAATTACAGGAGTTTTAGAGAGAGGTTTATTTTATAGCTAATAAAGGGTGAGGGGAATCCTTCCAGAAATTTCTGCTTGAGTCTCTGGCTTCACATTTTTATGTGAGGGGGTCTCTTTAGGCCAAGTTTAAGTCCTAAAATGTACAGTGAAATCTTCTCTTCTCCAATCTTCAGAATGTGGTTTAACTTGCTGGCTCCCAGGCATTTGGAAATTATTTTAGAAGAACGTGCTTTACTACATATGTGTTTACCTGAAGATCTGGCTCCTCCCTGATATTGTTAGCTGTACCCATTTGAGAGAAGCCAATTTTTATAATTACTTAAAATGTCAAGAAAATTCAGGCTTACCAGCCTTTTTCTCCACTTTTCCCAGATATTTTTTTTTCTTTCTTCCCTGTTTGGATTCTTTCCCAAACCACCTCTGTCTAGTTAATCCCAACTTAATTTTTATTTATTCCTTCTCTCTTGTTCTGACTCTACTTTTCATTAACTAGGTTTTATTCTGGTTTCTTTGTCATGCACTGACTGGCTCCAATTATGGAAGCCTTATATTTACTCTTTTGAGATCCATATTTGAAAACAGGCTCTTTCACAGGTAAGTACACTTTTCGTAACTAGACTAATCCTATTCAGAGAAATACTTATTGACTTTAAAAATAATGAGATTATTAGCTCTGGTATCAGATAAACAGGAAAGAAAAATGCCCTACTGGGAACTAGATTTGTTGGACTTCTTTCTCCCTTGCATGCTTAAAAGGTTTATAACTTTTTTTGGGATGCCTGGGTGGCTCAGTCGGGTAAGCGGCTGCGTTTGGTTCAGGTCATGATCCCAAGGTCCTGGGATAAAGTCTCGCATGGGACTCCTTGCTTAGTGGGGAGCCTGCTTCTCTCTCTGTCTCTGCCTGCTTGTGCTCTCTCTGACAAATAAATAAAATCTTAAAAAAAAAATGGTTTATAACTTTTTGAGGGTAAGTTCTCAAAGCCAGGAGGCTTTAAAACTATCTTCCAATCGGTTTCTACCCACTTCTCATCATTTTGTTTATCATTTTTACAAAGGATAGATAACTTTTTCCTTTCTTCTTTAAAAGACATTATTCAGATCATTTTGAAGAGCACAGCATCCAGGAAACACTGTAGATTACAGTGTTTTAATATCTGAATTAAAACATGTTTAACTTGCTATTTTAACATCTGAATGTCCTACAAAGGATCACAATATTTTGCTCTACATTTTCTTAGACAATGTAAATGTCACATACCCCTGGAGATATTGGGCTCTATACCTGAGGTTCATAGAACGTAGCTTTACTCTTCCTTTAGCTGAGTTACTGCAATGAAGGACTGGGCTGATATATATATATCTCACTTTAACAATAAAATCTACAATCTTTTTTTAAAAAAGATTTTATTTATTTATTTGACAGAGAGAGACACAGCAAGAGAGGGAACACAAGCAAGAGGAGTGGGAGAGGGAGAAGCAGGCTTCCCCATGATCAGGCAGCCACATGCAGGGCTCAATCCCAGGACCCTGGGATCATGACCTGAACTGAAGGCAGAAGCTTAATGACTGAGCCACCTAGGTGCCCCTAAAATCTACAATCTTATTCACTTGTGATATATATATATCATATATATATATATGATATATATATATATATATATATAATGCTTTTAAATGTGCTTAATTTAGAGTCTTTCAGTATGTTAAGGAAGCCAGTGTCCTAATGTAGCAGTTCTTTAAGCTTGAGATACTATAAAAATATGAAATACTCATTTATCAGACCACTAATTTTTTGGTCCTTCAGTTTGTAGGTACTCTTCTAATAGGCAAATATGTGGAAGATTATCCTATAGCTCCCATCCCATATCAGTGGAGTAACTAAGAGCTGGTTCTTTGAAAGAATTAATAAAATTGAGAAACCCCTAGCCAGACTTATCAAAAAGAGAAAGGACCCAAATAAATAAAATCACATATGAAAGAGGACAGATCATAATCAGCACCACAGAAATACAAACAATTATAAGAGAATATTATGAAAAATTACATGCCAACAAACAGGGCAATCTGGAATAAATGGACAAATTCCTAGAAACATGCAAGCTATCAAAACTGAAATAAAAATAAATAGAAAATTTGAACAGACCCATAACCAGCAAAGAAATTGAAATAGTAATTAAAAAATCTCCCAACAAACAAAAGTCCAGGGCCAGATAGCTTCCCAGGGGAATTCTACCAGAGATTTTTTTTTTTAAAGATTTTATTTATTTATTTATGTGACACAGAGAGAGATAGAAAGAGAGGGAATACAAGCAAGGGGAGTGGGAGAGGGAGAAGCATGCTTCCCACTGAGCAGGGAGCTTGATGTGGGGTTTGATCCCAGGACCCTGGGATCATGACTTGAGCCGAAGGCAGACACTTGACAACTGAGCCACCCAGGAGCCTCTCTAACCAGAGATTTAAAGAAGAGTTAATACCTATTCTTCTTAAACTGTTCCAAAAAATAGAAATGGAAGGAATGCTTCCAAATTCATTCTACAAGGCCAGCATTACCTTGATTCCAAAACCGAAGACCCCACTAAAAAGGAGAATTACAGGCCAATATTTCTGATGAACATGGATGAAAAAGTTCTCAACAAGATACTAGGAAATTGAACTCAACAGCATATTAAAAGAATTATTCACCATAATCACGTGGGATTTATTCCTGGGCTCCAAGAGTGGTTCAATATTCGCAAATTAATCAGTGTGATACATCACATTAATAAAAGAAAGGATAAGAATCATATGATCCTCTCAATAGATGCAGAAAAAGCATTTGACAAAGTACACCATCCATCTTGATAAAAACCCTCATCAAAGTAGGAATATATTGAAAAATACCTTAACATCATAAAGGTCATATATGAGACCCACAGGTAATATCATCCTCAATGGGGAAAAACTAAGAGTTTTTCCTGTATGGTCAGGAACAAGACAAGGATATCCATTCTGACCATTACTATTTAACACAGTACTGGAAGTTCTAGCCACAACAATCAGTCAACAACAACAAAAAAGGCATCTAAATCATCAAGGAGGAAGTCAAACTTTCATAATTTGCAGATGACATGATACTCTATGTAGAAAACCCGAAAGATACCATGAAAAACTGCTAGAACTAATACATGAATTCAGCAAAGTTGTAGGATATAAAATCAATGTACAGAAATCTGTTACATTTTTATACACCAGTAATGATGCAGCAGAAAAAGAAATCAAGGAATCGATCCCATTTGCAATTGCACCCAAACCAATAAGATACCTAGGAATAAGCCTAGAAGATCTGTACTCTGAAAACTATAGAACACTTACTAAAGAAATTGAAGATGGCACAAAGAAATGGAAAAGAATCCCATGCTCATGAATTGAAAGAAAAAGTACTGTTAAAATGTATTTATTACCCAAAGCAATCTATACATTTAATGCAATCCCTATCAAAATACCACCAGTATTTTTCACAGAACTAGAACAAACAATCCTAAAATTTGTATGGAACCAGAAAAGATATTGAATAGCCAAATAAATCCTGAAAAACAAAAACAAAACAAAACAAAAACTGGAGGCATCATGATTCTGGACTTCCAGCTATATGACAGAGTTGTAGTCATGAATGACAGTGAGGTACTAGTACAAAAACAAACACAAAGATCAGTGGAACAGAATAGAGAACCCAGAAATGGACCCACAAATATATGATCAACTATCTTCAACAAAGCAGGAAAGAATATTAAATGGAAAAGACAATCTCTTCATCAAATAGTGTTGGGAAACTGGACAGCAACATGCAGAAGAATGAAACTGGACCACTTTCTTACACCATATAAGAAAATATATCCAAAATGGATGAAAGACCTAAAGGTAATATAGGAAACCATCAAAATCCTAGAGAACCCAGGCAGCAACCTCTTTGATCTTGGCCATAGCAACTTCTTACTAGACATGTCACTGGAGGCAAGGGAAACAAAAACAAAAATGAATTACTGGGACTTCATCAAGATAAAAAGCTTCTGCACAGCTTTGAAGGAAACAACTGAAGGAAACAATCGACAAAACTAAAATGCAGACTACAGGATGGTAAAAGATATCTGCAAATGACATGTCTTATAAAGGATTAGTATCCAAAATATATAAAGAACTTATCAAACTCAACACCCAAAAAACACATAATCCAATTAAGAAAGGAACAGAAGACATGAAAAGACACTTTTCCAAAGAAGGCATCCAGATGGCTTACAGACACATGAAAAGATGTTCAATATCACTCTTCACCAGGAAAATACAAATCAAAATTACTATGGATTACCACCTCACACCTGTCGGAATGGGTGAAATTAACAACAGGTATTGGTGAGGATGTGGAGAAAGGGGAATATTCTTAAGCTGTTTTTGGGAATGCAAATTGGTGCAGCTACTCTAGAGCACAGTATGGAGGTTCCTCAAAAAGTCAAAAATATAACTACCTTACTACCCAGAAATTACACTGCTTGGTATTTACCCAAATGATACAAAAATAGAGATTCAAAGGGGTATCTGCACCCTGATGTTTATAGCAGCATTATCAACAATAGCCAAATTATGGAAAGAGCCCAAATGTCTTCGATTGATGAATGGATAAAGAAGTAATATGGAATGATGGAATAGACATCAAAAAGAATGAAATCTTACCACTTGCAATGATGTAAATGGAGCTAGAATATATTATGCTAAGTGAAATAAGTCAGATAAAGACAAATAGAATTTAAGAAACAAAACATATAAACATATAGGAAAGGGAAAAAAGAGAGAGATAGGGAAACAGACCATAAGAGACTGTTAAAGATAGAGAACAAACTGAGGGTTGATGGAGGGAGGAAGATGGGGGTGGGCTAGATGAGTGACATGTATTAAAGAGGGCACTTGTTATGAGCACTGAGTGTTGTATGTAAGTGATGAATCACTGAATTCGACTCCTAAAGCCAGTATTGCATTGTCTGTTAACTAGAATTTAAATAAAAATTTAGAAAAATGAGAAAGAACTGCAGGCTTAATGCAAAAAAATACAAACAATGACCAAATATCACTCCAGAAAAAACTGTTTGTTCAGCTAATTTGCATTTCTTAGAAGAGGTCAATTTTATTTCCTAACCTGGTAAAGATTAGCCCATTGGTTATTGGTAAATCCCTCACTTCTCCAGTTCTAATCAAACCCTACCATTATAAATGATGTACAGATTCATTTAGAATTAGGAATACACACACACACACACACACACACACACACACACACACACACACTCTCTCTCTCTCTCTTCCTTCCATAAAGGTATTTGCAAGAAAAACAAATAAATGACTCTTAAAAAAAGGAACTACTTTATTCAATTTACCACAGTATATGATCCCATTTTGCTACTCTACATTTTTTTAAAGCTATTTCCTCATTGACAGCCAGGTTTTTGCTGTTATAAAAAATTTTGCAGTGAACAACTCTGTATACGTATTACCCCCCTATGGCCCGCCAATTTTCAAGATATCTATCCTAATGGAAAAATACTTCCCACATAGTAATATAGAGACATAATAGAAAGTTAGCAAGTTATATTGAATGAAGTACCAATGCACACTCTTACCAGTTGTGAATAGTTCCAGTTTCCTTACTTATTGGCCAAGACATAATGGTGTTAACATTTAACACATGTCAAAACTGAGTGAGGGATTTCATTATCAGTTGCACTTTTTCTGATATTCAGACTCTTCTGAAATTCCTATTCAAATACTTGGTTTCACTGCATTTTTAATATTTTTAAAATTTATCTAAGGAAGTCTTTATATATCCTAGATATAATATTTTTTTTTCTAGATATAATATTTTTGTTTACTATGTTGCAAATACCTTAGTATGTTGCTTATGTTTTAAATTTGATTATGGTGTTTTATATATGACTTTAAAAAAATTACTTCCAGGATTGTTAACATACAGTGTTATATTAGCTTATATTATTAACTAATATAACTAATATATTATTAGTTAACTAATAATTATATTATTATTAATATGTTTATTATATTACATTACACAATAGAATTACAATATATTTATTATAATTATGATAATATAATAATTACATTATTATCAATATCAACTAATATTAATAACTAATACATTATTAGTTAACATTAACGAATGTTATATTAGTTATATTAGTACAATATAGTGATTCAACAATTCTATACATTATTCAGCGCTCATCATGGTAAGTGTACTCTTCATCCTTCACCTATTTCACCCAGATTTCCACCCACTTCCTCTCTGGTAAATGTCAGTTTGCTCTCTACAGCTAAGAGTCTGTTTTTGTTTTTGTTTTTGTTTTCTTTTTTCCGGTTTGTCTCTTTTTTCTGTTTTGTTTCTTAAACTGCACATGTGAGTGGAATCATGTGGCATTTTTTTTTTTCTGACTGACTTATTTCACTTAGTGTTATACATCTAGAGCCATCCATGTTGTTGCACATAGCAAGAATTCTTTCTTTTTTATGGGCTGAGTAATATGCATGACTTGTTTTTAATTATTAAAAATGTAGACTATAATGTCTCCTCCGATTGATCACAAAAGTATAATTATCAACAATTTTTTTAAGATTTTATTTATTTATTTGACAGAGAGAGAGCACAAGTAGGCAGAGCAGCAGGCAGAGGGAGAGGGAGAAGCAGACTTCGCATCACGCAGGGAGCCTGACATGGGGCTTGATCCCAGAACCCTGAGATCATGACCTGAACTGAAGGCAGACACTTAACCGACTGAGCCACTCGGGCACCCCATAATTATCAACAATTCTTGTTTCAGTTCTTTTTGACTTATAATTCCAACTTAATATTCATGTTGAAAAATGGTATTTTAACTTTTAGGAAAAATGTATTCAAAATAATGACCTTATTGGGAATACATTAGAATTATGTTTCTCATGATTAATGACATCAGTGAGCTTTAAATTCTTAAAAGATATAGAACTTTAAGGGTGCCTGGATCGCTCAGTTGGTTAAGCGTCTGCCTTTGGTTCAAGTCATGATCTCAGGGTCCTTGATCCTGAGCCCTGAGTTGAGCTGGGCTCCCTGCTCAGCGGGGAGTCTGCTTCTTCCTCTTCCTCTGTCCGCCTCTCCCACCCTCCTGCCCTGAGTTCATGCTCTCTTTCTTTCTCTCTCAAATAAACAAATAAAATCTAAAGAAAAAGAGATATGGAACTTTAGAATTAGTTTCACAAACGCTACATTTTAGCACTGAAAGGACCCTTAAAGATAATCTTTTTCTCCCTTTGTGCATGATAGAACTAAAGTCCAAAGAATGCTGTGGCCAAAAAGTCAGTATCCGTGGGAGGCGTATAGGCAGCATTAATGTGTATTTATTCCCAGTTCACTTCAGTTCCCATTAAATCACAACCAAAGTAGCCCCAAGAGCCAGTAGATGCATTTTGCTTTTCAGAATTAAAGTTTATGGTATTCCTAACTAGTATGTTTCCTTTCCTTCCAGAAATGAGTAACATTGGACAGTTAGTACTCTGATTTTAGATACACCAACTTTCTTTGTAATGAGTGAAGATAAGAGCATGATTAATATTGGGCCCTTTAAAGCAGTGAGTTAAAGAGAAGGGTAAGTGTGCAAAATCACCACCCACAGTAGTGACTGGTGACTCCATTCAGCAGGTGGGCAAAAGCAGAAATGAATCTAACTTGAAGTTTTACCAAATTCAGCCCCTGGAAAACTGTTTTCACATTTAGAGTAATTCTCTAGTAAAAGCTGAATTGATTCCGGTTTCCACGTGCAAAAGTTAAGTTTTAGATATTGTTCATAATATGGAGAATGTTAACCATAATTACAGGGTAATTGTCCTGTTTTAACTACTTACTTTTACCTTTAGAGTATCCATGTCATACACACACATCCATTTATTACAGGAATCAATTTACCCATTCAGTTTTGTTGTTACTTTCTAGTTGAAAAAAACCTGTGCTTGGTAGAGATTGAACAAATATGAGTAAGAATACAGCTTTGGGTCAGTGTGCAGCTATTTTGAAAGGGTAGCTGAAATGCTCTCAAACATAAGCTGAGCTTTTTATTTCCTGAGCTGTTCATAAGTAAGAGTCCCTTCGTCTTCTTATACTGGTTCACCATTTTATTTACATCTTTTAATAGTATGTTTTGTAGTTCCGACATCAAGGACTACACAGTATATTCAGTTTTGGATCAAAATAAAACTAGAGGGTATTAGAAGGAGAAAGAAAAAAAATAATTGTCTTAACACTATATTACTCTCACACAGGAAAGAAATCTACATCACAATCAAGTATGCATATGCAATCTCTATACCATAAAGCACTCTGAGTCTTGAGGTCAGTTTGTGTCTCACATGATATTTTCTAGTTGCCATGGCAATTACTTGTTTTCATTGGGTAACTGAGCGAATGGTCACATCTGTTCTTGCTGAGCTCTCTTTTCCCCCACCTAACACTGAGCATAGGGAATAGATTCACTTCTTAGTGCAGAAAGATTTACGTGCATAACTGTCTCCACATCAAGGAGAGACCGTAAATCTCGGGTCAGAAAGTCACACTTGCCCTTGAGTGCCTTCCTTTTTTCTGCCCAAATGTTCTTCTATTCTTCTATAAACACAACTAAATATGCATTTATTCAGTGGAAAAAGAGACATAACATTCCCTCAGGCAACAAAGAAACATATATTTGTAAATACATCGAAGAAATGGTAATCTGTGCATTTGGCACAATGATATTCTGGAATTTGAAATAGAAGATTCCCATGGGTAAATTTAGATGAATTTATTTTTTTTTCTTTTAAGCAAATATGTCTTAACTGATAAAGTCTTTTAGGTAAGTATTCAGGTATCTTAAATTGGGTGCCAACTGGAACTAGAAAACCTTTTCGCACCTTGATACATCTTTACTAGCTTTACCAAAATAAGTAACAGTTGAGCTGAGTCAATTCTTTCCTATGTCCTGTACTTCTGGAGAGAGAAAAATGAAAACAGAGATGTGTAGAGAATTTCACACTAATATTCGACTCACTAATACTGGGAGGCATGAAAGAGATTTTTGTTTGTTTTTTGTTTTACAGTATTTCCTCTATATCCTTTTTTAAATCAGAGAATTATAGAATACCATCTGGGAGAAGAGACAGCATAGGGCTTCTATTATTCTCTCTAATAGGTAATTTTCTAGGACTAAAGCCTCATATTCACATTTTAATATGGTAGAACATACTACACATCTTTTGCTAGATTTTTCTTGGGAGGATTGGGTTGAATAGTCAAGATCTAAGAGATATTCTAAAGGTGGCATTGCTCTGGATGACTTGGAGTTTTCTTGAATAATTCTGGAAAAATGAGGGAAGTCTGAAATTCTTGAATATAGGAAATCCTTTTGGCTACGTATCGTTTACCCAATTTGAGAGCCAGTTAGTTTTCCAGATATTTTCATAGGAAGTTAAGACCTAGAGTTTAAGAAACAGAAGGACTCCACAGTTATAAAAAAATCTGGCTGAGAAAAGCTGGGCGCCTGTTCCTAAGCTGACCTGACAGTTAAGCCAAACCTGGAGAGATAAAGGAGGCAAGATAAAAAAAGTGAGGACACAGACAGGGATGAGCTTAATCCATGATAAGAGTCCAACAGTGGCATCAAGCTAAATTCAAGATTCAAGTTGTTCCTCCACATAGGCAGGAAATTCAAAGAGGCCTAGGCATGTGAGAGCTTCATTCCTCTTCCTGAGGAGTAGGCCTGAGTAAGATATCAGGTCACGCTGGCTGAAACGCAGTTTCAGGAACAGGAGTTAGGTTACATGTTACAGTTATCTCAAGCAACCAAGAAAGAGCAGGTCAAGCTGAAGGATGAACTCAAGCTCTGACCTAGAGTATTGAGGTGCAAGGATGAGAAGCGAATTCTCTCCTGAGTGTGGAGTAAATCCAAGAGACCAAAACAAAAGGTCAGAAATCAGATTGGTAGAGAGCAGTTGGAATGTTGGAAAGAAGAGCGTACCTAACACTTCACTTCTAATGAGGGTTGTGTGCCTTTGAGTGGCTGAGCCTGATTTAAATGTACAGTACCCAGCTGGTCATTCAGAAGCTTTGAGGGATCAGGATAGAGCTGTGAGACCATTGCATCGGTCATGGTCTTTAGGACGTTTTCACATTATAGACATTCACGTTCTTTTGCTAAATCCACAGCTAAAAAATCTTTAGCATTGGCTAATTCAGGGATTTCATAGTTGTCACAGAAAATAGGCCAAAGAGTTGAAAGCCAAAAACAGATCCCTCAAGTCATCATTGCTCTGGATGTCACAAGGCATGGAGTCATATTTAACAACTTGCCTATCAATTATCACTAGCATTTAATATGAATAAGTCAGATTAAGCTAATACATTGGGTTTCTCCCCCCCTTCTTTCATTCAACAAATATTATAATGTGCATTCTATGTATAAGACAGCATGCTAGGTGACACGGCGATGACGCATAAGTAAATAGTAAGAAAGGCTCAGTCCCTCTCTCAAGGTTCTTAGAGCCTTGCAGAGAGAGAGATGGTACATAGCTCAATTTGCCTATCAGGACCCTCTTTAATCATTTTCTCTATGCTATCTCTATTTCTGCCTTTTTCTTTCAGCCCTGACCAGTCATCTATGCCTTTTGCATCTCTTTTTGTTTTTTGATTAGTATTGCCTTTCTTGTCCTACTCTAGAGGCTCCTCTTTGTACGTGTCCCCCCCCCCCCCTTACGCTTGGCACCTTTCAGTTGGTAGCTGGATTCTTATGGAATGTGGCAGGATAAAATGCACAGATTTACATTTCACTTGAGGTTTTTTTTTTAAAAAAGATTTTATTTATTTATTTCACAGAGAGAGGGAGATCACAAGTAGGCAGAGAGGCAGGCAGAGAGACAGGAGGAAGCAGGTTCCCTGCTAAGCAGAGAGCCCGATGCCAGGCTCCATCCCAGAACCCTGAGATCATGACCTGAGCCACAGGCAGAGGCTCTAACCCACTGAGCCACCCAGGCGCCCCTCACTTGAGTTTTCAGATGGTTCCCGAGACATAATATTGACTAGAGTTGATGATGGAGATAGGTAGAAAGAAGTGATTGTAATTTAAATATTTATTCATGTAATTAGAACACTTCCATAAGGTTATTCTCAGATACTATTAGATGGTAATTCCACAAAGGCAAGGATGGCGTCTCTTTTGTTCATGTTTGCAGCCTTGGTGCCAAAACAGTGCCTGGCATATAGTAAACAATATTTAATGAATGAATGCATGCATGAATGAATAAACACTTAGATAAATGAATAGTGAAAGAGCGGGAATAGTGAATAGTGAAAGAGCAAGAAGAAATGGTATATATGAATAGTGAAAGAGCAGAGGGACTGGGAAGGCATTGGTGATGGCTCTTGCGGTGAATGCAGAGTCCCTTTGTTTACATCTGGGGAATGCCTAGGAAATGAAGCATTAAAGAGCCTTGAAACAGTAAACCAAAGTTTTGTCCTCTTCACAGTTTTTATTGGACATGGTCCATACTCACCTCTATAGAGCTCTGCAGAAGCACCAAACACTGCATTTAGGCTCCTTACTGGCCTTGGGGACAGCTAGACCTGGCTTTGCATAGCAGACCACAGCTCTGCTTTTAACTGCTCTGGGAGCAAGTTACTTCATCTTCTTAATCCCCAGGTCCTTTATTTGTAAAAAGTGGAAAATGATAATTACCTGACAACATATCTGTGAGGGATAAAAATAAAGTGCCCAGAATCATTCCATATAAATGCTCAATGAGTGGTTATTTTCCTTTCTGCATAATGCTCACTGCTCCTCCTGTCATTGCCCAATGGCTCCCCACTCATCACCAGGCTATTTTATTCCCAACTTCATCCATATTTCCTTTGTTAGTGGAAAAAGTAAACTATTTAAATAAATGATAGCAATAATAGCACATTTGAATTTTAAAGAGAATTCTGACAAATAAATTCCAGATAGAATGTATAATTTCCAAGACTGGAGCCAGTCAGAACAAATAAAAGACAAATGATACGAGCAAACATCTGCAATAAAGAACTGCAAGTCTCACGTTGTTCTTTCAACATACACTCAAGTTCTTATTAGTCATAGATTTATATTTACATAATAAATATAAAAATAAAAGTTTCAAATGATTTTATTAACATTAATCCATCTTCACGATTGATATCATTTTTTCCATTTTCAGACATAAAAGCTAGTTAAATTACAAAAGAAATAAAGCATTCCTCTTTGCTTCTAAGTTTGATAGATTTTTCTGAGGGAAATCGCTGTAGTTTATGTAAGACAATTCTTTGGGTGAAATTAAATGTTAATTACCAAATTATTAGTTCACATTTTAGCCACATAGATGAATACATTTTTGACACAGACTTACAAACTTTTAAAAGAGCAGTAGCTTAACTGTTACATAACATGATAGTTGTCTTTCATATGTATGAACCAATACAAAGTGAACAAGCTTTCTCAATAGTACCTTTTTACATTTACCTTAATTGACTAAAAGTATCCCATTGATTCTTTGACATATTGATCAAAATATTGTGACAATGACACAGAGAAGGAAATTATTCTCTTTAAAATACAGGTAAAAACACAGTTACTCTGAACCAAGCTTTACTGAATATGTCAAATACTTATCCTTTTAAAAAACCGCTATATTTTCCTTTAAAATGCCAAGAAGATACAATGAATTCACCACCACATTCTGCCTAAATGAACTACTAATACCATAACAAATTTGGGAAGATAAAATTATAGTGGAGATTTCTGTGAAATCATTTTTGTATGCTTATTATATTTTTGAGTAAAAACAAAGTAGTTCAAGTGAAAGGTAAGTAAAAGTTGTAAACTAAATAAAGAAAGGGCAATGCTTTCACTTGAGATTTTAGATTGCCTTTTCTGTCAAGATTCAAATATTGGCTCACCGAGAAGTAAGAATCATAAAGTGCTTTTGCCTTTTTTTTTTTTTCCTTATTTTTTCTTCTTTTTTTTTTTTTCTGAGTATAGTTGGCACAGAATGTTACATTAGTTTCAGGTGTTCAGCACAGTGATTCAACAACTATTACACTGTGCTCACCATAAGCGTAGTTACCATCTGTCACCATACAACACTATTACAATACATTGACTATATTCCTTATTCTGTACCTTTTACTCTCATGACTTATTCATTTTATAACTGTGGAATCTATAAACCAAAACAAATGAATAAGCAAACAAAAGCAGAATCAGACCTATAAATACAAAGAAGTGCTTTTATCTTTAGCACTGTTACATCAAGGCCTATCTGTAGGGTTGATGTGACAAGTGTCTCTAGGCCCAGCCTGCCCAGTGGTCATCACCACAGCTCAGTTTGTAGTTCTGAGACTTACCTAGGATGTAAAGTGTTCAGTCAATTTGCCTACTCTACCTTTTTTTCTCTCAAATAAAGTCAGTTGTGAATAAAAAGTTACATCTTGCAATTTCTTAAAGTTAACCCATTGTATGCCTTTGAAAATGATAAGGCCTATTCTTTTAGCTAAGATTGTTCTCAAAGAAAAAGTACTTCCTCTCTAGCTGTGAAACTGATTGATGTTTTTAAAACCCCCAAGGAACTTCTGCTGGCAGCTAAGGTTGCAGTTTCGAAGATGAAATAGATGTGGTATGTGTTTTTACATAGAAAAATGTTCTGGATTTCTATTTGAAGAAACAGAATCACGATGCAGCAGGTACTGAAAAGTCAATGTGATTAAATCAACATTTAAAAAAATTGATCTTGCTATGCCTTAAATATTTTAAAATTTAAATTACATTATTTAAAAAAAATCAGTACATTTTTAGACCACTATAGCATCACAGTGAGAGGTGCGACAGCTATGAATTATCAGAATACTGTGTATTTTAAGAAATTGTTTAGAACTGGAAAATCCTTAGGAACCTATTAATGAGGATAAAATACATTGGAATATCTATATGCATATGCTGGAAATCTGTCCTATGGGAAGGGAGGAGAAGGAATATAAGGGTGAAAAAAGAAAGGGAATAAGAAGAAATCAGATTTTTTTACTCCTGATTTAAGAGACGTATTATTGTCACCTGATCTGACCCAAGACAGTCTGTCTATCAGAATCGTGACATTCCTCAACAATCCCAGACAGGCGAGAGCTTTAGAAACCTCCCCAACAAATTTTCTAGCAGGTTGTATGTTACAATAAAAGCAATTCTCAAGCAAATTCCGCCACAATTAAATATTTATTAGCAGGCAAATACAAAAATACTAAACAACTAGTCTTTTAGATTTAAAGTCCCACTTCTCTCTCCTTAAGGAATTGTGTTAGGTACTTTGCATGAAACTTTCATTGGAGGCAGAGGCTACAATATTCTACAAGATCAGATAATCATCTAGTCAGTTGGGTACAGGATTCTCATGCCCACATGAACTATCAATAACAACTATAATAAATATTTCAAGATAACATTAGAATAGAGATTTTTAAATAAAATGATCCCAGTGCTTATTATATTGGGGAACAAAAATCAAGTTGAAATGAAATGTAAATAAAATAAGAGTTGTAAACCAAGCAAAAGGCAGAGCAGAATAGAGTCCTAGGAGCCTGAATCCCCTTTCTGAAGATTCTTTAAACCATGTTGAGGCAACAGGGCAGACTGTACGGTATTACTAGTAACTCAGTTTGATTACAAAATTAGTACATCAGAGGTACCTTGAATTTTAAATATATCAATTTCTTAATCATGAACTTCTCTATAGACCATTTCCTAAAATCGTATTGATTCTTTTTTCCTCACCTGCTCTTCATCCATCCGGAATCTTACTTTGGTGCACTGCCCTGAGAACACCAAATCTGAATATTTGACAAAAGGATAAGATAAAATATTGTTTGGGGAAAGTGTCCTTTTAATATCAATCAAAGCAAATGGCCTGTAACTTCCTTCCTTCCCACTCCTCTGTCTCTCTTTTATTTTCTCTCTACTGTATTTTTCTGTAAATACAGATAATACTGTATTTTTATTATATATACTGTATAATACATTATACAGATATATTGTATCTGTATATTAATACAGACAATACTGTATAATACAATAATACTGTATTATTCTCTCTACTGTAGTTTTCTGATTTTGCTATCAGGGCCATGCTTTTTCACGAAGTGAGTAGGCACATGTTCTCCTTTCCTCTATTGTCTGAAAGGTTTGTATAGGAACGGTATTATTCCTTATGAAATGTTTTATGGAATTTACAAGTGAAGCCATCTAGGATGGTCTTCTTTTTACTTATAAATTCAATTTCTTGAAGAGACATAGGGCTATTAAGATTTTCTATTTTTTTTTTTCCATTGGAAGCTTGTTTTAAAGAGTTTTATGGAAAAAAAAATAGAGTTTTATGGTGCACTTATAGTGTCTTTTCTCTGAAATTTAGCCCTCTACTAAGACATACCCCTTCAGGGGGCTCTTCTGAATACCCTCGGTGTTCACAGATTCTGTTTTCTGACTGGCTGGAACATGTATGTGTCTAGTCCGTGTGAGCTCTGTGGAATATCCAGCTTATACCTTCTTGGACATTCTGTGGACAGACTTGACATCTGGAGCCCTGTTTCTGCATGGTTCCCTCCTCTTTGTTACAATGCCTTGGCGATTTCCAGGGCCTCTGCTTCCCAGAACTCTCTCTCTCTCCTCCACTCAGTAATGCCTGCCACTGTTCTGGTTTCCCCTTGCCTGTGTCACAGATCAGAAATGTCCCCAGGCAAAAGCTGGGGAGACAGTAGTACCTACCAAAATGGGTAATACCTTGTGTGTATAATTAGTATTGGTTTTAAGTATAATATTCTAAGAGTAGGCTTACCTAAACCGGATTTCTTTTGATTGCTATTCGATGGAATGCTTTCCCTTTTTAGAAAGCTTTTGTCTTTGCACTTCTTTATTCTTTAGATCTTTCTCTTATAAACACTGTAGACTTGATTTTGTTTTCTTTTTAATGCAAAATGAAAATTTCTTAAATAGTGAGTTTAGAAAATTTACATCTAGTTTAATTCTTAAGATATTCTATCTAATATTTTGCTTTATTACCTTATTCCATCATTTCTAGGTCTATTTTTAAATTTATTTATTGTCTTCAACTGTTATCTCTAATAAGATGATCTATTTCCCATACTTTCTTATCCCTCTGCTATGCCTTCTCACTTTCCTTTTTAGTTTGATGTTATCTAGATTTTAATTCTGGGTTAATATGTATATATTTTCTTTTCTCTTATATATTTTCTTTTCTCTGATGTTCACTGTGTTTTTAAAGAAAACAAACTTTATTGACATATTTAACCTCTTCTTCATTTTTTTTCTGAATGTTTTGTGTAGCATGTCTTTTTTCTTCTTAATGTTCTGTGTAGTATCTCATAGATTTATTTGAAGGCTAAAAACATGATTTTAAATACTATTAAAAATGTTATCCAAAACTATTTTATTTTTTATTCCATTCCCATTTTTTCAAGTTTTTATTTAAATTCCAGTTACTTAATATATAGTGTAATACTAGTTTCAGGTGTAGAATTTAGTGCTTTATCACTTACATATAACACCCCGCACTACCCCGCACTCATCACTACAAGTACCCTCCCAGTTAGCCCATTTAGTTCATTCCCTAGCCCACCACCCCTCCAGCAGCCCTCATCATGTGCCTTCCTTAATGCCCATCACCCAGTTCTGTAGAGTTAAAATTCTGTTTTATGGTTTGCTTCGCTCTCCCTTCCCATGTTTATCTGTTTCATTTCTTAAATTTCACATATGAGTAAAATCATATGGTATTTGTCTTCCTCTGACTGACCTATTTTGCTTAGCATAATACACTCTAGTTCCATCCACATTGTTGCAAATGGCAAGATTTCATTCTTTTTGATGGCTGAGTAATACTCCATTTTACATATACACCACCTTTTCTTTATCCATTCATTAGTTGATGAACATTTGGGCTATTTCCATAATTTGGTTATTGTTGACAATGATGCTATAAACCAAAACTATTTTAAATGCAAGTCTTGGGGTGCCTGGGTGGCTCAGTGGGTTAAAGCCTCTACCTTTGGCTCAGGTCATGATCTCAAGTCCTAGGATCAAGTCCCACATTGGGCTCTCTGCTCAGCAGGGAGCCTGCTTCCCTCCTCTCCCCCCGTCTGCCTCTCTGCCTACTTGTAATCTCTATGTCAAATAATAAAATCTTTAAATGCAAGTCTTTTTTGGGAAAAGCAAGCCAAAGTTTTGAGTTCATATGAATATTTTTTATCATGCTGTAATATTTGAATGTTTGGTTTAACATCTATGTTCAAATTTCTTTTTTATAATTTAAATTCAATTAGGCAATATACAGTACATCACTAGTTTTTGATGTACTGTTCAATGATTCATTATTTGCATATAACACCCAGTGCTCATCATATCATGTTTCCTCCTTAATGCCTGTAACCCAGTTCTTTTGATGCCTGTAACCCAGTTCTTTTGATACCTTCAAAATACTGTTCCATCTTCATATTACTTCCAGTGACATTGAAAAATATATTGTTGTTCTGGTCATTTTCCTTGGTCTGATCTCTCTTTCTAAAACTTGTATAAGTTTCTTATCTTTGATATATTCTTTAATTCCCAGGGTTCCCCCCACTATTTTCTTCCTTTCAATAATCTGTGAATGCTTGCAATATGAATTGTTTCATTTATTTTTCAATTCCAGGAAATATTTCTCCATTATTTTTTTTAATTCCTCGTTTTAGTTTCTAATATGCTTTCCTTCTTAGGGCTTCATTATCCATGTTTTAAAATCCTACTTTTAGGGACGCCTGGGTGGCTCAGTTGGTTAAGCAGCTGCCTTCGGCTCAGGTCATGATATCAGGTTCCTGGGATCAAGTCCCATATCGGGCTCCTTGTTCAGCAGGGAGCCTGCTTCTCCCTCTCCCTCTGCTTGCTGCTTCCCCTGCTTGTGCTCTCTCTGTCTCTCAAATAAATAAATAAAATCTTTAAAAAAAATAAATAAAATCCTACTTTTATTCTACTTTCCATACCTCTTAACATTTATAAATATTTTCTTTATCTTTTACTTCCTTCTGGATACTCAAGTGGATCTTCTAATTACTAATTCCTCCCTCACTTATATTATTTCAAATCTGCACAGCCACTGTGCTCTTTATAGCAACTATCTTATTTTCAGATAGTTTTTCCAGTTTATTCTTTTAATGTGTTTTTATTATAGTTCACATTTAAAACACCTTGTTTATCTTTTAATATACTATATTTTATTTAAACGTTTGCTTTGTTATTATAATGCTTCTCTTTCTGACTTTCATGCAGTGCATTCTTTTGCCTTGCAGTCGTTCTCTTCAAATATCTTGTTTCATTTTGTGAGGACATTTCCACTGGGACGTATCAGTTATCCTGTCCAATAATGAGTAGGAAAGGTCAGATCTTGGGTTATAAAAACTTTTAAGTTCCAAGGGAGGAGAATAGGTATAGTCTGCGATTACAGAGATCCAGATACCAGAAAACCACCAATAATAACTCCTTATTTATGGAAATTTTTCTTATTAGAGTTTCAAGTTTTATCTTTTGGATATAAGTTAAATTAAGAAGGATGACTTCTTATGTTGTTTTATTAGTTATTAAAGAAGGTGCATTGAAATATGTTGGCATCACCATTGGTTTTGATATATTTTCAAATACTTAATTGTGTACATATAGACTTATTTTTATGTCTATCTGTTGATTGTCTCATCATTATCAAATGTTCCCAAGTAACTCTGGTTATTCTCATTCCTTTACGTCCAAACATTCTGTGTCACAAGATCTATGATGTATCTCTTCTAATTACCATGCTATTTTTAAAAGTGGAATTTAATATTCTTACTCCTTAACTGAAATATTTGTTTCATCTAAATATAATTATTGGTATACTTGGAGCAATACCTGCTATCTTGCAACCTGCTTTACACGTGACTGATGTCTTTATGTTTACTTTTCTATTTTTTCTTGTCTTTCTTTGAATTAATAAAAAATTTTAAATAATTTTTCCATCCTTAAATGGTTATGCATTCTTTTATTATTCTTTCAGAGCTCTCTTTCTTAGAGAATAGATATGTGACAATGCATCTAATAAAGGTATTACTTTTATCACTTCCCTGATAATGCTGGATCCTAGGAGTTTGAATTCTATTTACCTACCTCTCATCATTTGCCCTAATATTGTTACACATGTTAATTTTGCATGTATTTTAAATTGTACGACACATTACTATTATTATTCTGTACAGAAGTATACTTTTATAAGTACCCACCCATTTACTTACCATTTCATTGCTCTTCATCTTCTTCTACTTCCAAGGGGCTATTTAAAATCATTTCCCTCTGCTAAAAATTTTTTTCTTGGTTTATCTGGCTAGAGGTTTATACATTTAATCAATATTTTTGAAAAACCAGCTTTTGGTTTCATTGATTCTATTGATTTCCTTACTTTCAATTTTTCTGCTTTCTGCTTTAATTTTTCTTTTCTTCTGCTCGCTTTTGGCTCAATTTGCTTGCCTTGGCTTAAATTCCCTTCCTTTCTGTAATTTCCTAAGGTAGAAGCTCAGATTTTCTATTTTAGGTATTTTTCTTTTCCAACATATGCATTCAATGCTATGTTTGCCTATAAGCTTCACTTTTGCCGCACCCCATAAATTTTAAGTTGTATCTTCATTTTCATTTAATTCAAAATATCTAAAAATTTCTCTTGAGATTTCTTTGATACCCATGTTATTTAGGACAGTATTATTTAATCTCCACAATATATGTTTTTTTGTTTTGCAGTTTTTTTTCTGTTACTGATTTCTAGTTTATTTTCATTGTGGTCTAAGCATATAATTTGAATGATTACTATTATATTATATTTGTGAAGCTATGTTTTGTGGCCTAGATTATGGTCTGTCTTGTTGACTATTTTGTACATGCTTGAGAAGAATGTGTATCATGCTGTCATTATACATAGCATTCTATAAATGCCAATTTATAGACCAACTTGATTAATGGTACTGTTCGATTCAACTATATATTTACTGATTTCTTTTATTGTTGGAATTACTGATAGAAGGGTATTGAAGTCTCCAATTGTAATAGTGGATTTGTCTATTTCTTCTTTTATTTCTATCAGTTTTTGCATTATTTATTTTGACATTCTGCTGTTAGATGCATACATAGTAAAGATTGTCATGTCTTCTTGGAGAACTGATCCTTTTATCACTGTTTAATGCCTCTCATTATCCCTGATAATTTCCTTGTTCTGAAGTTGGCTTTGGGTTAGTGTTAGCAAGGAGTATCTTTATTTTTCTCCATTCCTCATTATAATTTTTCTTTCTTCATCTTTTAAATCTTCCTCTCATTTTCTTCCCTCCCTGGTTTTAACAGAGTATTTTATATATATATATATATATATATATATAAAAAAATAAATATTTTTATATATATATATATATATTTTTTTTAAAGATTTTATTTATTTGACAGAGAGAAAAACAGCAAGAGAGGGAACACAAGCAGAGGGAATGGTAGCGGGAGAAGCAGGCTCCCTGCCTCGCAGAGAGCCTGATGTGGGGGTCGATCCCAGGACCCTGGGATCATGACCTGAGCTGAAGGCAGATGCTTAACGACTGAGCCACCCAGGTGCCCCCGGAGTATTTTATATTTTTAACGGAGTATTTTATATTCTATAAAACATATATTTTATATGTTTCCACTTTCTATCTTATCTTAGCATATCAACTATACTTCAAAAAATTTTTGTTGTTGCATTAGACTTTGAAATATACATTTTTAACTAATCCAAATCCACTTTAAAATAACACTCTCTCACTTCATGGGTAGTGCAGGTCCCTTATAATAGATCCTAGAACACTTGAATACCATAATACTATATATATTCTACTCTACTATAATGCGGTAGTCTCAATTCCTCTTTCCCAACCCTATAATATTCCTGCCATTCATCTCCCTTATCCATTAACTATAATTACCCAATACATTGCTTTTACCATTACTTTGAACACTTACCTAATAGGTAAGAATAGGAGAAATAAAAGGTTTTATTTTACTTTGACTTACTCCTTCCATGACACTTTTTCCTTCTTTATATAGATTTGGGTTTCTCTGGGTTTCTGACCTACATCATTTCCCTTCTCTTGGAAGAACTTCTTTCTTACAAGGAAGCTCTGCTGGCAATGAATTCACTCATTTTTGTTTATCTGAGAAAGTCATTCTTTCTCTTTATGTTTTTGAAGGATACTTTTGCTGGATATAGAATATCAGGTTGGTGTTTCTTTTTTCCCCCGAACATTTTAAATATACCACTCTACACTCTTCCTCCTTTCATTGTTTCTGATGCAAAATCTGATGTAATTCTTCTTTTCCTATAGGAAGGGTATGCCCCCTTCTCTCCCAGCACTTTTCAATATTTTCTTTGTCCTTAATTTTTGGAAGTTTGTAGATGACATACCCAGGTTTTATATATTTTGGTAGTTATCCTGCTTGGCGTTCTCTGAGATTCCTGGATCTTTAGTTTGGTGTCTGACATTAATTTTGGGAAATCCGTGTCTATTATTACTTCAAATATTTCTTCTGTTTTTTTTTTCTCTTTCTGGTTATATGTATATATACCATATATATGTACATATAATTCTCTTCCAATTATATGCATTTTGTAACTTTTGTAAATGCTCCACAATCTCATAATCCTTGCATATTCTTTACTATTATTATTATTCTTTTTCTCTTTGCATTTAACTTTGGGAAGTTTCCACTGATGTATCTTCAAACTGCTTGTTTCCTCATTGTGCATCCTACTGATGAGCCCAGAAAAGGCATTCTTCACTCCTTTATAGTATTGATTTCTAGAATATCCTTTTGACTTTTAGAGTTTCCATCTTTCTACATAAATTATCCACCTACTATGCATATTACTTCCTTTCCCATTAAAGCCTTTAACATATTAATCATAGATATTTTAAATTCCCTAATATTTCCAAAATTTGTGTCATATCTGAGTATGGTTCTGATGCTTGCTTTATTATCTTCAGATTGTTTTCCTTGACCTTCAGCATATTTTGTAACTTTTGTTGAAAGTGGAACATGGTATATTGAGTAATGGGATCTGAGGTAAATAGCCTTTAGTGTGAGGATTTATCTGAATCTAGATCAAAGTTGGGCTGTGATTAATATTTAATATTAATTAATATTTGTTGTAATATAATTAATATTAATGATAATATTAATATTAATTAATATTTAATATTAATTAATTGAAGCCTGAGAGGCTTCAGCTTTCTCTAGTGTCTTTTTATTTTCTTCTCTGTTGTCTTTGGATTTCCCTAAGAACTCTTTCTTGAACAGATTCTGGGTCTTGCAGCAATTTTAGCTGCAATTCACTGTTCTTTTTTTGTTAAGATTTTATTTATTTATTTGACAGAGAGAGAGCACAAGCAGGGGGAGCTGCAGGCAGAGGGAGAAGCAGGCTTCCCACTGAGCAAGGAGCCCAATGAGGGGCTCAATTCCAGAACCCTGGGACCTGAGCTGAAGGCAGAGGCTTAACTGACAGAGCCACCCAGGCGCCCCATGCAATTCATTGTTATTACTCTTTAGGTCTGTTAATGTGGTAGTCCGGTGAGGAGGAGGTGAAGACTTCTATAATCTTTTTTTTTTTTTTTTTTTATTCAAAATGATCTTTAAGTAGGCTTGAGTCTCTGGGCTGTGATTTTCAAATATTTCTCAGCTTCTAGCCCCCTGGAGGTGAGACAGGAAGGTTAGAGGGGTTTGGAGTTGGCTAATTGCCATTCCCCTAGATCAGATAAGGCTCTGCTACAGTATTTTCTTTCAGAGTGCTGGTCTTTTTTTTATGGAGAATGATTTGGGCATATTTCAAAATGCATACTCTTCCTCTCTCCCTGACAGAGACAGGTGGTGTTTTTTCTTAGATCTTTATCATTAGAATCTGGCAGGGCTCCTAGAGGGAAAACCCATGAGAGTGTGGGGGTCCCCAGGAGCTTCTCACCCTAAAGCTGGTGCACCCTCAGCCTCCAGCAATTCATTAAAATTGCCCTTTGTGTGTTCCCACCATATTGTGGCTCTAGCAGCTTCTGCTCCAGAATTGAATTGTGACTCTCTGTATTCACTTCTCTCTAATTTTCAGAGTGATGGTTTGCCTGGGGATGCCGTATCTCTGATGAGTCTAAGAAAAGTCATTGGTTTTCAGTATAATCAGCTTTTGTCTTGTTGTAAAGACAGGATTGATGACTTCTAAGCTCTTTACACAGCAGAGCTCTATAAGTTTAATTGTTTTATATTTGTATTGAAGGTTTTAAAGGCAACAGACTGTTGCAGTTTCTCTTTGTCTTTTTCTCTCACCTTCATAAAGGTATACGGAAAAATATTCTTACTAAGTAACAAATTCTTGGTTGGCAGTTTTTCTTCTCAATTTTTTAATTGTGTCACTGCATTGTGTTCCAGTGCCCATAATCAGTCTTTTTTGTTCCTCCTTTGAAAGTAATATGCCTTTCCCTCCTTTTTGCTATTTTTAGGATTTTCCTTTATCACTGCTGTCCAGCAGTTTTACTGTGATATGCCTAAAACAGATTATCCTCTCGTTTGTGCTTTTAGGGATTTCTAGAGGGTTTTGAGGATGCTTAGTCATGACTTTTTTAGAATATTGTTTCTGGTCCATTCTCTCTTCTTTTCTTCCAAGATTCTTATTACACATTTGATGGGCTTTTCTTTATACTTTAGTTTGGGTTTCCATTGATCTGTCCTTCAGTTTACTAATCCTGTCTTCTATTTTAATCTGCTATTATACCTATTAGATAAATTTCTAGTTTCAGGTATCATAAGTTCTAGAGTCTCAGTTATACATTTTTCTTGTTTAGTTCAAGTGTCTGGTGAAACTCCCAACATTTTCATGTATTTCCTACAACTTTCTCTATATTCTCCAGAATAGGTTAATTAAAATTATTTTAAAGTCTTTGTCTCCTAACTCCAATATCTGCACTACCTTTGATTCTTTTATTATTGTGTATTCATTCTCTTTGGCTTGGCCATATTGTCTTATCTCTTGGCATAGCTACTAAATTTTTTACTAATCTTTTTGATGATGTTATCATATCCAGAGTATTTTCCCTTTTTAATGCTAGGCAGAAGAAGTTGGGTGCTTGGTTGCTATTTTAATAAGCCTCAGGCTTCCTAGCCTTCTGGGGCTTTTCAATGAGACTATACTTGCATTTGTCAGGGCCCCTCTTACTAGTTAGTCTTTGTCCTCTCAGCACTGCAAGATGACATAAAATTTTGCATTCCTTTGAGAGATTTTTGGCTTAACTTTTTAGTTTTCTGTACTGAAGAGCTTCAGAATTATGTGATTATGTGTTTCAAAGGAAACAACTTCTACATCAAGACCCCACAGTTTCTTGCCTTTGTTTCTCTGACCCTGTGCTTGCTGAAAGCTCATCTTTGCCTGCAAAAGCCCTCTGTCTTGCCCAATCCAGGAGTCTAAACCTATAGCACCAATTCCCCTACATTGGTAAAATTCCCCCTTGGTATAACTGGCTTCAGATCATCAGTTCAATAGTCCTGGTATATTCATTGGAGCCACTTCCCTGAATGTTCTTTGTTTCCTGAGATTGCATACAATTGAGCTCTGGTTTCTATTATAGCTTGTTTGCTTTCCACCCCACATAACTTCAAAAATTCAGCAACTGTGTCATGTATTAAGATTCCATTTTTCCCCAATATTACTATTTCAGCTAACTTAATGACCCAAAGTTCTACTATTTCCCTTGTGGGAACTGCCTTTTGCAGATACCTATACCAGGACTCTGTATCACCCCTGCTATGACAGTGGTGGGGCAACGGTGGGAAAGAAGCAAAAGCAGAACTCTAGCTATGCTGTTCTTATCTTTTTCTCCCACAATAATCCCAGGCTGCCAACTCTCTCCTGGCTAAAGTCTAGAACCAACCCCCTCCTAAACACACAATTGCACAGCAATTCCCCTACTACCCAGAGGAATTTTATACTTCTCTTTTCTTGGTATTTTCCCTATCTAATTTGTCTGTAGTTATTTTTGGAAGAGGGAGCCTTAATTATACCATTTTAACATCTTATTAGAAAACAGATTGAGCACTCTTCTTAAGTTATTAATATTAGTCTATTTTTTGTAATAATGTTTTAAGTTTATAGATTTACTCATATTACATCTATAGATAAGTAAACCTCACTACCTACCAATGAAATAATCATTTAAAAATAAAGTATATATAGAGAAAATATTCAAACAAATGCTAATTCACAATAGATAATGTAAAAATTCTTATTTTCATCAGTACTTTACTTATCTAAGAAATGTTTTTTAAGTATCATCTACCCAATTACCTGTATCAGAAGACCGTTTGTGGGTGTGTATATTAGTGCGTGTACGTGTGTGTGCAAGAAAGGGGTGGTTGTTAATCCATGTTCATGGGCTCTTTACATATCTAATAAATTTAAATTTCTGGGGGATGGCGCCTAAATTTACATTTTTAATAAGTCTCCTCTCCCAAGGGGATTCTGATTCAGAGCCGCTAATCCTAAATCCCCAATATACACATATTTCTTTTCCAAAATGTTCATACAAATGCAAATGCCAAATTGTTATTAACATCATTGTCATAATTAATTTAAAATGATTAATGAACATGGCTTTAGTTTTCCTGGTTTAATTATTTGCTAATGATACTAGTTTAATTAATTGTTCATGTCAACAAATATATGATTCCTGTTTTCAAAGCTTTTCATAATCCCATCCGGAAAACAGATCTTTTATCAATGAAAGGCATGGCCCACCTGTCACCATTTTATATTGCACTGATTTGCTAATTTGATACTATCTGAACAATGCTATACTCATTTCTGTTTTCAGCTTTTTATTTGGAAGTTTCTCAGTCTAAACATATCTGAAGGATTTATATCTAGTATGTTTGCCTAAGCATTCACAAGCATGGACTCCTCTGAAGAAAATGAGCACCTTTAGTAATACAAATGAACACATATTTTTTATGGGAGGGGGTGGAGAATGTGAAGTTATAAATATTTTAACATTATTCATAAGGAAAGAATCCTCTCCTCAGAAGCAAAAACTATTTTTTTCTCAACTCTTAGAATTAAAAAAGCCTAAATATTTTAACTTTCCCTGGAAAACTGAATTGAATAGTTCATTGTTACCAAAGTCCCTAAACTTATCCCTTAAGAAGTGAAGGGCTCTCTTCCACGATTCTACTGTGGTTTTTGACATCTATCTGCACAAAAGAGTAAAAAATGTAAACATTTCATTTCTGCTGGTGCATCCTGATACAAATGTATTCATTTCTGTGCTTATTTGCTTAAAGTCTTCAAATTGTTCTCATTCTGTTCACCTCTTTACAACCAGCCATTTGACAACCCTTAGACCATCATAGGTACTCAGTAAATGTATCTTTAATCTCTGAGACTTGGGTCATATCTTAGAATTTTAGAGATAGTGCACTGTCATCCTTATATACAACCTACAGGCAAGACACATTTTTCTTTGAAATATGTTCCTGCTGAATTTTAAGTATGTAGCCAGTAATTATCTTAACCCAAAATCTTGTGTGCAGAACAAACTACTTACTCATTTTTATTAATTGCCAAGATCTTGGACCTTGTATCTATCTCACAAGGTTGGTGGGAAATTTTCCTCTTATTCCACTGCTATTTTTACTAGGTCAGGAACCAAAGTATGAACTCAGGAAAGCATTGGGAACTGAAATGCAGATTTGGAGAAGAGAAAATTTAAAGGCATAAATGACTGCTGACATATGAATAAAATGTATCTCCTCAAAAAGTTCAGCTAAGTATTACCTCACATATCTGGGAAAGACATCTGGCTTCAAGATGGCAGGCTAAGTAAATGAAGGAGACTGAGGACAGATTAAATCTTGATGCTATTAAAAAATCCAATCCTGCATATGTATTAAAAATTTAAAGCAAACCACTATTTTAGAAATAGACAGTAAAACTTCTACACTTATAGAGAAGTAAATGGAACAAAAATGTAATCAGGCCAATAGAAATGTTATAAAACAAAATAAAAAAAGAGTATCAATATGAACCACCAAATAAGATGGCAGGAATAAGTTTAAATTAACAATAACAATAAATAGAGTTTGGTTAAAGTATGTCAGTAAAAATACAGCTATATTTTATTTACTGGACACATGTCCAAAACATAGTGCCATAGGCTGATGGAACATAAAGAAATAGGAAAAATAGTCTAGCAAATACTAACAAAAAGAAAATAGTTTACCTTTAACAACATTCAGAATTCAAGGCATAGAGTATTAAAAGGATCAAAGAGAGGTATTTTTTTTCTATAAAAGGAACTCTCTTCCTCAAGATTATACAGTAGTCATGATCCTTAAAGAATGACTAAACTTACAAAATTCAGTTAAAAAAATATGAAAACTTTAGTCAAGTTGGAGATTTTAAAATATTTTATTAATAGACATGAAGTAAATAAAATTCTAAAAGTTTTAGATAACAAATGAGTTTGATTTAATCGATATTTATAGAATTATTTGCACACAAAATAGATGTTATAGTTTTGTAAAGACTCAAGCATTTCAAAAGACAAAAGTAACTGCATACTAGTGTCATAATAATCTTGAACAAATTACAAAAATGGAGAAATAACTATGCAATATGCAATAAATATAAAAGAGGACAACAAAATGAAAGCCAACATCTTGCCCAATGGCAGTGTTGTCTAATGAACTTGGAAAAATCTCATGGGTCAAATCTCATCAATCTGGAAATTGCTAATATTTGGATTTAGAATAAATAGCCAACTATATATAAAAATATGTATGGTACTGTACCTCAGAGAAAATATAGAACTTAATTAAATTAGAAGACAAAAAGATAAACAGCAAGTAATTTGAGATTTTGCTTCTGATTAGCATATAGAACGGTTGTAATACAGTTTTGCTTCCATGATAACACCAACAGCAATAGCCACTTGCAGATGAGTTTAGAACTGTGGCGAATTCTACAGCTGGAGGTGAATATCTTGTCTGAATTCTAGCAAGTGGAGACTCAATCTGCTTTAGATGGACAGACTGAAAGAATAGAAAGAAGTCAACGGGTTGAAGAAACATATCAAGATCTGGAAGAGCCCCAATACCCAAAATGAATGGATTAATCCAATAATACGTTCACGACACATAGCTTCCCTTTCCAAATTCTACAAAGAAAACAGGAGTGGAAAATGGGTTCAAACAAGAGGAAAGAGTCCTGTTCTAATAAGAGGAAAGAGTCCTGTGCATTCTGTGGTAATTGAATTCTAAGGCTTTCAGGTAAATTCCCTGTTAAATGAAGTGACCCAAAAATGCAGCTACCATCTTCTAGTTCAAAGGGTCACTATATTAAAAAGCCAGATGTGTGAGAGGTAGGGTTTCGAAGACATAACTGGAGAAACCTGTCTAATTAAAATCAAGAAACGGCATCAACTTAACTTGACTCTAAGATGAATCTGAATAATCAGTCTTTCATTGTAGCTGTTGCAGAGGAAGAGATGTGCCCAGTCTCTGAGGGGAAAAAAAAAAACAACAACAAAAGCCTACAAAATTTTACACTTCAATCTCCACTGTTCTTGTATACAATGTATTGTATTTCTTCTAATTCTTCAGATAGTTCCCTTTTGTTCTTTAAACATATTTAAAACAGCTCATTTAAAGTCTTTGTCTATTAAGTTCAATGCCTGGGTATCCTCAGGGAAAGTTTCTATCAGTCCTTCTCTTTCCCCCTGAATATGGGATATATTTTTCTATTTCTCCACATGTCCTATAATTTATTTCTTTTGAAAGTTGGACATTTAAAATAGGTTTGTTGTTGCTGTTTCTTGTTGTCATTTTCTAGTTTAATAGCTTTCCTGGATAAACTCTTTGAAAAAGTCTGCATCTTTTAAGTCTGTATATTTATTTTTACTGTATGGCCACTGAGGTCTGTGCTCAGTTAGCTTAATGATTAGCTAATGATTGTATAGAGATTTCTTCTAATGCCTGAAGCAAAAAAGTCTCTGAGATTTTGTGAGAGGTCTCTGATTTGGGGGGCATTAATTTAATGTTCAGGTAGCCACTTTATAAGTCCCCTTTCACCTTTTCTCCTATTTGTGCAGAACTTCAAATTCATCCAGAGGTGAGAGCTTAGGGCCCTCTCAGGTCTTTGATGGCCACAGCACATGGTCTTCCAGATTACTAGAAATATGTCAGAGCTTTTCAAAGACTTCTATGTATATGTCACTCAAAAACTTTTAGGTTTTAGACCCGTTTGATGTTTCTCCTATTTGTGATTGTTATCTCAGGCATCTGGGATGTTAAACAATTACGACTGATTGTATTTTGTCAAACACCCTCAGGGAAAGGTTGTTTACATTGGGTCAGCTCTGTGTCAGCCAAATAAAGACAAGCCTTGATAGTGGGATTGCCCAAGAAGCTGCCAGACAGGTCAAATAATAACCCTTCTCTAGGAATTGGGCTTTTGAAGAGTTCTAACCCTGTTCTTTCACCCTCAGAGGCTGTTAGGCCACTGCTTTTCAGCATAATTGTGAAAGTAATGCTTTCAAGATTACCATGGGACTGATGAAAAGGTCATGGAAATAAAGAAAGCAAAAATAGCACAAAGATCACTGTTTGTTTGTGTGTTTTTATAAACTAAGATTCAACCAGTTTTCCTGAATAAATACTCTACATGTTGCTGAACATCTCTGGTTAATTTTCAGAGTTCTGGAAATGTTGATTTTGACAATTTTATGCTTGATCACTGCTTCTATGGAGGAGAGGATTGTTAGAAGTCCTTATTGCACCATTTTTAATGGACATCAAGCAAAAAGTTCTTACGTTTGACACCAAAAAGCATGATCCATACAATAAAATAAAAGTTTATACATTAGACTTTGTTCACATTAAATTCTTTCTCTGTAAAAGCCTGTTAAGAGAATAACAAAACCAAAGTCACACAGTGAGAGAAGTTTCTACAAATCACATATGACAACAGACTTGTATCTAGAATGTATGGAAAACTTTCAAACTTCGATATTAAAAACAATTAAATTAGAAAGTAAGCAAAAGACTTGAGCTGAAATTTTATCAAAGAGAACATACAGACTGAAAATATGTATGTACAAATATGTTCAACATCATTAGTCACTAGATAAATTCAAATGAAAACCACAGTGGAATATCTCTACACAACTATCAGAATAGCCAAATTAAAAATATTGATAATACCAAAAGTTGGTAAGAATGTGGAAAACCAGATCTCTCCTATATCACTGGTGAGAATATAGTTACAGGCACTCTGGAAAATAGTCTGGTAGTACCTTTTAAAATTAAAAAGGGATTTACCATATGACCCAGAAAGTGTACTCTTGTATATATCTACCAAATTAAGGAAAAAAATGAGTGAAAATATATTTTCGTGCAGAACCTTTTTTATGAATATTCCAGTTAGGAATAACAATACAATAATAATAACAAGGAATAACCTTGTACAATGAATATTCCTAGCAACTTTATTATAGTAGCCCCAAACTATCCAAATGTTCTTCAGTGGGTGAAGAGGAAAAAAAAAAAAAAGCTAATACCAAAAGGACATACACTGCATGGTTCTATTCACATAACATTTGTGAAATAACGTTACAAAGAAGGAAAACAAGTTAATAATTGCTTAGAGTTAGGATGCAGGGCAAGAGCTTGTATGCTATAAGGAAGTAGCATAGAGAAGTCTTGTGATGGTACAAGACAATGTATATATAACTGGTGAAATTGGAATAAGCTCTGTGGGTTGTGCCAATGATGATGCAGAGCTACAAATTAAATATTAGCCATTCATATCAAGCAATATGTTAAAAGAACAATGTATTATGAGGATGAGAGGATAATTAATTATCTACTAAATAGTCAGAATCTTCTCTAGTAACAAAACCCTAATTTTAATCTAGTCACTAACATGACCAGCTTAAAAAAAGTATATTCCTCTCAATCTCCTGGCGTTTGGATAGATAATGAAATGCTAGAAGAAACTGTGGGTTAGGACTACTAAAAAATTATTAACCTACATCTCTCTCTCTCTCTTTTTTCATTTTTCTTGCTTATGATGAGGACCTGATGCCTACATCTCTACTGGTAATTGTGGGTCTATGAGGAAAAACCAAAAGAGGAAAGAGATGTGCTCCTTTATATCCTTAGGTTGCTCAACTAATGCCAGCAACTGCTTTCCACTAGACTTGATTATTTCAGAAATATAAGTCCTGGGTGCCTGGGTGGCTCAGTGGGTTAAAGCCTCTGCCTTCAGCTCGGGTCATGATCTCAGGGTCCTGGGATCGAGTCCCACATCGGGCTCTCTGCTCAGCAGGGAGGCTGCTTCACCCTCTCTCTCTGCCTGCCTCTCTGCCTACTTGTGATCTCTCTCTCTCTCTCTGTCAAATAAATAAATAAATAAATAAAATCTTTTAAAAAAAAAAAAAGAAAAGAAATGTAAGTCCTTAGCAGTAATTTTTGCCCATGGGTCCTGTCCCTGTGCTTTAATAAAACCATAATTTTGCCCCAAAAAAAGAAAAAAAAATGTAAGTCTTCGTGTGTTTAATCCACTATAGTCAGGTCTCTCTTACTAGCAGGTGAATGCAATTCCTAACTGATACAATAATCAAGGTTTATCCATGTATTGTAAAGATGGAACAACACGAGAAATTCTTTCAAAGGAATTCTCTTTGTTTAGAGAACTAAAGGAGAAAATTATATATTTTAATGGATGCTGATTAAGAATTTTATAAAATCTAATACACATTCATGAAAACAATTCTTCAAAAATGAGTAGAAAGATACTTTAATTCATTAAGAGCTATCTGACAAAAACCCATGCAGACATATTTAATAGTGAAATATAAGAAACATGCTTAGTAATGTCAGAAATAGGAACAGAATACCATCATTACTATTACTGATAATTATGCTAGAGACTCAAGTTAAAATAGTAAAAGAAAAAAATGGTTCAAAGATTGGAAAGTTGATGGTCTTCCTAGAACACTTAAGAGAATCAACTAAAAAACAGTAGAACTGATAAAAGAACTTAGCAAGTTGGTTGGATAAAATTCCCTATGCAAAAATCAACTTTTCCTATTTTTCATGAGTAAGAATTAAAAATAAATTAGAGAATAAGGAGCTGTCTATAACATATCAAGAATATAAAATACTTGGTTTTAAAAGAACTAAAAATTGTAAGATATATAGAGAGAAAATAAAACTTTATTCAATGATATAAATAGATCTAAATTAACATAACTATACTATGTTCATAAATGGTAATACTCAATATTAGGAAAATATTAGCCCCTCATTAGTCCAATCGAGAAATCTATATAAAAACAAAAATGAGATTATTTTATACAAAATTTAAAAAACAAGTCTTGTAACAAAGTGTCAGTAAAAATGTGGAAAACAGCTCCTCACCAAAGCTATTTTTAGAGTATGAATACATTGATTTACTCACTTAGGCAGAAATTTGAAAGTACAATTAAAACTAAATTTTCTGAGCCTGTGACCTTGCAATTCTATTTCTAGATATCTGTGCCTGAGGGCGAAAGAATGTTCACTGCAGCATTATTTGAATTATCAAGACACTGCAAACAAACTTAATGTCTTTGCTAAAGAAGTTTAAATCACATATGAAACATATATTTTACGGAGTACTGTCTATAAATTGAAATACACAATCCACAGGTATCAACACAGAGTTAACTAAAAGTTACATATTGTACAATACATAGAATATGATAAATCTAAATAAAACAAATACACTAAACAATTGGAAACCCACACATATACACCAACTAAAGTTAAAAAACAAATTGGAAATGTGTACCAAAGACATAGTACTGATTACTTCAGGGAAATGGGAGAGCATACTGGAACTGAGGATAAAGGTCAAAGGAATTTTAAATTGAGGTCTAATGTGTTTTGGAAAATGTAAACAGAAATTGGAATTATGCATTAGTTGTGCCATTAAAATTGAAATCAAAGCATCTGGTGAATATTTGCATAAGTGGATTTTGATGGTGCTCAATTAAAGAGTAGAACAAAATTTCATACCACACTGAATTAATACTGATATACTTACCAGAAATTTATACTTGACACATGGTAGGGGGCACCTATAAGAATGAATCACCAAATAATGCAGTAAGTGTTATAATAGTATTGGAAATAGAAAATAGGAAGTTGCTAGTTTTCTCTTAGGAAATATTAGGAAGTAAATTTGAGTTCTGAATTTGAAGGGAAAATAAGAATTTTAAGTGAAGTGGGCCAAAGTGAGCACAGTGATTGCAGGGCAGGGGACCAGCCTGTATGGAGGATGTAAGTCCTGAGAGGGTCTGACATATTTGAAGAATTGCATGATTGAAGGCTTAAGCTTATACGAAGACAAAAAGGTCAGAGCGGCTATAAAGAGAACAGAAGCTAGAGATCAAAAGTAGGTGCCAGACTGTGGGGCTTTCCTGCTGTGGAAAGACCTATGTTATTTTCCGGATATTGAGCTTTTCTCAACATTTTCTACTTTTTCTAACCACTCTCAAATTTCTAGTTCAGATCCTATGATGCCTTCCTCATCTACTTCAATCCATTTTGAATTTTCTTTTTTAAAATGCTTTTAGTGCCTGTAGTCTGTATCCATCATTTTGATACTTTAAAACTTTCACACTATTTCAGGAGTCTTGGCTACCCTCTCCCACATCCCCCCCAAAAAAAGAAAAAGAAAGAAAATTAAATTGGGTTATAGAATTTTCTTGTATCTTGAAATGACTAATATTGGTGTTCAGAACACAATGGATTCCTGTATTTTCTAAGTTGAACTGAGAGGAGTTGAAGAGGTTCTTTCTAGGTACTTGGACAAAATTAACCATTATTATTGACAACAGTGTTAACAAAGAGTAAGGGCACAAGAAGTACTTTAACATCCATTCTGTTTATTACTTAGCTGTAGCTCTTGAGAAGGTTGTTTATCTTCTTGGACTCATTTTCATCATCTATAAAGTAGGAGTGATAATGCACTTAATTTCGGTTGGCTGTTTGCTGTATGCTAGAAACATTGCTAATTTTTTTTTAAAACACATACCAGGTACAAATTGGCATTGTGAAACTTATATAAAATAATTGCTACATTTCTTTAATCTTCTAAATCAAATCAAATCTAGCTTAATTTCCACTTACCAGGGTTTATGAGAAAAACATTCTGAATAGTCCTCCACTTCCCAGTCATGGGATTGATATGAATTTTAGGTTTACACAATCCAGAGAAGCTGGACTTAACTTATTCTATGTGTGCATCATTTTATGTGCTTATTATTCAATTTTAGAGGCCCATTTTAAGGCAGGTGGCATTCTCCTCTAGGATTTTGATGGTTTCCTGTCTCACATTTTGCTCTTTCGTCCATCCAGATGGCTAACAGACATATGAAAAGATGCTCAACATTACTCATCATCAGGGAAATACAAATCAAAACCTCACACCTGTCAGAATGGCTAAAATTAACAACAGGAAACAACAGGTGTTGGCAAGGATGCAGACAAAGGGAAACCCTCTTGTACTGTTGGTGGGAATGCAGACTGGTGCAGCCACTCAGGAAAACAGTTCTGGAGGTTCCTCAAAAAGTTAAAAATAGACCTATCTAATGATCCAGGAATTGCACTACTAGGTATTTACCTAAAGGATATAAAAATACAGATTCAAAGGTATATGTACCCTGATGTTTATAGCAGCATTATCAACAGTAGTCAAACTGTGGAGAGAGCCCAAATGTCCATCAACTGACAAATGGATAAAAAGGATGTGTATGTGTGTGTGTGTGTGTGTGTGTGTGTGTGTGTGTGTGATGGAATATAATTCAGCCATCAAAAAGAATGAAATCTTGTCATTTTAATCGACATAGATGGAGCTACAGTGCACTATGCTAAGTGAATTAAATCAGAGAAAAACAAATACCATATGATCTCATTCATATGTTGAATTTAAGAAAGAAAACAGAAGGGGAAAAGAAAGAAAGAAGTTTCCAAGCCATAAGTGATTCTTTTTTTTTTTATTACTATGTCAATTAGCCAGAATACATTACATCATTAGTTTTTGATGTTGTGTTCAACAATTCATTAGTTGTGTATAACACCCAGTGCTCATCACGGCACATGTCCTTCTTAACTTTTAATGATGGAGAACAAACAGGATTGATGGAGGGAGGTGGCTGGAGGATGGGCTAGATGGATGATGGGTATTAAAGAGGGCACTTGTGATGAGCAGTGGGTGTTATATGTAAGTGATAAATCACTGTATTTTTCCCGAAACCAATATTGCACTCTATGGTAACTAACAAATTGAAAAAAAAAAGGCAGGTGGCTTTGTAGCTCTTGATATTTTTTCCCTCCATTCTTTCCATACCAAATCAGTATCCAGCACTTTGCTGTAAGCCAGTAGCTCTCAGTGGGGATGAGGGGAACGTGGCTCTCTAGGAGACATCTGGCAACGATGAGAGAGATTTTGGGTTGTCACAACTTGGAGCGGAAGTGCTAACGGCATGTAGTGGGTAGAAACCAGGAATGCTGCTAACCGTCTTACAATGCAGAGGACAACCCCTGACAACAAAGGATTATGGTGCCTTATATATCAATAGGGCCAAAGTTGAGAAACTGTGCCCAGGTACCACTGACACTATAGACAGACTCATGGGAATGCTTCTGTTTGCTAAGAACCAAGGAGTGTGACCAGAATTCAACTGATCCCAGAATCTGCTAAGCCTCCACCTGCTTCAGATAGGGCCCCAACTACTCCCTTCTTCCTCAAAATGCACTAGCTTCCCTTCCTATTCCCAACTCTGCTGAAATTGCAGGTTCCTTTCAAACAAATACCAGTTTGGTTCTTGCAAACAAAGACTAGTTTAAGATTTTCTTAAAGATGGATCTTGAAACCCAGACAGGGTGTTATTCTGAAGTAAGGAAGCCCAGAAAATAGCAGACTGGCTCAAGAAAAACAGTATTTCATTAAGTGGTCCTATAATACTTTCCAAATAGAAAACTGAGACTTGAGAGCAGTAAGGCTACTTTTCTATGACCGCTAAGTGATTAAAGAGCTGTAGTCATAATTGAAAGCTCAGTTTAGGAGTTCAATGTTATCTTTGATAAGAAAAGATCATATTTATCTGTGACGTTGATAGATGGCCTTAAGTCACTTTTGAGATCACTTCATCCAGGTAAACTTAAAACAGATGAAATATAATACATGTTTCCCTGTAGCACACGTTTTATTTTAAAATATTTTAATGAAATAAGAAAAATATATTTTAGTGAAACATAATAGATATGCTCAAAAGCACCCAAATGTGTGCAGTTTGATGAATTATTACAAGTTGCACCCATGTAACCATAAGCAGATCAAGAAACAGTATATTACCAGTACCTCAGAGGCCCTTTTGAGTTTCTCTCTAGTTAAGAACCACACCCTCTCCCAATCTAATATAGGTTTTCACATTTAGGTTACCTGCTGGTGCCTCTCAGGGGCCCATTATAATACCAACAATATAAAATTATATTTTCTCTTTTTTCTCATCTTTTTTCTGCTCCCTCCCTCTCACCTCCTTTTTGCTCCCTCCAGCCCCTCCCTTACTTCCTCTATTCTTGGCTACCATGAGTTCACTATATGTTTTCTTTCAATATCTTTAATAAGTCTGGATAAATAGAAAAAAGAATAGGCATGAAGTAGAGAACTATTATGGCAGAAGGAAAATATTGCAACCACTATCACAGTAATGCTAGTTGCTCATCTAAATCCATTACTGCCAAGTAACTGGGTCCTGTAGAAGTTGTCATAGCAAACATGAATTTTAGAATAAAGTGTCCTATACTGGAAGAAAGCCATATAGACTGACAAAAAAGGTAAACAGAGAAATGACAGGCAGTATTAAAAAAACAAAAACTGGGGCACCTGGGTGGCTTAGTTGGTTAAGCATCTGCTTTAGGCTCAGGCATTGATCCCAGGGTCCTGGGATCTAGCCCCATATCAGGCTCCCTGTGCAGCGGGAAGCCTGCTACTCCCCCTCCCTCTGCTGCTCCCCCTGCTTGTATGCACTCTTTCTCTCTATCAAATAAATAAATAACATCTTAAAAAAAAAACACAACAACAAAACAAAACAAAAACTGTCCCTCCTGCATTCTTCTTTCTTCTGTGTTGCTTTGCATTGTGTTTAACCTTAAAAATCAATAATTTATCACTTCCAAATATTCCATAGACCAATTTTCCCCTCGTCTAGTAAAGCTTGGTAACGTTTAAGCAATTAGGGAATTGGCAGAATATGTGAATTACAGATCGTGATTGATCCTCTTTTTTTAACAGTGAAACTGAGGGATGGAAGAAATAGGAGTTAAACCTGTTTTATAAATTAATTATATTGCCACAGGGCTTTATGCTGGGCAGCTATTATGTTTCACAGGGTGAATCTGATGAGTGAAATACCCAAATCTGGGGAATAATCAGCCATATGAAATTGGAGCTTTTCTTGTTAAAAAAATGCAATTTTATTTCTATGAACATTCAGCTCTTCAAACTAAGTGAAAAGCCCTGTGAAACAGAGGCCTTGCTGACTCTAATAGAATAAGGCACATCTATCTGTAATTAGCACATTAATTGCTTTAGGACAAATGGTGAGTACTACAATATTTGAAAACAGTAGAAATAACCATTCCTAGGATCTTTTTCACCTGTGAATTTGCTTAACTTGTCCTTTCCTCATAAATAATGTAAAATCTGAGATTCAGTAAAACTTCCATGTATTTGGACTATCAGAATTCTATTAAGCAAAATAATCCTATAAAAATCTGGGGAAATTACTACACTTTCTAAGTGCCTGGCCATACCAACAAATCAGCTGTTTTTCAGTTGATTTAGCTTCTAAGTCCATCTTAACATGGCATAATCTACTTAATGAACCATACTGTGATTGAATGGACCATTAAGACAGCCCCAAACTGTCCGAATTTGGATCTTAGGTCTTTCTCATTGGAATGTGAGGGAAAATTTGTTGTCTACTTTTTCCTACAAAACTTTACAGATACTAAAGTATCTGTACTTTTGGAGAACAACAATTCTGTCAAATACATTTATGAAATAGAAGTTATTCTACTTTACAATTATTTATTAATCTCCACTGAACATTATTTTTTAGTATTTTCTTTCTTCTGACTGGGATTTTCATTAACCTCTCAACTGATGAGTTAATTTAGGATACAATTGAGTGGTCATTCCTGATATTCTTGGAACAAAACTTTTCTTCTCATTATTCATAGGTACCACCATTACATAACCTCTTTTTTTTTTAAATAATAGAACTTTACACAAAATAATAATTCTATAATTTCTTGAAATAATTTTGGTCTCAACTTGGTATACATGAATATTACAAAGACAAATATCAGTGCATTATATATATTTAGGGTAATACAATTTGAACTCAGGTTTTCAAAAAGATAAATCATAACCTTTAACAAGATTTTTCTAGGGCAAAAATCGAGATTATGTATATGAAAGTATTTGGAGAGTGCTTAAAATCAATGCTAATGCTCCGTATTTGTCCTGTGGTTTTGGCTGCCCTCCCAGTATAGACTGCAATTTAACAAGCATAGTAGTATCTGTCTCTACCACCTCATAGCAGGAATTAATTTTCCTAGTTAACTAGTCAGTGATATAGGAAGATCCTGAAAAAAGGAGACAAATTTACAAATGCTGGATTTGGGAAGGGCCTTCGGGAAAATTCCTGAGCCAGTATCCTGACCTGATTGGAGGAAGGGATGAAGAGATCTCGGGATTTGGGTCTCTGGGTAGTGAGAGATAGTACTTGTAACATTTCAGTTCAATATATTTTATAGTTTTGTCTAAAGGTAATCCAGAGGAGATGGTTTTCTCATGGTGCACTATGATTACACTGAGCGGGACCTAACAAGATACCTCATCTAGTAATTATTCATAGATGGGGTTCTCAATAAATACCTGACTGAGGAATGAAGAAAATAAAGGTGTAGATCTCACACATTTTGAGGTTTTTGTTAGTAATATATTTTGAAAAATGTCTCTTCTTTGTTCCCTTCTTTATTTTTGGCGCCTGGAAATAAACTGATTCACATGAATGACATGCTCTCTAAACCAAATGTTTTAAATTAGAGTGAGTTAGTTTAGTACACATTCTAACTATTCATTCTGTCCACTTTTCAAATAGTATTAAGTTAACTGAAATTTATAACACTGTGTGTGTGAATTCTGAATACCCAATTCCTACTTCCATTCTATTAATAAATGTGACTATCACTTGCATTAAATAGTAATAACTCTCCTAACTTTCTAGAAGTTATACTATATTGCTTATATTAAGAGAGAAAAGCTGAAGCTGTTTTATTTCCCTTTTCAAATGTTTTATCTTTCTTTTCATGGCATTTGTCTGTATACAAAAATAGAAGCTCTTTCTGTTTTATTTGAATAATAGCCTTCTCATTTTGTGCTTCATGAATATTTTTCTCACAATCCTTATTAAATAAATTTCCATGCTAAAATTTGGTTTAGTTATTTTGCTTACATCCTACGTTATTTTTAAGACTTCTCTCTTGAAAATGCATTTAGCTCAGCAATGTTAATGAAAGACTGCATTACAGGCATTTGCAGAAGCATCTGTAAATCATGAGATATGATGAAAATGTTTCACAAATACATATTCATGATTAATTTAATGGCATGACAAGATAGTCCAAATGAGATACCTATGTATTATGAATAATTAACACCGTTACTCTATTAAAAATACAAGTTTAACAAAAATAATTTCTAGCCAGGATTCACAGTGAGTAAATTAATATGCTGTAATTACTTTTGTTGAACTTTAAGTTTCTCTGCCTGACCGTGTAAAAAGGAACGAATCTTTTATAAGAGAATTATACCCAGAATGTGAATCTCCCCCACTGCTATTATACCCCTTTATATCTCTTAAAATTGGCTGTTATTAAACAACCCAGTGTTGACATAGCTAGAATACAATATAACAATCCTTCCCTGTAACATCCCGTTGGATTTGTTATTGCTGAAGCCAAGCAGAGGGTGGCACTCTCCTCCACTAAACTCTCTCAATATGATCAATCAGGCTTATTCCAGAAGGCTGTTTGTGAGCCGCAGGAACACATAGGAAAAGGATTACATGATGGGCTATTCCCATTCAGGTTTTCATTTCAGTTATAATAAAATGGACTTGTTATTTCCCCCCTAATTCTGAAGTGGAGTCATTGTAAGATTCTTTTCTAAGTAATTCACAGTCTTCTTGATTGTGGTTTTTAAATTGGACAGGTTTTGTGTTATGTGTTACCTGTGTTACTATTCTCCCTTTTCTTCTTTTATGTCAGCAAACCACATCTCTCTCTTTCTTTCTCTTTTTTAGGCTTTTTATGTTTTTATTTTAATTCCAGTTAGTTAACATACAGTGTAATATTAGTTTCAGGTGTACAATATAGTGATCCAACACGTCCATATATCACCTGGTACTCATCACAGGTGCACCCCTTAATTCTCATCACCTTTTTAACCCACCTCCCCCCACCCACCTTCCCTCTAGTAACCATCAGTTTGTTCTCTACAAATGAGTCTGTTTCTTGATTTGTCTCTCTCTTTTTCCCCCTCTGTTCATTTGTTTTCTTTCTTAAATTCCACATATAAATGAAATCATATGATATTTGTCTTTCTCTGACCTATTTCATTTAGTATTATACTCTCCAGCTCCATCCATGTCATTGTAAATGGCAATATTTCATTCTTTTCTATGGTTGAATAATATTCCATTACATATATAATCTCGCATCTTTATCCATATCAAACGATGGATATTTGGGCTGCTTCTGTATCTTGCTATTGTAGATAGTGCAGCTATAAACACCGGGGTGCACATATCCCTTTGAATTGGTGTTTTGTATTCTTTGGATAAATACCCAGGAGTACAATTGCTGGATCATAAGGTAGTTCTATTTCTTTTATTGTTTTCTGTTTGTTTGTTTCGTTTTTTTTAAGAGAGGGAGAGAGAAGGGGTTGGTAGGGGAAAGGGAGAGGCAGAGAGAGAATCTCAAGCAGGCTTCATGCCCAGCATGAAGACTGCTGACAGGGGCTCCATCCCACAATCCTGAGATCATGACCTGAGTTGAAATCAAGAGTCAGATGCTTAACTGACTGAACCACCCAGGCGCCCCTCTATTTTTAATTTTTTGAACCTCCATACTGTTTTCCAGAGTGGCTGCACTAGTCTGCATTCCCACTAATAGAGCATGAGCATTCCTTTTTCTCCACATCCTCACCCACATCTGTTGTTTATTGTCTTGTTGATTTTAGCCATTCTGACAGGTATGAGGGTGTTATCTCATTGGAGTTTTTTTTGCATTTCCCTGATGGTTACATGATGATGAACATCTCTTCATGTGTCTGTTGGCTATCTTTATGTCTTCTTTGGAGAAATGTCTATTCATTCTTCTGCCTTTTTTTTAAAAAATTGGATTATTTGTTTTTTGAGGCATTGAGTTTTATAAGTTCTTTATATAATTTGGATACAAACTCTTTACCAGATATGCCATTTGCAAATATCATTCCCCTATTCTGTAGGTCGCTCTTTAGTTTTGTTAACGGTTTCCTTTGCTGTGCATGAATCTTTTATTTTGATGTAGTCCCAATAGTGTATCTGCAAATCACATATATTTTTTTAAGATTTTATTTTTTCATTTATTTGACAGAGAGAGAGAGAGAGAGAGAGAGAGATCACAAGTAGGTAGAGAGAGAGGGGGAAGCAGGCTTCCTGCTGAGCAGAGAGCCTGATTCGGGACTCGATCCCAGGACTCTGAGATCATGACCTGAGCCGAAGGCAGAGGCTTTAACCCACTGAGCCACCCAGGCGCCCCTGACATATCTTTTTTAAAACATGAAATACATCTGGTTATAATGATGGGTTGCTTCTTTCTATGCTTCATCAAAGAAGAGCTGTGTTTGACTTGATTTTATTCTTTGATACAAAATCCCCCTTATTGTTCTCTTCTCCTTCTTTATCTTAATTTCCCCTTTCCTCCTTCCCTTCCTTTTTACTTCCTTCCTTTTGTTTCCTTTTTCCTTTTATTCTCTTAGGCGAAGCACTTTTACGGTAGGTGGAATAATAAGTACCTAAATATGTCCATTTCATAATCCCTGGAACCCGTTAGTGTTACCTTATATGGCAAAAGGGACATTACAGATGTGACTGAATTAAGATTCTTGAAATGCAGAAATAATCCTGGGTTACCCAGCTGGGCCCATTGTGATTATAATGGTCCATATAAGAGGCATGCAGTAGTTCGGGCTAGAGGAGAAGGCAGTGTGATGATGAAAACAGAGAAAAGCACTTTGAAGATGGAGGAAGAGACCACCAGACAATACAGGCAGTTACTAGAAACTGAAAGAGGCAAGGAGATTAATTCTTCCCTCAGAGCCTCCCCAAAGAACTAGTGCTGCCAACACCTTGACCAACGAAATGAATTTCAGACTTGTGACCTCCAAAACTGTAAGCATAAAAATTTGTGTCATTTTAAACTTCTGTTTGTGAAAATTTGTTATAGTAGCAACACCAATCTAATACAGCTTTCAAGGAGAAAAATCAAACACACACTAAGAATCTCGTATTATTACATAAACTCTTAAAGAAAAAATGAAAATGATTAGAGACTAAACATTGAGCATTGAGGGAAAAACTTTCCTTCCAGAAAGGAATTCGATCCAGCAGAGTGTAGGTAGGCGGGTGGCATGAAGTTCAGTGTAGGAAAACAGAGTAAGATCTTAAAGGCAAAATGCCATGAACCATATCTGCCCCATATTAAGAAAGGGAGACCTCTGAGTGATGCATATTGGCTGCAGAACCAGGTTTGCCAGCTGTGTAAACATTGGGCTGGTGAGTGGTACACCCGTCTGGGGATGACAGCCTCCAGCTACCTCGCGAGGTAGAACATCAGGGTTTAAGGCAATAGTAAGGAAGAGGGGAGCCATACATAAAGTGTTAGTAACTCTATTAGAAGGGAAGGGGAGAAACAGGAGGAGGGAAGTAGAAATAAGAATTCTAACAAAATGTGAGCTAACACTTATGAAATACTATCTGCCAGGAATGTCTTAAGTGCTCTGCATGTGTGAAATAACTTATTACTCACAACCATACAAGAGGGATCCTATAATCACCACATTATATAGATTAGGAAACTGGAGTTCTGAGAAATTACATAATTTGGCAAAGGTCATGGAAGCTTTGGCCAAACTAGATCCAAACTGATGCCTAACTCAAACTGATGCCTAGAGTTAGGCATCTAACTTTAGAGTTTCAGATGCCTAACTCTAAAACTGAGCCCTTCCCTTGCCTTCTGTTGAACAGAACTTGCTTTGACCTTGAGTATAATTGGAGCTCACTCTATCTTTATTATTTTATTTTATTATTTACTGTGTCACAGTTACCACTGCTGTCATTAGAAAGCCTATAGTCACACTTCTGTGGGACTTTAAGAATTAAAAACAATTCTGTTAAAAGATAAACATAAGCAAAATTTTAAGAGCTTGTTTTGCAAAATTCTGTTGGAATCAGATTCCAAACCAGAAGTGTTTAGGAGCACTCCACTGAGAGGAGCTAGGGGAAAAAATTTTACAGAAGAGGTGGAAGTAAAGCAAGGAAATCATTTGTTTGTCTACAGCTAAGTGGTCACTTTATTTGGGAAATCCTATTTCGCTGTTTGTGATGGGTTGTCTTCCGGTTTTGATTTCTTAACCTTGATGCATTAGAATCTCAGGTTTTGGTTTGCTTATGTAGGCTACTAAGTCAGTGAAGTCACTTCAACCTAGAGTCTCCTTATTTAATTAATTTGACATCTTGTATTGGAGCAATACTCAATTCTAGTTCCTGCAGATTTACAACGTTTCACTCTTAACTTGATTTATATAAATCGTTGTAAGTATGTAAAATCAATAAAAACATATGCAGTCTTGCTTCTTTTCTATTATATTTGTAACATGAAATTCATGGAGCTATATTTATATTTG
Source organism: Procyon lotor (assembly GCA_028646535.1). Classification (NCBI taxonomy): domain Eukaryota; kingdom Metazoa; phylum Chordata; class Mammalia; order Carnivora; family Procyonidae; genus Procyon; species Procyon lotor. The sequence goes on from CM053616.1 coordinate 30,166,523, forward strand.
GTGCCAAAACTCAAGGTTATAAATAGCCTTGTAAATTAATCATTGTTTAATTGTTTTATTTTTGTTGTTGTAAAACCCAGATTTTATGCATTTGCTTAAAAAGTCATAGTCGTGATCATTTAAATTTCTAGTTAAGAGTATGAGACATAACTGATGTTTTATTTGATCAAGAAACATTCTTCAGACAAATGTTGACTATTTAAAGGATAAACCAATACATGTAATTAGGGAATGACACTCTTTTGTGTTTCCTCCTCCCTTCTTAAGGAAGGCACATCCCAAGACAATGGTAACATCTTATCTTTGTGAAGACAAATAAGGAGTTAGAGGTATTCAGCATGAAATAAAAAGAGACAGACAAGGAAGTGGAAGAGGCCCCCTTCACAGTACAAAGTATCTGTGTAATAGACACATTACTCATAGAAGTCAAAACCTCCCTCAAGATGGCTTGCTATAAAAAGTTTGGTTTCCAAATACAGAGGAACAAAGGTGGTAAAGGAATGTTGAGACCACAGGATGAAAAGGGAATAGGGTTCCAGTAACTCTTTCCACTGACTCCTATGACAGAGATGGCCTCTTGGTACACACAACTTACACTGAAGAGCCTTCACATGTTAATAAACTAGACCAAAATTTGAAAAGATAGAAAAATTTCAGGTTCTTTGCATCCTTTTCTCACCTCATAGATTGCATTTGGTTTGGAAAATAAAGCAAAACTGAATAAAAAGAATGCTTTGTCATATTCTGGACTATCTGTTCACCTAAGAAAGCTATGTATTTTTTGATTATCTACCATACTCTTGCATTATTAAGAGTGGTTCTTGAACAATTAATCTTGTAATACTGAAAAGATAAAAGTATTTTGGGGAAAAAAAGAGTGGTTCTTGTGATTTTATGTATAGAGGCAGAGCAAAATACTTTATTATGTGAGGAGGTTCAAGGAAGCATTGTTTTGATGACCAACAAATCTCCCACTTTTAAGAACAGTTAAAGCCGATTTACTTAAAAGCTGTAAGACTCAGCTGAAGTTCCAAGATGATTGTGACACAACTATTCCAGAAGAATGTTCACCTAGTTGAACGTGTAAAGTCTTTCTGTGGCTGATGACTAGTGGAAAATATGAAATAACTTAATAAAGATCTGAGCAATTCTAGAAACTTGTAAATGTATACACATTAGTGACTCATGCTTTTCTTTTTAATTAAGCAAAACTGAGTTTATTAAACTTAATGCAGCAAGAACACTGTCTTGACAGTTTTAGTGCTGTATAAAAAAAGAGGAAACTATAGACGGGAATTTATAAAAATTTTAGGGCCAAGACAGGGTAGTGCTTTTAAATGTAACTTTTTATTTGAGATAATTATAGATTAACATATACTGGTAAGAAATGATACAAAGAGCCCATGTATCCTTTACTTCAATGGTAACCTCTGGCAAAACTATAGTGTAAAATCATAACCAGTGTAGTGACATTGATGCAATTCACGAATCTTTTTCAGATATCTGCAGTTTTACTTGTACTCCTCTTTTATGTGTTTGTATGTGCAGTTTTATCACATGTGTAGGTTTGTGTATCCACCATCACAATCAAGTATAAGACAGCTACGACACCACAAGGATCCTTCCTGTTGCCTTTTTATCACCACTTACTGCCTCCTTATCATCATCACACCACCTTTTCATCACTTCGAATGAAGCATGGAAACTTTAATTCCATTTGGGTCCCTTTATCTTCCCCACTTCTATTATTATTTTACTTTCTTTTTTATTGAAGTTCGGTTGACATACAATGTTATATTAGTTTCAGGTGTACAACACAGTAATTTGACAACTCCATTCCTTATGCTTGCTCTCTCTATATGTGTAGCCACCATCTATCATCATAAAACATTATTACAATATCATTGTCTGTATTTCCTATGCTGTACCTTTTCTCTCTGTAACTTATTCATTCCATAACTGGAAGCCTATACTCCCCACTATTCTTCACCCATGTTGTCCATGCCCTCCCATCTGGCAACCAACAGTTTATACCTTCTCTACTTTTAAATGTCATTATATTGACTATCAGCTAGTATAATCTTTGTTTCAGTCATCAGATATGATTGATAAAACTCATGAGGAGGATAATCTGTGACTGTATTTCTGCTTTTTCTATTGTTCTTTCTTCCTTTGTGTTCTTCCTGTTGCTCCAAGAGTCCTTCTTTTATCATTTCCTTTCTTTTTAAAGATTTTCCTCTTGCTATCTTTTAAGGATAAATCTGCCTGCAATGAATTCTTTGGTCTTTGACTGAGAATGTCTTTATTTTCCCTTCTCCTGAAGGGTCATTTGGCTGTGTATGGTATTCGTAGTTAACAGTTAGATTCCTATCTTCTGGGCTTCACTGTCAGTTTCAGATGAGAAATCCACTCTCTGGATTCCAATGGGTGCTCTGTAGTTAATGTGTCCATTTGATCTGCATATATGCAATATTTTTTCTCTGATTCAAAGTTTAATTATGTGGTGTCTTCATGTGGATTTCTTTTGGTTCTCTTATCTGGTTTTACTCCACTTTTGAATATACAGGTCTATTGGCCAATTTGGGAAATTTTCAGCCATTTGTGCTTTTTAAATCTTCTTTTATCCTCATACACCCTCCTCCTTTATGGAAGTGCAAGGATGCAAATGCTGTATTTTCTGCTATTGTCCCTTGGGTTCTGTTGATTTTCTCTCTGTTCAGAAATTCTAGTGATCTACCTTCAAGTTCACTGGTCCTATCCTGTAATTTTCACTCTATTATTGGCCCATCTAACTAGTTTTTAATTTCTGTTGTATTTTTCAGTTCCAAATTTCCACTTTTAACATAATTTCTATTTCTCGGTTGAGGTTTCCACTTTTTTTTAAATTTGTTTCAAGGTAATTTTTAATTGCTTATTGAAACCTTTTCATGATGGCCACTCTAAAATCCTTCTCAGATAATCCCAACATCTGATTCATCTGAGCATTGGTATTAGTTTGTTGTATTTTTTCCTTCAAGTTGTGATTTTCTTAAGTTTTTGGTACAATGGCAGATAGTCATCCTGTTTACATTTAGCTTGCACATCCTGAACTAATTTCTTGGGCTGTGGTCCCAAAAAGTTAAATTTCAGAGCCTTTGGAGTGCTATTTTGGTATGTTTAATTTATCTGGTATTGCTACTGGTCTCTGTTGGTGCTATTTGAGGGAGTGGAAGGAGCTTCCACAGACTAGGCTGGTTGATGCCTTCCAAGCTGGGTACACTTCCTGGGTTGGGTGCTTTCTGCAGAGGGATTCCTCTTTACCTTCTCCCACCCTATCCCACTGCCCTAATATCTCTTGTTGGAGAGCAAATTCTCGCCCTGTCAAAGGAGAGCCCTTCCTGGACTTGACATTTGCTGTGATGGGACTTGCCTTCCTGGGAGAGATGAGAGATGGAGAGCACTACTGGGCCAGGTGCCTGTTGTGGCAGGAACCACCTTTCTAGTGCTATGTGGTCACCTGGTATCTCTTAGTGGGGAGGCGGGGGGGAGGTAAGTAATCTCAGAACAACTGTACTTTCCCTGTCTGCTATCATCAGTAGACAGGGGAAGTATCATCAGTATCATCAGTAGGGCTCTCTATCTATCACTCTTGCCAGTGCTGTTGAGTTTGCCTGTTGTTGGTGTTGGTTTGATTCAGGGGAGGAATCAGCCTCTCTGGGCTACATCCTATTGTAATATTGAGGGTCACAAATGCTAGAACTGAGTGGTCTTCTGTTGGGCAGGGGGTCAATAAAATGCCCTGCTGCTGTGTTATTCCACAAGCCTAGGGATCCCTAGCTAGTTTGCCTTTCTCTTCACATCTTTCAGAGTTCTGCTGGTTGCTTCTTATATAATTTTCAGTTTTAGCTATACTTGGCAGAAGGGAATAGAGAGAAGCAAGCCTATGCCATATCCAGTGATCTCCATCTTAACCACTCTCTAAGAACTATCACAACAAGCTAAGGAACTGGCTTAGTCTATTATTTCATATGATGCTGCCAGATCTGAATGGGAAAGGCAAGTGTGGGACTTAGTTTTTCTTGTACCTGGCTTGAGCTCAGGGGTCAGTGGCAGAGGAGAAGTCAACAGGAAAAATGCTTTCCTTTTCTCATAAACAGAAGTTTCTTATCTCTGCCTGAGGGCTTCCTCCAGCTGCACAGTATGTTCTGTCCATTAACAGGGCAAGTAGGAAATACATTTGATTGTATGAAGATTATACTTCCATAAAGCTGACTTTTAAAAAAATAAGCCCAAGATAAAATCTGATTAAATCAATTAGTTTTACTACATCAGAAGGATAATTTAAAATCTACGTTTTAAAGATAATGTCTTTAAAGCTTGTCTTTAAAAGAACTATGGGTACAGCTTTTGTCTGATTGAGAGGAATTTAATCCAAAAATAAACTAATATATAGAAAGCTTACAAAGCTTTTTTAGGAAATTATTCTAGTAAGAAGGTTACCAAATTGGACTAAAATGAACTTAAAGTTTTTCATATGCAAACAGGTGCTAATTCTTATGTAATTGTTAATAGGAAGGAAGGACATCTCTGAGGGCTGACTTTAAGAGTATAAAGGGCAAAACTATGACACAAATAGAACAAAACACTAGAGAGACATTTCTAGGGAGCAGAACCAGGCCTTAATTGAGGTGCATCCTGTGTCCCCAGAGTAAGAGAACCTTGCAATATTTTTCCAGGTGGATTTCAGAATTATTATGGACCAGAGTTTGCTTAGTACCTCTCATTCCTCTGATTTCTAAAGGAGTCTCTATAGTGGTTATTCTGTTCCTATCTGCATTTGGAACGTGTGGGGAGAGACAGATTGCCTTTTTATTTCATAGGTCTGTGGAACAAGAGCCACGCTGAGAGAACTGTATGTAGATTTGATGCAGACCATAAGATCCTGACTACAAGTTGATGCCATACTGGATGAGACATGGGGGACACTGGATTGAGATGAACATGTCTTGCAAGTGGGAAGGATGTGAAATTTGTGGTTAGAGCCAACCGTGACTGAATAAAAAATGGCCACATATTTCTTTTCTCCCATAATAAGTAGAATTTATTTCTTCACTCAATGAATCTGCTTTGGCCAATGGAACATTAACAAACAAGTCAAAAAGAGGCTTGAAAGGCCTTTGCCCTTTGCAGCTGGGGTCGTCCATCCTCTAATTTCCAGTGCACATTTTTCACTTCTTTTTGCACTCTCACTAGCATCATGTTTATTCCAACAATTCATTCAATGCAATTTACACTTTCTCCATCATGTTCATCAAAATCTATCTAGTTGTTACCACTGGGTGATTCTTCAGCCACACTCACATTTTTATGTATTTGTATTTGTTATGGGACCACTCCGTTTCCAGGTACCAAATGTTATTTGAAATCATTTAACATTTGCCTCAAAATTTTACAGTTAAAAAATACACAAAACTCTGGATAGTGACTTAAGTGGGTCCTCTGTTTCACTGTCTTTAGTAACACTAGAATCAGAGTATTGGCCAAGGGACTATAGCTCTACTGAGCACGATCCAATTCCAAGCCCATGTGGTCATTGGTAGGATTCAGTTTTTTTAGGGCTGTTGGGACTGAAGGCTTCAAGTTCTCACTGGCAGTTGTCTGTAAGCATCCCTCAGTTCCTTTCCACATGGGCCTTTCCAACATGGCAGCTTGCCTCATCAAGGTATGCAAGGAGAGAGTACAATAGAAGAGTTGACTAGCAATAAAGAAGTTGAAATGTTTTGAAACTTAATTATGACATTTTTATGGTATTCCGTTCATTAGAAGCAAGTTATTAGATTTAGTCCACAATGAAAGGGAGGTGATTACACAAGGATGTGAAATCAGAGATGTATGGCTCATTAAAGGCTCTCTTAGGTATCTGCCTATCACAAGGAGTCAGGAAGACAGAAAAGCTGGAGTATTTTTTTGATATTCCTTCTCAGCTTTGAAACATGTTCCGGTAGTAGTTGCATCTCTACTAACCACTGGTCACTACTTTATGGTTCTAACTCTTACTGGTCTCCAAGAACATTATTTCCTTTCCTTGTCCTTCAAACCAAGGGGTGAAATGTTTTCCTATCATAGGTAGTCTTTAGTTGCTTCAGCCCTTCTTTGTTGTTTCCCTCAACCCTACCCTTCCTTTATAGGTGGCTCATTCATTAAAATCTCTTCTAAATGCATCTGAGTTGAATTCTATATTCTGATGGAATTGTCATGAAGAAAATTTTTGCCATGAAGAATTTCTTATATTTATGGGATCAAATTTGCCAATTTTGATTTTTGTTTCTCTTTTGTTATAATACTTGGAAAGTCTTTTCTTTCTTTTAGATAAAGAGGGTATAACAAAGATTGTTACGCTTCTTCCCTGTCTACCTCTAATATGTTTATGGTTTTATTTATTGCATATTTAAATATTTGATCCACTAAAAATACATAAACAATGAAATTGCTTCTCTGATGACCACCCATTTATTGCAAACATTATTTATTTGAATAATATTTTTCCCCAGTAAGAAATGTCACCTATATCACATAATAAATATATATATTTCTGTTGAAAATAATTCCTGTTATTTAATCTAGATCAGACCATATATAAAAATGAAAATATTTTTCAGTTCAGTCTATGAAGGTGATAAAATACTAATTCCCTAAATCTAAATAAAAGACTGATTTCAATTCTCAATACAGATGCAAAAATTCTATATGAAATGTTTGCAAATTAAAACTAGGACAGTGAATTTAAAAACAGTAAGAATAAAATAAAGTTTATTCTGTAAACGCAAAGATGATTAAATACCAAGAGATCTTTCATCAAAATTTATGATTTCGACATTTCTTTTTTTTTTTTAAAGATTTTATTTATTTATTTGACAGAGAGAGAGAGATCACAAGTAGGCAGAGAGGCAGGCAGAGAGAGAAGGGGAAGCAAGCTCCCTGCTGAGCAGAGAGCCCGATGCGGGGCTCGATCCCAGGACCCTGAGATCATGACCTGAGCCGAAGGCAGAGGCATTAACCCACTGAGCCACCCAGGCGCCCCATGATTTCAATATTTCTTGATTATGTCATGTGATACTAAAAAGGCATTTGTTATAATGTAGCAATTAGCTTTAATACAATAATGAAATATGAATAAAATATATTAAATTTATAAAGACCATATTCAAAAAGTCAATAAGACACATTAAATTCTAAAGATGAGAACATTCAGGGTGACTCACTATCACTTCTATGACTCAATATTGTTTGGTGCTCCTAGCTAAGGCAATTAGAGAAGAACATTCACATGAGAAGAGATCAAACTATCTTCAGTTGAAATGGTCTAAATCCATACTTAAACTAAAAATTAATAAAATTCCTATAATTGATGAAAAAATTAGTATTCTGGCTAGATATAAGGTAAATATATACAAATCAATATTTTTTTATAAACAACCAATAAGCACCCAGGAATGCTAATTGCAAAAATAATTCATGTAGTGTTGGAGCAAAAGCTACAAAATGCTTAGTATAACTTTAAGGGAATTGTTTATGATGTATATAAAGTCATTTATTGAATACAACTGAGATACATAAAACCAAACCTAAAAAGATAAATATTTAAAACTAATCATGTTTTTAAATCAAACCCCTATAGCTTTTATGGATTCTGAATGAGTAAAAAGATTTCAAATTTCATGTAGAGAACTAAAAATCTGGGAATTGCCAAAAAATAATGAATAAAATAGTGATGGTAGACTTAAAGGGATTGAGCATTTATTATAAAGCCATTGTATTATAAATAGTAAGATCTTACCCGACTAGCAGTGAATAGATAAGTATAAATAGAAATGTAATGTATGACAAAGATGACATTTTAGTTTACTGGAAAAATAACATTTAGTCAGTAAACAGTGGTATCACAATTGGCCACCCATGTGAGTATACCTTAGCCAAAACCTCTATCACATTCTATATTAAAACAAATATTCCAGTTGGGTGAAGGGTTTAGATATAATTCAATGCAATAATATTATAATTAAATTTAAGAAAACATTTGTATAAGTTTGGTTGGGGACGGCATTTCTTAGCAAGACCTGAACTCTAGAAGCTATATTAAAAAAAAAAAAAGACTTATCAGAGATAAAAATTATAAATTTAAGTATGACAAGCTATCATTAAAAAGCCCAAAGACCAAAAATGTTCTAAGAAAAAATATGACCTTTCATATTATACGCCAAAAGAAAATTCATCTATGATAAGAAAATGTCTAAATACTTGTTAGAAAAATAGAGGCTATAAATTAGCAACTCACAGAGAAGTAAATAAGATAGCCCAAATTAAAGAAAGCTCCTTAACCTCAAAAGTATTTAGGAAAATTTTAATCAAAGCAAAAATTAGATAATTTCATCCTTCATCCTGGTCACAATTTAAAAGAAAAATGATATCTAGTACTAAACACAAGGGAAATGAGAAAACTGTCCTATATTTCTGATGGCAACATAAAAAGCATAAAGCATAAAAAGCAAGTTGTAATGTGTATGGTACAGAAAATGAATCTTTTCAGAAATTAATTTCATATAAGTTAAGTAAATATTTGGAACCTAAGCCCTACTTTGGGAGTCTTTCCTATAAAAATAAAATGCAAATACACACATACACACACTCACATAATAGATGTCCAGATATACAAAGATGTTTATTATAGCACTGTTTTTAGTTTTAAACATTACAAACAAACTGAATATCTAACTTAAATACAGCAGACTGGCTGGATAAATTGTGGTATATCTATAATATAGAATATTAGGCAGTTATTTAAAAGAGTGATATATATTTAAATTCATTTACCTGAAGGAAGGTCCTTGATGTAGTGGTAAGCATAGTTATAGAATAACATATATGGCATGATTCTATTTTGTTAAAATCTAATGAGCAGCAGTAACCACAAAAATACCACGTGTATGTATATGTGTGTGTAAAAAGTTGGTGAAGATACACACTAACATTTACTAGGCTAACATTACTGTCTGAATGGGGATGTGATTATTATTTTTGTTATTTTTTCATTTCTTCCTTTTGCTCTAATTCTTTGGTTACAGAGAACAGTTCATGCTATTTAAAAATTAAAGTAACAGAAACATTAAAATAAATTGTAGTAAATGTTGATTAATATATCTTGGATTTTATGAATCAAATGTTCAGCATTTGAATGATCCTTAAGGGGCATTTGTTGTTTTCTTTTTGGATTACATAAACATTAAGTAACTTTTTTAAGAGATAAGATTTATTTATTATTTATGTGCCTTTTTAAAAATTATTATTTTTTAATGTTATGTTAGTCACCATACAGTACACCTTTAGTTTTTGAAGTACTGTTCCAAGATTCATTGTTTATGTATAATACCCAACGTATAAACTCAATGCTCCATGCAATATGTGCCCTCCTTGCATATGTGCCCTCTATGCAATACGATGCCTGTTACCCATCACTGGGCCAACCCATCCCCTATCCCTTCTCCCCTCTAAAACCCTTGGTTTGTTTCTTGTAGTCCACAGTCTTTCATGGTTTGTCTCCCACTCTGATTTCCTCCGCTTCATTTTTCCCTTCCTTCTAATGTCCTCTATGCTATTCCTTATGTTCCATAAGTAAGTTAAACCATATCATAATTGACCTTCTCTGCTTGACTTATTTCACTTGGCATAATCTTCTCCATTCCCATCCATGCTGATGCAAAAGTTGGGTATTTATTATTTCTGATAGCTGAGTAATATTCCATTGTATTAACAAGGCAAGAAACAACAAATGTTGGAGAGGATATGGCAAAAGGGCAACCCTCCTACACTGTTGGTGGAAATACAAGTTGGTGCAGCCACTTTGGAAAACAGTGTGCAGGTTCCTCAAAAAAATAAAAAAATAGAGCTACCCTATGACCCAGCAATGGGACTACTGGGTATTTACCCCAAAGATACAGATGTAGTGAAAAGAAGGGCCATGTGAACCCCAATGTTCATAGCAGCAACGTCCACAATAGCCAAACTGTGGAAAGAGCCAAGATGCCCTTCAGTGGATGAATGGATAAAGAAGATGTGGTCCATATATACATTGGAACATTAAGTAATTGTTAATGGCCAAATAGTGGGAGATATTTGCAGTCTTACAAAGGAGGTGATGCTGCAATCTACCTGACCTTTCTTTCAATCATGTTCCTCTTTCCCTGCCACTGGTGCTTCTGACTATAACGAACACCTATCATGACATCTACTCTTGAAGGAAATCTGCCAAGATTCTGAAATTTGAATTGTCTGTTTGGTGTAGCTGGGAAGGCTGGGCTAGCCACCAGGCCACTGAAGAGGTTGAATCAGCACATACCCAGTTGAAGAGATAATAGGGGGCACTTACAGTCAAGTTTTTTGTGGTGGTGTTGTTGCTGTTTTTTTTCTATAATTGGCCATTTTTATTCAGTCCTTTGCTGACTCTAGAATCTTCTCCTGTCCTTGTGTTTTTAAAACCAGTGCAGGTTCTGATGCAGAACTTTCAAATATTAGTGAAGTGACTTTGCATCCCTGGACTAAATCCTACCTGGTTATGACTTATCCCATAAATATGGAATATATTCACATATTATGCAATTTTTATTTTTGCTAGATTTGATTTGCTCATATTTTGTTTAATATTTTATATCTGTGAGATTTATTGGTATGTCATTTTATTTTAATGTATTTGTCTGTTTTTGATAGGTCAGTGATATCCTCACTAAATGAGTTGAGAAGTATTTCTGTTTCTTCTACTTTCTAAAAGTATTTGCAAAAATTGCTATTATTTCTCTTTTTAAAGTTTGACAGAATTCACCAGTGAAACCATCTGGATCTCAAGTTTTCTTTTGGGGAAGGTTTTTATTACAAAGTCAGCTTTTAAGATACATATAAAGCTATTCAGACTACTTGTTAACTTTTTGTGGTAAACTTTTTTCCCCCTACTAATTTTCCCATTTGATCCATGTTATCAGATTTATAAGCATTAAGTTGTTTATAAATTTCATCATCATCCTATTAATATCCATAGGATGTCTAACAATATAATCTTTTCAATTCTGATACTGGCAATTTGTATCTTCTCTCTTTTTCTTGATCAGACTGGCCACGGAATCATAAATTTCATTAGAGTTTAAAAGGAACACATTTTGGATTTGTTAATTTGTTATTTGATTTATAGTAATTTATGCTTCTTTACAGATAAAGAAATTGAGGCTTGCCTAAAGTCATGTAAATGTGAAGTAATGAACTGAAGGTATAGATTCAAACAAAATTCTTCCAGACTTTAAAGCCTGATCTCTCTCAGTTTATTTCAGATTTCCCACTTCTCATTTAGGTATCAGTTGTAAAAACCACAGTTCTGTATTTTTTATTTACAGCATATAGATGCTAGATACTCTTATTCTTGGAATAGGTCTAGGATAGCTTCATTTAAGTTTACAGAATTCACATCTTTTTTTTTTTTTTT
>CM053616.1:30178525-30217107 GCA_028646535.1 Procyon lotor
TTTTTTTTTTTTTTTAAAGATTTTATTTATTTGACAGAGAGAAACACAGTGAGAGAGGGAACATAAGCAGAGGGAATGGTAGCGGGAGAAGCAGGCTGCCCGCTGAGCAGAGAGCCCGATGCGGGGCTCGATCCCAGGACCCTGGGATCATGACCTGGGCTGAAGGCAGACGCTTAACGACTGAGCCACCCAGGCGCCCCCAGAATTCACATCTTTAGCGATTCTCATTTGCTAAAGTAATTCGCTGAGTAATTCATTACTCAGTATGAAAAAGCAAAATAAGAATAAGAGAAAAATCAAGGCTCTGTCCTAACACCATCTACTATTTATTTTCTTAGAGCCACAAAATACATAAAACATTAATGATTCATTGGTTATCCCACCTGCCTATCTGAAACAATTTAGAATTTCTATTCTTGCTTGGAGACAGCTAGAGGAAAAAATCATTCTTGGCCAAATAAGGGTATCAAGCTAAATCTGAGAGGTTTTAATCTGATGCCTGCTAGTCAATTCATATTTATTCCTTTAGAATTTTTAAAATAATATGCACTATTATACATATGAATGAGACTAGACCCAAGATTTAGAAATGGCACAAAATTGGCTAGTCTAGCACAGGAGGACTGATCCAGGACTATTCCAGAATATCAGTTCCTATTCACCAAGAGGCCAGTTAACCAAATGGGAGACCCAAACCAATCTTAGAGTGACCCTGATAGAACCTCAGAATGAACCTACCCTTGCCCAACTTCTCCAAATAGAAGATATCCTGGTATATAGTACTACACCTCTGAGACCACCTTTGAGCTGCTGTTATTACAAAATGGGGATTTTTTAGGTCAGTATTACAGAATTTCCCTCACATCACATTTTATCAGGCAAGCCTTTTGACACTATTACATTCCAAAAACATTCATGTTAGAGTTATTGCTTATAACTCAGATAACAGTATTTTAATAGAGAGTACTCCCATTTGCATTATAATTAAAGATACTTCTATTGAATTCATCATAGTTAGGTGAACATATCCATGTTAAATTACCTGTAGAATACATCCAAATGTGTTCAAAGTGATTTTTTTAAATTGTTTGTAAAGATTTTATTTATTCATTTGAGAGAGTGAGAGACAAAGAGTGTGTAATTTGTTCCTGTTTAGATAGGGCACATTTGTGTTAATATGAAAATTGCTGCTTAAAAGAAAAAAAGAACCTTCACAACCTATTTTTTCACAATCTGCTTCATCAAGGTCACTCCTAAAAAATATTTTCAAGCAATTTAAACAGACAGACAAAGGTGTCAACCACATTCAAAGATTTATCTTGACACAGTTTATAGCTCCTGATAAGCTTTTTCTGCGGTTCCTTTCTCCATATGACTTAGTTAAACTATTGTTCAGAGGTTGAATGTCAAAGTTCTCTGACATTTTGAGCCAGTGAAGGGTATTTTCTTCCTTCTTCCCACAAAAAGGTTCTGTTGATGCAAATCTAAGCCCATGGGATACATTTCCAATCATCTGCAGAATGTGGGCAAAAGAGTGACAACCTAGAATAAAAATGCCTCCTTCTATCCCAATCATTAACTTTCTCCAGTGAAATCACTCAAAAATCAGATTATGCTCTACATGCTCCATTTCAGATCATATTTCAGATTCTAGATTTCTTATTCAATATATGAGTAGGATATTAAGAGAAAGTTAAACAAGTAATCTATAAGACGATATTTTCTGTGTTAAATGTAGGAGCTTTTCCTAGTAACCTAGTGCTTTTGTGATTCAGCGGGAGAAAAAAAATTTCCTGTCGATGCAGAGAATATAGCCTCCAGTTCTTTCTCATCCTTCTAATTAAATGCTATCTGAATATACTGGGATCTTAATTGAAACCAAATTATAGTATCAAGATTCAAAGTAAAATTAAAAAGCACAATTTAATAATTACCTGTTGCAAACTTGATAATCATTCCAAAACCTAGGAATCTAAGATTAAAATATTTTATGTTTTGACATAATCAAAACTAGAAAACCATAAAATTCAAAAACTGATTTTTTCATGGCTCATATTGGTCATAATCTGATATAGAAACCATCTAGACTTTAGCACCTATGTTGACAGAAGCTCAAAGTGCTACGCAAGTGGCATTTATCTCTCCATAAGATGAAATTTTAAAATATTCTACATTAGAGGCTTTCAATATAGAATGATATTGACAGTTCTCTTTATTATAATGGTCCCAGGATAAATTTTGCTTAATAGAGTGTCTGGGTGGGGGAGCCTGGGTGGCTCAGTGGGTTAAAGCCTCTGCCTTTGGCTCAGGTCATCATCTCAGGGTCCTGGGATTGAGCCCTGCATTGGCTCTCCTCGGCAGGGAGCCTGTCTCCCCTCTCTTTCTGCCTGCCTCTCTGCCTACTTGTGGTATCTCTCTCTCTGTCAAGTAAATAAATAAAATCTTAAAAAAAAAAGAGTGCCTGGGTGGTTCAGTTGGTTAAGCATCTGACTCTGGGTTTTCGGCTCAGGTTATGATACCGTAGGTCATGCGAGAGAGCCCTGCCTTGGGCTTGCAGCTCAGCAAGGAGTTGGCTTGAGATTCTCTCTGCCACTCCTGCTCATGCTCATTCTTTCCCTAAAATAAATAAATAAATCTTCTAAAAAGTTTGCTTAATAAAATTTTAAGATTTTTTTTTTTTGACAGAGAGATAGTGAGAGAGAGAGCACAAGCAAGGGTAGTGGTAGGCAAAAGGAGAAGCAGGCTCCCTGCTGAGCAAGGAGCCCATCCCAGGACCCTGTTATCATAACCTGAGCCAAAGGCAGACGCTTAACCAACTGAGCCACCCACACGCCCCACCTAATAAAATTCTAAACGGCATATTAGAGATCACCCTTCTCATTAGCCCTCCTTCCTCCTTCTACAATTACTCTTCATCCAGACTTAAGATGAAGACACCTCTTTCATTTATCACATGTATCTCTCTGCATTCTAATTTTTAGTATATTTTTCTATTTCCCACACCAAATCATAGCTCAAATAAGGAAGTGTGTCTTTCATCTACAGTGAAAGAAAAATACATGCCTATGAACCAATCACAATGCCACTAGCTGATTAATAAGGGCAGCTCAAGTGATAAGTTCAGTGAAGTAGGAAAAACAAAAAGAAATCATAGTAAGTATTAAATCAGGATGAAAAAAATAGTGGCTAATCCATGTGTGTATAAAAAACAATTATATGGTCATAATTTGGGTAACTACAGAAATAAAACCTGAGAAATGATAATTCTGGTTTTAGTAAAGGACAGAAAGTCTTAAATTAGAGAAATTATTTCAAGAGTTATAGTTATGTTGAAAAACTTGATACGTATGTATATGTATTTATACATACATCTTTAAAGATATTAAATATATATTAAATGGAAACTATTTTTCTTTGTATATTTGTATACATGTGTAATATACATGTATATATACAAGAGAAAGTTTCTCACTAAACATACCTCTCCCATCCCCATATATTTCTACCTCTAAGTCTGTATCAAATGATTTCTTGCCATTTTCAGAAACTTACCTATAAAATTCCATATATTTTTTTAAAAGATATATTTCAATGGTAATTTTTGACAGTAGAAAATTTGTAAAGTACAGAAAAAGCACACATACAGTAAATATGGTTTTGACTGGTAGGAGGTAATAGGGAAGTGGGCAGATAGACTCTGGTATTTGAAATTCAAAAATATGTGATCCTTTTTAAGTGTATTGATTGAATAGCGGATCTTACTATTGCATGCTGGACATGGACTCTGCACTAACCTGTACTAGAGAGTTGGGAAAAATAGAGGAAGAAGAAAGTCAATGGCTGGTCCCGTAGTCTTTCCTCAAGTTTCACGTGATGATTTGACTCTTGGTAAATTCTCTTGCAACATTAATGCAAGAAATTGTCAGTTGATTACTATACTCAATCCAAGAAAAATGGCAATTCAGTCAATTTCTGTAATTTGGAACAAACTTTTTTACTTCCTTGTTGGTACTGAGTACCAAGCATTGGTACTGAAATGAAGCTCAGAGAGTTTGGGACCAGTGCAGTACAGCTCACAAGCTATGTTACCAGATGATCAAGAACACTTGGGGAAACAGTGGGAATAGATAGTCATGTAAACCTGAGACATGACTGGCCAGGATGAAAGCACCCTAGAGCTAGTAGCTTCTCTTAGCTTAGATTTTTCCACCCACACTCAGCCTCATCTCTCATGACCATTCATATCCTGAGGGAGAAATGACTGGGAAATTGGAAGCTCCTCTGGGTGTCAGGACACTCCTGCTCTGCTCTTGCTGTGCATACTCTGTCACTTCCTGTCCTTTCTCTTTTTACAAAGTCAAGTGAACTTGATGCTGGGTGAAGCTTATTATGCTTCATTAGTTTAATTATAGAAAAATTAAAAAGATTGGCAGGTAATGCTTATCCCTTAATGATTTTTAGCAATGCACTACAAGCGGATAAACTCAGATGAGAGATAGCCTGTCTAAAAGCAGAAAGGTCAGAAAACACAGCTTTTAAAAAGTTTCCTGAATTTGTAAATTGAAACCAATAATTGTTGGAAAAAACCCAACCGACTTTTCTACTACAGGCGGAAAGTGATACTAGCAGAGACTGCAAAGTCTCAGCCTTAGCAGGATATTAGATTGGGGTCCTAAGCAGCAAAAAATAAGACCAGTGTCTTGCCTTCCCACTAAATCCTAGACTTCTAATGTGCATCTAGTTAATGGCCATTAAGCAAAAGAAGCAGATAATAGATACAATGGTCTGCAGGTAATAGATAAGATTCTTTAGGTTTACAGACTATATTTAGACTACATCATGTTTCCAGGTACTTGAAAATAAGGCACAAGGCACCTTGGTGGCTAGGTCAGCTAAGCATGCAATTTTTTAGTTTGGCTCAGGTCATGCAAGATCTCACGGTCCTAGGATCAAGCCCCACATTGGGCTCCACACTCAGTACAGTCTGCTTAGGATTCTCTCTCTCTCTCTGCCCCTCCTTCCTGCTTGTGCTCTCTCTCAATCTCTCTCTAAAATATATAAATAAAATATTTTTAAAAAGAAAGAAGATAACAAGGCACAAAGAAAATGGAAATCTAGTAATTTCTGAAGGAGAGTGGATGACCAGATTGCCCAAAATCACCGGGCAAGGCTGGCAACCGTCTGTGACTATTAAGAATTGAAGCTTTTCCGAAAGATGGTTTGGTTTTGGACTGGATGAGTTTGAAGAACTTAGGTGTATCTTAGGCGTTCATATCCAGCAAGAGCTGGGTTGCTACTTTTATACATGCTCAAACTTGCTTAGAGATAAAAGTATATAAATTTCAAACAGTAGATGGTTGTTAAAACCAAGATAATGCGAGAGTCTGTAGTTTGGAAGGAAAGGGAATGGCAGAAGAGAAGATTGCAGAACATAAAGTTTTAAGGGTCAAGCAGAGGAGGCTGTGAAAAAAAAAAAGCATGGAGAGGCTGAAGCTACAGAAAGTAGTGAGCATATTGGATCAACAGGGACACAAAGGTATGCCCTCATTTGTGTAAAAAGTTACTAAATTTCTTGAAGGCTTACTTATGAAAAGAAAGGAAAAATTCAAATGGAGGAATTGATTGAGAATAGGAAGAATACGTCAAGCTCACATATAGAAAGAAGAAGAAAACAAGAAGTGCAGATGTTATTCTCTGTAAGAAGGGTGGCAGAAATTTGAGAATGCTTGTGTTGAAAATCTCACCTTTTTTTCTTCGATTAATTAGTGGGGAAGTTAAGGATTATAAGTCATGCAGGTAGTTTCAGGTGAGCGATGGTGGTGTGAATGAGAAAGGAGGCTGAAAGGGACAAACAAACAAAAATAATTGTTGAGGGGCGTGGAGTGCTCGGCTGACATGAATGCCATGACAGGGATCAGCACAAATCCAAATCTGATTTACCCTTAAAGAGATTTCTATTTCTCTATATTAGTCCAAAAACTCAAAAAGTCAAAATGTAGCTTTTTCACTATCTCCTTTTCCTCTCCTTCTCCTTTTATTTAACATGGAACATTAATGCAGGATAACTTTACAGCTATAATATTAAGAATATATATTGTATTTCTGGTGAATTAATGTTTTTATTATACAGTGAGCAACCCTTTTATCCCAAATGAATTTGCCTGTTGATATATGTTTTGTCTTCTTAAATCACAGTCTATCTGCCAGTGGGCATTGCTGTGAACAAAACTAATTACTAAAAAAGAAATGAAATTCTCTCTTACACACACCCACACAAACACACATACACAATTTGCATATTATTTTTTATGATTTTGAGAATCGACAAATAGAAACCAAAATGTGTTGGGGGCAAAATTTACCATTTATATTTTAAATAGGCTGCCATTATTATACTGTTGCCATTTGTCTGAATTTGTCTACTGTACTTCATTAGTGGCTTAATAGTACTACAGTACTTTCCTGAACCTTCATTGCTGTGATGAGTCAGGGTTCTTGCCCCATTACTGTTTATACTACATTTAGAATTATAAATTTAGTATATGAGACTATTTATTTTTTCACAGCCCTTCTTCAATTAAAGTAATGTGCAGTAGGTAAAGAGTGGTTTGGGAGCAGGGAAATGATGTGGTTAGAGCTGTGCTTTAGGAACATTAATCTGTCAGGATTATGGAGTACAGAATGGCATCTACATGACTTGGGAACCAATTGGATGCTGAGCAGAGTAGGGTGGGAGGTGGTGAAGCAAGGCGTCTTCAAATGTGGCTCCAAGTCTTCTGGAGTTTGACTCTTTTGGAGGCTTCGAATGTGATTCCAAGGTCTTGAGTTGTACGTACTCTGAATATTAATTTATATCAATCACAAAAAGAAGAAGAATATCAGGTTTAGGGAAGATACTTAATGCGTTTTGAATATAATCAATTTAATAACCTGTGGAGATACTCAGAGTCTTAGACAATTTGGAAATGAGCTCAAGAGGGAGGCTGGGGATGGGGTAGGAGGAGATTTCCTTCACTGAAATTCATAAACTGGTATATTTTCAATAAATATTAAGATGATCTTCTGTCTGGATGGTTGTTGATAATATAGTAAACAGATAATGAAATGCCATAAAGGTGAGACAGAAACATTAATGTCAGACTATGAGGTCGTATACAGTATGTAATCGCAGGATAGGATCTTTTAATGTGTTAGCTTCCCCACATCAACTGCAGGCCTTTCTTTTATGCTGGTTACTACTACCTGTCCTTAAACATAGGCATTGTCAATATCTGGGAACTTTCTATCAGTGTCTACCAGGGCTAATCTATTACTCTCTTGCTTCCACCCTATACTTTTTGTAATTTTTTCCTGGCTAAGCCCTTACTATTTAGGGACCACCAGTATCTCTACTCAGTTATTTCAGGATAGGGAGCTTTGTGTTTGGCAATTATTCTTCATGGTCTGTTATATTACAATAACCCCTCTTTCTGGAATTTCCCTGTATCTCCAACACCTATCAATTCCCTTGTGGAAGTGCAGACTTCTTCCCATTCTATGCTGCTCTCTGTTTTCCGCTACTTTGATCCACAAATTTAATTGCTTCAGTAGCCTTGAACAAGTCCCCACTTCACTCACTGACCCTGCCACCACATTTGAACTTCAGCTCCCTGTGTTATAGGAGGCACTGATCCTCTAGGTGGAGAACTGGGCAAATGTGCAGCTCACTCTTACTTTTTCCTTCTCTCATTGATTATGATCCTTCTTTGCCTATTTTCTAAGGCTCAAAAAGGGGGATGCCTTATATATTTTGTCCAGTTTATATTTGCTTATGGTGAAATACATATTTGCTTATGGTGAAATACCTTTAGTAAATACACCATGATGGCTGAAAGCGATAGTTCCTAAAGGTGCATTTTCTTTTTATTTTGTAGTTTTCTTTTATTCACCAATGTATCAAGAACATCCCTTCATGATTTTCAGTGGCTGTGTAGTATTTTAGTCATATGGACACACCATCAATTATTTAACATATACCATGTTCTTTTTTTTTAACATATACCATATTTTTAAACATCCATGCTGCCCTCTTGCTATAGAAATAATCTTAATCCTCCTTAATTATATTTCATTTAGATAAATTTTTACAAATAGAAATGCTGGCTCCTTGAGAAGATCTAAAGCTATAAAATATTAACAAATAAATGGTTCTAAAATACCCAAATTCATTTGTGTGTGGTGGTCGCTAAGACCACCTGCAGATTCAGTGATTCACTAGGAGGACTCCTCATATACTCATATCACGGCTATGATTTATTGACATTACAGCAAAAGGATACAAAGCAGAATGAGCGCAGGGAAAAGGCATGTGGAGCAAAGTCTGCAGAAAGCTAGGCACAAGCTTCCAAGAGTCCTCTCCTAGTGGAGTTACACAGGGTCTCTTAATTTCTCCAGTAATGAGTAGTGACAACATGAGTGAAATGATGTTTATCAGGGAGGCTTATCAGAAACTCAATGTCCTCTGCCTGGGATGGAGCAAAGATCCAGAGTCCCAGAAGGAAAGCAGGTGTTCATAAACCACACTGCTTGCACAAATGCTTCGGGCCAGTGAGCCACCCTATCACTCAAGGAATAATGAAACACTCCTGAAGTGTTAGTTCTCAGACACCAGCCAAGCGCCAACCTTGTAAGTAACTAGGAATAAAAGTCCCAGCTTTACTATGTCAACTCTTTCCTGCACAATCTGATGTCTCTAATGTTAGCCCCCAATGAGATACAGAACTTAACATGATCTGCTTGGTTCACGAACAATGCCCCTCCATCTTGTTCTTCTGCTTGAAATTTTACGATTATGTTTTTACAGAATAACATAAATAACGTTTACTTTTAGGTAATGGTAAAATATACTGATATAATTGAATACAAACAGATGGATGTACAGTTCATCCTCATGCTCAGATGCCATATTTGACAATTCATCTACTAGGTAAAATTTACTTGTGACTCCAAAATCACCTCATGCTTTTTGTGGTCATCTATGGACTTGTTTCAGAGTGGTGAGAAATTTGAGTCCATCAACATACATGTTCATGGCTGAGGTCAAACCCGGCCAGGCTCTGCCTTCTTGTTTCAGTTCTCATGCAGAAATGCCCAGAGGAGAGAGACAAAAGGGGGCAGTGCAGGGTAGTAACAAAGCTATGGTTCAGAGTCGGTAGGATGGGGTTAGATTCCCAACTCTGGCGCCTGTTCCTGAAGTGCCCTCAGTCAAGTCACCTACAGCTTTTGAAACTCGTTTTGTTTTTTTGTAAAATAAACAGAACCTACCCGGATAAATTATTTCTATGATTTAAAGGTTATAATCCATGTGAGATGTATATGTATATATTTCCCCTAGGAGCAATGGTTCAGTATTCCTGAATTCAGTGTTCCCCTGACTTTGTAAAAGATAATTACTGTGAATGATGAGTATCCGCTGTATTTTCATTTCATTCCTCAATTCTGTATTGGATTGTCTTCTTGATGAAGTTCATGTTTTATAGATTTTAGTGTGCGTCCAAGCCATATTAATCTTTTTCATCATAAAGTGATTTAATTTGCCCTCCTTCTAGAATAATAATTAATAGGGTATCAGATTTTAGGTTTAGGTTGACAATTTTCACATATTATCCCATTTTCTCCTGGCATGATTGAGCTGATGAGAAAACTGCTGTAGATATATTTATTGTTTGTGTGCGATTCATCAGTTCTTTTCTTCAGTGGCTTTTAAGAGTAGTCTACCTTCAGGGCACCTGGGTGGCTCAGTTGGTTAAGCATCCTTCTCTTGATTTTGGGTCAGGTCATGATCTCAAGATCATGAGATCAAGCTCCCTCTTTCCCTCTCCCTCTGCCCGCCCCTAACGCCCTCTCAGTGCACATGCTCTCTCTCCCCCCCAAAAAAGAGTATTCTACCTTTGATATTTTGTAGTTATACTATAATGTACCTATGTCTTGATTTATTTTTATTACATCTGCTTAGCTCTCAGAGAGTCCTTTTGAATGGAGTACTAAATGAATTCCTTTATTCCTGCAAAACTCTTTACCTTTGCTTCTCAAAATACTGTTTCATCACTAATTCCCCTTTTTCTTCTAAAAGAGAGATTAGCAAACTACCGCCAAAGCCCTAACTAACCTATTGCCTGTTTGTACAAATAAACTTTTGTTGGAACACAGCTACTTATTTGTTTACAAATTGTCTATAGCCGCTTTTGCACTACAGTGACAGGGTGGAGACTGGCCTGCAAAGCCTAAAATATTTACCATTTGGCTCTTTACTAAAAAGTTTGCTGACCTCTCTTCTAGGGCTCCTAGTAGATGTGTGTTGAATCAACACTTACTCCAAATCTCTTGACTAATTCTTCATATTTTCAAGATGATGTTGCATTTCTGTACTTGTTCTTGGTTTTCCAATTTATTGATTCTTTTAGTTTCCCATTCAGACTCTGCTCATTTTTTTTTTCCAGGTAAAAAATTTCAATGACTCTTTTTCTTAGTTCCAGTACTTCAACTGATTAATCTCATAAAGGCTCATTTCTTTGTGTTCTATTTCAGAGTTTCTCACACACATTTATAGATATAATTTCAATTATCTTACCCACTTAAATTTAAGCTTCATGAAAGTCATGATTTTTGTATGTTTTGTTTTATCTGTTCTATTCCCAGCACTTAGAATTGTGTCTGACACTAATTAGGTATTTCATAGATGATTGTTTAAGTATCATTTAGGATCCTAAATATGCTTAATTGAAATATTTTGCCCAAACTACTTTTATTTTCTAATATCACCTGAAGTAGTCACTTCCAAATTGTTGGTTTTATTGGTTGTCTTTCTTTTGTTCTATTTCCTTATATATTTTGTACTTCTGATTTGCAGATTTTTTTTTAATGAAATACAAATTTGTTTCTCTTCTGGCTGTTGAGATATCCACCCTTCTAATCTAAGTCTTCTATTGCCACTTCAGGCTTCGCCCCCCCCTAGTAATACTGGAAATACCTCCAGGAGAGTCTCTAAGCCAAAATACATCTTGGCTCAATTTCTGGACAAGTGGTTGCACTGATTTACGTCCTCTTGTTCTAACAGAGTTTCACAGAAGCCATAGACCCAACCAGTGGTCAGCAGCTCCTTCTTCAGCACCTGTTCAAAAGTTGAATGAGAGATAGTAAAAGGAGTTCTAGAAGTAAGCCTGGTCTGGTCACGTTTAATCTTTATTATTTAATTTCTAGGTGCTTCTGTTGGTTTCTGGGGCCCATGAAACTCACAGCTTCTGCCCCTGGAATCATTCTGTATCTCATTCTGTTTCATCTAGGAATATCTATCTTGCTTGTGAGGTCAGTTACACATTTTTAAAAAATTTCTTTTATATTCTGTGGGTTTTAGCCTCATAGTTTCCTCAGTGTGTAAAAATATCATGCACTTTACCCTCATTCTTTACCTTCACTTACTTATTTTCCACTGATATTTATCTCATCCTTCCCTTGTATCATTAAGTGCCCTCTATGCTGGACTGTTTCCATTACCACAAAAATAATGCTGTAATATTTCCCATCTTACTGAACCTCCCCCTACCTCTGCCCTTTACCTCACCTCTCCCTCCAGCTAAAGCTCACACTCTTATTTGCTTTACATCACACAACTCATAGTCAGTGTCTGTAGTGGCCAACTCTGTACTGGCTAAAACACGGAGGTTTTCCAATTCTGTCCTCACTGAAACCATGTGGGTCAAGATCCCAATGACCTATGGAGCCCAAATTCCCCAATTGTTTGTCAGTCCCTGCCTTGAATGTTATCAAAAGCATTTGACACAGTTGACCACTTCTTTCTTCTTTAAACATTTGCTTTGCTTCAATTTGGTGACACTCCTACTCTTCTGAGTACCCTCTGCCTCACCTTCCCTTACTCCTGAACTCTTTCTGGACCCTTGTCAAGTTTCTTGATTTTTTTTTTAATTACTGCCTGTTTTCCACTGAATCAGACTCAGACATCTCTGTATTTAGACCTACTCCCCAAGTGATCTCATCCAGTCCCATGTTTTCAAATGTTATCCCTAGATTCCCCGTGCAATACTTTATAATTCTAGCCCAAACTTTCTTCTTCATGTGGGACTCCACATCCCCTCTTGGATTTCTATTAGGTATTTCAATCTTAATTCATCCAAAATGGGATTCCTTCTTGGATCCCTGTTAAAATCACCCCTTCCCCTATGTATGTCATCTCAGGGAATGGTACCTATATTAAGTGGTACCAAGCAAAACAAACAAACTCAGCAGCAACAACAACGACAACAAAAAATCCTTGTAATTATCCTTGACTTCTCTTTTTTTCTCACAGCCTACATCTAGTCCACTGGAAAATCCTGTTGGCTCTATCTTTGAAAACATACTCACATTCTGAACTTTTATTATAATGACCATAGCTCAGTGATGTTTAATCTGCTATAATCTCCTATCTGGATAGCTACTTAATTCATTATCAGTTTTTCTTTTTTGATCCCTATGTACTAATCTCTACACAACTGCCTGAGTGTTCCTTCTAAAATGTAAGACAGATCATTCCCCTCTCAGAACCTCCCCATTGCTTCCTATTGACATTTACACAAAAATCTAAAGTCCTAAGGTCTGTATGATTTGCCCCTGGCTGTCCTATCTAAGATCTATAAGATTTGGGCCTGCCTACTGAGCTACTTATTTTATGTTATTTCATAGCATTCCTGTTCATTCACTGACTTCCAGACACGCCGCTCTAATCTTTCTTTCACAGATGCATCAAGTTTTGACTTTCCTCTACAATTCTTGTTTTAGCAATGCACGCTTGCTTCTTTTTGGTGAAAAAGATAATGAAGTCAGCATAATATACAGTTGCGCTGGGTCCATATTGGATTTTTCCAAGCAAAGGGAATCAAAATAAGCAAGAGAAGAGTTATAACTACTTCAGGCAGAGAGAAAGTTTCCCTTCATTCAGCCACTACACTGGGGATAAGAACACACTCAAAGAAAAAGCAAGGCCCCTGTGCCAGTATCGCCCACCCAATTGGGTGGACCCCTAGCCTTCTGTAGCTCTCAGCTATGCGAGTTGGACTGTCTCCCAAACCCGCTTAATGGTTAGCCCATGCTCTTAGAACTTCCATTTTCTTCAGTACTCTTTCAGCTCTTGCTAGCCCTTCAGATATTAAGCACTGCCAAATGATTTCCGATCTATTGCTTTTGTACATTTTAAATATTCATGGTGGCAGCCTCCAGTTTTGCTTGACTACCTGCCTGAATGACCTAGTTTGGGGTTCCAATGACTGTCACATTCTCTGGTTTCACAGCTGTACAGATTTTGCATGATATCTTAATCTTAATTTCCCTCTAAGACCATATCTTTGATGAAATCAGTTTTACTCTCCACCACTAGTATAAATACACACACACACACACACACACACACACACACACACACACGTGCGCGTGCGCGAATGGCAGAAACTGCCTTTGAGCCTTGGCATTTGTGGTTTCTTTTGTCAATGACACTCTTTCCTGAACAGCCTCATGATTTGCTTCCTCTATTCATTCAGTCTCTCTTCAAATGACACCTTACCCACAAGGCCTTTCAATGCAACACATCTAAAATAACACCCGCCCTCATTACTCTATCCCTTTAATTTCTTTTTTCTTAGCACCTGACATTATACATTCATTTTATATGGAGGAACTGTCTGTCTCCCACACTAGAATGTAAGCTCTATCAGGGCAGAAATTTGGTTTGTTTTGTTTACTGCAATAAAAATATTTGGCAAATAGCAAATACCTAAGTGCTCAATAGACATTTGCTGAATTAATGAATAAATGGCTCAATGTGTGGATAGTTAAACATTTTGTCCACAAATAGTCTTTGATGCAGACTACTCTGTGAAAATAATCTCTCATTTTCAACTACATGTTAAGTAAAATAATTATTTTAAACCCAAGTAAAAATAGTTTCATGAGTTAATACATTTAGCTATAAACCAATGCTAATAACTTAAATATAATTGCTATAATACTTTTAAGTAAGAAGAATTGCTGTAGGATGCTTAATGTTGTCATTAGTAATTTCAAGAGAGTAAATTAAAGCTCTGTGGCAGGGTAGAAATGCAAGATCTTTGAATGAGAAAAGTTAGGTCTAATGGAGTATAGTAATACACATATATTTGTTTAATTACATTCTTTATTTTCCAATGGTATATTTGAAAGATCAGTACTAGGTGATACAAACATCTAATCTCCTCAGTCGTTTGTTCAAGACTGGATTTCACAACCTATTTTTGGTAACCTATTAATCTTCCTTACTCTTCATGTGTCAAGTAGGAGAGTGGGCTCTCATTTCCCAGGGGTGAAAACTCTGTAGGGGAACAAAAGGTTTGACCCTTATCAAGCAGAATTAGAACTCTCCTGGAAGCTGTTTACATATTCCTAGAACTAGAGAGACTTCTATGGAGAGTGGATGGGAGTGGGGATGCATACAGGTCTACAGTGGGAAGAAAGTAGAGGTAGGTGAGAGAGAGCAGAGCATTTGATTACATAAACTGTACTTAAAAAAACAGGAGACTGTGTAACAGTCTGTGTAGTTTTCCCATGTGTTCTCATTTGTGAGGTGGTGCACCAAAGTGGCTAGGAGTGTATTTGGTTGACTGAACTTGACTGCTTTCTCTACCACCTACTGGTTGAGGTACCTTGGGAACTATACTTTGTTTAGTTACCTATAAAAGTAACTGCCCCAGAGAGTTGTTGTGAAAATTAAATAAATTAATGACGTAAAGCATTTGGAACTGTGTCTCTTATATAATAAATATTCAGTAGGTGTAATAAACATTTGCCATATTTCATTTTTCCTCCTAAATGAGTGACAAAGAATTTAAGAATTCCCCAAAGAGCAATAGCTAAACACAAGCTACGTAAGTAAATGGAGAGATCCCTTATTTTTAATAATAAATTAAGGAGAATATGAATCTTTTCGATGTCACTCTTTTTTTTCTTTTTATTGTAGTTGATACAAATGGTACATTAGTTTCAGGTGTACAACGTAGTGATTTGACGACTATGTTATGTTATGCTTACCACGATGAAGCCATCAGGCTATGCAGAATTGGAGGCACTACTCTTTGTTAGTGTGTATTCCTAACTAGGTGCATAAATCTTACAACGAAAACTAGATCTTGAAGCAGATAAATTTAAAAAAATAGAAGATATAAGAGAATATTTTAACAGATTTCATGAGATTAAAACCAAGAGTCATTTTGGGGCTTCCAAATTATTAACCAAAATAATAAATGTGACATAAGCCTTGAAACTACTGTGTGTACACTAAAGAAATGATGACATTTCAACTACAAACATTTCTTTTTAGGATCTTGTGACTTGGTCATAAAAATTGTCTTGAGATTGAAACCTGGCATATGTTGTGTTCATTTGAAGCATAAGTGGCTTTATATTAGTTAGAAATTTTCATTATATTTTGAAAAGCAGGAAGAATATTAGTTTTATATTTCTAATTTATTAAACTCTAATGGAAAGCAGGGTTTACTTAAGATGGAAATTTTTGTTTTAAAAGTTATGACTAAATTCTGAAGACTGCAAGGCAACACATACACATAAACTTAATGAGAATTCTAGGTTATAATTAACTCAACAATAGCATGTTGTGGCAGAGGGAAAAT
Organism: Procyon lotor; assembly: GCA_028646535.1. Lineage (NCBI taxonomy): Eukaryota > Metazoa > Chordata > Mammalia > Carnivora > Procyonidae > Procyon > Procyon lotor. Next base: position 30,194,215 of record CM053616.1, read on the forward strand.
TTGAAGGCCAAATAAGACATGTGGTAATAGTCACTGGTTGGGCTGACACACCACAGGGGCTTCATTAGGGATAATAACTGTGCTATTCCTCTCGTAAAATTTATAAATTTTAAGTACAATCAATTAGAATTAGTCTCAGATTCAAGTAAAAGAAAATAACTACAAATGTACTTGCTGCTTTAGAAACATAACTTTTTAATGACATTAAGTCACAGAAATACGTGAAAACTTGCACAGTTTAAGCTGAATGGCGCTGATTAACCCAGTAGGCCATTTGGGTGAAATATTTTGTTGGAATTATAAATTGAAATGTCTGATGGTAATCACAACAGAGTTGTGGATATAGAAAATTATCTGTTCATCCTGATCTAAACTTTTGCTCAAATTACTTTTAGTGGAGCACATTATATGGATAAACTATATATATGCAAGTATTTACAGATTTCTTGTGGGAATTTTCAAATCATATATTCAGGTGACAAATATAACTCTTAGTCATCAACGGAACAAAATCTAATTTGAACACCCATTCTGATTGATGGCTAATAAATGAATCTAATTAACTTCAAGGAGGGTGGTGAGAATAGAAAAATTTCAGTTGCTCTTTCTCCTTTTTTATGTGGCTGGGAGAGACCTGAGTTGTGGGGATTAGGGAGCTTTCTCAGATTACCTCTGCATGGAATTGCTCTGTCACAATTTCTAATATGTCATTGTACCATGATATTTAAGAGGGCTTCTTTTTAAGGTTTAGCATCTTCCTGGCTTTTCACCAGAAAGTGAAGTTCATGTATCCTTCTACTTTTCTATCCTTACCAAAAATATCTGAAATTTTTGCTATTTCCTATTATCCCTTATCCTGAGACTAGGTCCACATTGGGTCAGGTTGGTTCAAGGTACCTTCTAAGATATCTATAAGAGCATTTAACACTCTACTGGATACCTTTTATTTGCTCCTCTGCACCCATTTCTGCACCAATTATCATGCTGCTCTGTATCCTAGGAGGCTGAAAAATTTGGATTAAATCAATTGGAACCCCTGCTCTCTGGGTTTTCTCTCTTCATGAGAGATATCAGCAAGAGACTGGAGGGCGGGGGGAAAAAGTGAGTTTAAGGACTTATTCTTCTACTTCACTCCTACTAGGTGCTGAAGGTGCAAACTCTTGTTAGATGATCTTTTAGGACTTTGCTTGGTTCTGCTAGCTTCTATTTCCTCTTGCTATGATGGTAAAGGCTTCCTTTCTTTGTTAATTCCACGATGTTTCACCAATCATTTGGTTTCCCTTAAACCTAATTGCATGTTGCAAATTATTCTTTTATTAAGCTTTCCACAACCATCTTAGAATGCCTTCTTTTTGCTGACAGTACTTTGATTGTTATGGTATTTGATAGCATGAATGGTTCCAGGAAACATAACTTCAAATTGGTGTTCTGAAATTGGTTTTCTCACATAGCTAAGAAGCCCTAGTGAGCACTGCTCACTAGAGAGAAACATAACATAGTAATCTGAGTCATGTGATGACATTATCATAATTCAGTTTATTACCAGTGGTGGTACAGGATGAAGTCAATATGGAAAGTAAGGTGTTTGGAAATAAACTGGTTTTGTTAATTAGTCACTGTGGCAACAATAATGATTATAAAGATTGGGTGGTCTGTTGGCTTTTTAGTTGACTTGGTATAGTATATAGAGAAAATGACAAACAGAAGGCCTTGAATGCTAATTCAGAAATTGAATGGAAAATGAGAAAGTTCCTATGTTAGCTTTCAAGTAATTCCTCATCTCCTTAAGTTTCAAAGGGAAAATATGGCAAAAAATCATGCCCACAGCCTGACTCTAAATGAAGGCAGGAATCCAGAACCATTTAAATACTCACTATTTCCAAGTGTCTTATGCTAAGTTAAGGCACTGATGGAGAAGACACTGTGCAGCAAAAAGAGAAACATTTGACAGACACAGATAAGGCTATGGAATTTGTGCCCCCAAATCTCAATGAACTTCCCTTAATGTCAGAGTCATCTCTTCTCTTGTAGAAGCCAGGTAGATACACTTTACTGTCAGATACAAGGTGAGGACAATGACCCCAATGAACAGCACCAGCAGAGTGGCAATCAGATGAGATGTCCCATAGGAAACTGTGATGATGGCTAATTCTTGAGGTCTCTCGGAATATAACAGTTAGGCAGCCTATGACATGCTTCTTAACACAAATAGGCAGAAAGGCTCTAGATCTAATGATTAAAACACAAAACCAAGTCTCCTTAAGGAAGTTGTATACTCTTACCTACTTCCAGATCTCAGGCACTTCCAAAACATAAAACACCTTAGCTGAGGAACTGCTAATATAGTCTTAACTCTTCCTCCAAACCTTGCCCAGAGGACATATGGGCATTACAACACATATTAAGGAAATTACCCAGAACTTTTGGGCATTATTAAGGCCTGCTTCTGAAATAATGCTCATCTCTAGAGACCCAAAATGCTATGACAATATACTAGTCAGAGTGAAGACTACGGAAATTCCAAGTGGTACATGGAATTTTGACCTCTTTTCTCTTTCTACAGGATTCATTGTGACCATACACTAATCATAAGGTTCTTACCCTAATTTTAGATTGTAGAGTACAAATGGATATACCAAACATTTAGCAGAATCCCCACACTAATACTGTGACCCATGCAGTGGGGGTTATTATGGTATAAAAGTCAAGCAGAAGCCCCTGTTGCTAATCCTCTTCCTAAAATAACAAACCAAAAGTAATAATGCCACAACTTGAGGAACTTTAAGAAGTAGTGCCATGATCAAGGACTTGAAGAAACCAAGGTACTGATCTCTATCATATCTCCACTTTGATATAAGGTCACTCAGGTCCTGAGAATGATTGTAGAGTTATCGAAAATTCAGTTTAGTGATCTACACTAAAGCTGTGGTTCCAGATGTGGTATATTTATTGCAACAGATCAGTAGGTCCCTTAGTCCACGCTATACAACAATAGATTTAGTAAATGCTCCTTTTTTCAATTCCTATCAGCAAACACAATCAGAAGCAAGTTAGATTCACTTGGAAGATGGCAGTATGCCACAGGGTTTTGCCACACCTGAGAAGCTTCTAAGGTTCCAATGGTCTTGGGCATATCAAGATACACTTTTTTATAGAGATATAAAAAACAGTAGCACCTTCTATCACTAATGAAAGAAGCACTTAGTGGACCTCTTTGGATAGTGAAAGCAGAACATACTAATTTTTGCCTGTGTTGCTCTGATCTGTTTACTAGGTAACTCGATGCTGTCAGTTTTGAACTGCACTTGGAGTTATAAAATGCTGTGCAACATATTCAGGGTATGGTGTAAACAATCTCGCCTCTTGCCTTTTGGCTCAACAAATGTAATAGTATTAAGAGAGTCTGTCACAAATTAAGATGCTTGACAAAGCCTCTGGTAAGCTACACTAGGACTCACATTGCATTTGGTCAAAGATCATTATCTATCCTGCTGAAAATAATTACCAATCTGAACATACATATGCCAATTAATAATAGTTGGATTGGCACTGAACTTCTGGACTGTTACTGGGCTCCTCCTTTAGGGATGCACATCTGAACTAGGGCACAAAATTGCCTTGAAAGCCACAGATGTGCCACAGATGTCCCTGTGAGAAAGGATAGGTAATGTAAGGAGTGGGCAGTCTTTAACTGATGCAACTTAGGGATGTCCCATAGCATTCACATTGAGGCCATGCTCTCCCTAGGCCGCTCCCAGGCAATCACTGATCATGACATTGGTACTATGGCACTGACACTAGAGTTAGGCCATTTCTTCCCAACATAGGACTCCTATAATGGACAATCTTTTTCTTGGAGCACCCCACTGGCTTGGCTGAGACATTCTCAGAGCTGAAGAATGGCTGGGGGCTTGTCCTACCACTCTTCTTTCAACGTATCAGACCTGTATCATTAGGGGTCTCTTCAGATATTTTGGCCTGTTTTTCTTTTTTAAATGAATTGCTTGTTCTCTTGTTGTTGAGTTTTAAGAGTTCTTTGTATATTTTGGATATAAGCCCTTTATCTATCAGTCTGTGGCTTGACTTTTTCATTCTTTTAATAGAACCTTTGAACAACAGATGGTTTAATTAATTAATTAATTTTTTCGAGGGGGAGGAGAGTATGAGCAGGGGGAGGAGCTGAGGGAGAAGCAGACTCCTCGCTGATCAGAGAGTCAGATGTGGGACTCAATCCCAGGAACCTGAGCTGAAGGCTGATGCTTAACCAACTGAGCCACCCAGGCGCCCAGGATGCTTTTAATTTTAATGAAGTACAACTTATGAATTTTGTCTTTGATGGAGCATGTATTTTGTGTTGTATCTAAAGAGTCACCATCAAATTTTTTTTTAAATAAAAATTAGATTAAATTAAATAAATAAATGAAAAGTCATCATCAAGCCCAAGGTCACCTAGATTTTCTCCTATGTTATTTTCTAAAAGCTTTATAAGTTTGCTTTTTACATTTTGGCCTATGATCAATTTTGAGCTAATTTATTGTACAAGTCTAAATCAAGCATATAGATTTCTTTATTTTTGCATGTAGATGTCTAGTAGTTTCAGGACCATTTGTTGAGAAGACTAGATTTCTCCACTGAAGTACTTTTGTTCCTTTCTCAAAATTTAATTCACTGTATTTGTTTAAGTCTATCTTTGAGCTCTCTATTCTGTTCCCTTGATCTATTCTTCTATTCTTTCACTATTATAACACTGTTTTGATTACCATGACTTTATAGTTAAGTCTTAAAGTGAGGTAGTGTCAGTTTTCAATTTATTTCATTTGTTCTTGGCTTCTTTTTTTAACTCCCTTTGTTTCCGTCATTTTTTTTGTTTTTAACTGAGCATTCTGTACGATTCCATTTTCTTTTATGATGTCAAATATAATTTTTTAAAAGATTTTATTTATTTATTTGACAGAGAGAGATAGCAAGAGAGGGAACACAAGCAAGGGGGGTGAGAGAGAGAAGCAGGCTTCCCATCCAGGACCCTGAGGTCATGACCTGAGCCAAAGGCAGCCGTTTATTGACTGAGCCATCCAGGTGCCCCATTATCCAGGTGCCCCGTTATCATATATGATTGCTAGGGGCTCCTGGGTGGCTCAGTGGGTTAAAGCCTCTGCTTCGGCTCAGGTCATGATCTCAGGGTCCTGGGATCAAGCCCTGCATCGGCTCTCTGCTCAGCAGGGAGCCTGCTTACCCTTCTCTCTCTGCCTGCCTCTCTGCCTACTTGTGATCTCTCTCTCTGTCAAATAAATAATAAATAAAATCTAAAAAAATTAAAAAACAAAAAAACCAAATATGATCCTAAAAAATTTTTAAAGATCATCCTAGAATTTTCAGCATATTTACTTTTTAAAGATTTTATTTATTTATTTGAGAGAGAATGAGCAAGAGAGAGAGAGACAGAGAGTGCACAAGCAGGGGAAGGGGCAGAGGAAAAGGGAGAACAGACTCCCCACTGAGCAGGGATCCTGATTTGGGGCTGCAACCCAACCCTGGGATAATGATCTGACGGCAGATACTTAACTGATTGAGCCACCTAGGCACCCCTCAGTATACATTTATGACTAACTAAGTCTACTTCCAAATAATAATAAACTGCTCCCTAGGTAGTGTACTGTGTAATCAGCACCTTTATTAAGTTTTCCTCAGTGTCCTCCCTCAGTGTTTCATCAGGTTGCTTACAAGATACTAGCTAAAGAAAACAGGTTCTTTTCTTTCTGACTCTCATCCTCCATCTTCCTCATGATTATTATGACTGTTTTGGCTGGCCCATGTTTCACAGTAAATATGTGGGATAAACAATAATTAATTACTTATTTTGGGATGAACTTTTATATATTTCTATAAAACAGCTCAGTTGGTAGTGTCTTGTGAAGAGCACTGATTGTAGTGTCAATTTTATTTGAATATTACTCTATTAATTACTAATTGTGTCTCTAGGCAACTCATGTAACCTGTTACAAATCAGTTTCATTTAAAAAAGAGATGATGGGGCACCTGGGTGGCACAGATGATTAAGTGACAGACCCTTGATTTTGGTTCAGGTCATGATCTTAGAGTTGTGAGTTCGAGCCCCATATGGGGCTCCATGTTAAGTGCTGAGTCTGCTTAAGACTCTCTCTTCCTCTCCCTCTGCCCCTCTCTGCCTCTCCCCCTCTAAAATAAATAAATCAATCCTTAAAAAAATAAAATGAAAAAGAGAGGATAGTATCTGTCCAAGAGGTAGATCTGAGAATAGGGAAGTAAACGATCTGGCATTTGGCAGTATTCAATAAATGATAGCATAAGTATTGTAATTTATTATCCAGAACTTTCTCAGGAAATGTGAAACATCAATAAATAAACAGGAATTAGCAAATGATGAGTCTCACTGATCACAGATAAAGCCATGAGCAAAGGGATTCTTTTTTTTTCTTTCATTAGTTTTTTCCAGTGAAAGGTAATTCATGATATGATTTGTATCTATGCTCATGATTTGTTTATATAAACGTATCTGCCTATCTATCTATTTATCCATTTATCTCATGTTTTTGACAAAGGAACAGTTTCCTACTGGACGACTAACTACTACTTACCCCTTGGGAGAGGAAAGGACAAATGAAAAGAAGTAAAGATGATCAAACCTAGAATGGTGCCTGCTACTGAAAGGATTGTTAGGCATGGGTAGTCGGGTCAGGGATCCTGCAATAAGTAATAAGCAAAAACCACCAGGATAATTTTTTTTTCTTGAGAGGAAGAGAGGGAATGAGTGACAGAGAAAGGGGAGGGGCAGAGGGAGGATGAGAGAGAGAATTTAAAGCAGGCTCCATGCCCAGTGTGGAACCTGATTTGGGGCTCAAAATCACAACCCTGAAATCATAAGATCATGACCTGAGCTGAAATCAAGAGTAGGATGCTTAACCAACTGACTGAGACACCTAGGTGCCTCCTCCCTTTTTTTCATTTTCAGAAAACTACCAGAATATTTTTTTACTGTATTACTTAGGTCTGTTTCCATGAGAGATTGGAGATGTGAGAACTATGCCTTTGGCAGATTGCAAGTCTGGTACTTTCCACTATTACGATCAAGTCTATGACATTCGATTCAACACTATAGTCAATTCTATCTTACAGGCAATATCTAAATGTGCTAAGACAGTGTTATAGATCAGATGAAATCATGACTGTCTTAGAAAATAGCAACTTAATTTCCCCTAAAGTGCAGATATTAATGTTGATAGCTTATTAAATGACATGAATTTCATAGGCTGTATCTTTATCGAGCATTTCCTTCATATTCACTTTTGCTTTATGTTTACATAACGTTTTATCATAACAAATCTAAGGTCATATACAACAAAATATACAATGAAAGTTAGTGCAATGTAAATGCAGTAGAAAATAAGGGCCAAAGGGCTAAGGTGGTTGCTAAAATTAGGTTTCATGTCTGTTTGACAGGGTAAGCGGAGAGACTCAGATAGCTATCTGAATCTCATAATCTATACATGGTTTACAATTTCATGGGTTAAAAACTGCCTGTCAGAGCTCTTCTTATACTCAACCCATTCAGACTCTCTCTCTCTCTCTCTTTCTCTCTCTCTCTCTCTCTCACACACACACACACACACATACACACACACACCAGACTTCATTAATTTTCTACACATAACTTTGTGTAGATCCACTGAGTGATATGATGGATAGTATTATCTACCATTAATGTAGTAGTACATTTCATATATCTTTTTAATCAAAGTGCCCTTTGATAACAGTTGAAAGAATAACATTAACTGTAAAAATCAACCCATTACATGGAAAACTAATAATGTTCAAATAGGAAATGTGATGTTGGTTCCATCTGATTCAGGAAAATATCTGAAACCACAGTGAAAAGGCTTCAAACTCTACATCTTTAAAACAACATATAGTTTGTAAATAGTGTCCTTTTTTTGGCAAACTTTGATAAAACTGCTTCGAGAAACTTTGAGGTTGCATTCGCTGATGAAGTATTGGATTGTATGTCTTCTATGAAGTATGTGGATTGATGCTTTATGACAAGAAGATGAGATGAATGAAATCTTATAAAACTCAGGAAGCTCTTGCCTGGATAAATGACTACAACCTCATAGAGGGTGGCAACAGGGATATCTGTAGGAATGTTTAGTACTTAGAAGCATTGAAGATTTGCTTTAGAAAGCTGTAAAGATAATATTTAGTACATGAATATTCTACACTGAATATTCTCCAAATTCTACAGTGTTGATGATAGGGAAAAATGGTTTTGGTCTTAAAATATTTTAAATCATATGTCCTTATAGAAAAATATTACTAATGCTTTCTTTGAACTTACTTTCTCATTGTACATCAGTGTGAATTACTTACAATATCAAACTGAATCAAGTTGCTGTAAAAAGTGATGATGTAAGCAAATTGAATTTTGGAGAATGTCTTGCTAAACACAATAATTTTTAATTTAGATAAATTGATAGCATGCCACTTTCTCAGATATATTAGATACTGGTTCCAGTTGTGTACTTAGGACCCTGCTGGTCCATCTTAATAAAACATTATTATCAATAAATAGAAGGATTCAGCTAATTCTCTATGGCAGGTGTAGTATGTATTTATTTAATATAAAAGCAGCTCTAAATAATTCTAATGTAAGCAAAAACAGGGGCTCAAAGCACTCTGTTGTTAAATCTAATTCATGACATGGTCTAACACTGTCAAAGATAAGTTAAAACGGTTGCATTCACAGGTATTAAGAACTCATCAGATAAGGGTTGATTAAGAAGAGAAAGCCAAGAATAACTGGAGGATAAGTTTATAGTTGACCTATTTTCATACAGTTGAAGACTGTTGAAATTTAACCACATACCTCTATAATATCTTTATTATTTTCTTTCTTCCTAAAATACATCTAGTATGAGTCTGCTAATGATAACTCTCTTTCAAAATATGGTTTTGCTGTCATTCTTGAATGGTTGTTTTGCACAGAATGTATTTTTATTTGATCTATTTCTTCTATGTATGTCATTCTGGTCTTTGTCTTTTATTGTTGCTATAGAAAAATCTGTTATTTCTGTTTGTTCTATTTTTGTAGAAAATCTGTTTTTCTATTTGCTAATAAGATAACCTTATCTATGTGTTATTATTTATAATTGATCTGGTATTGATTTAATTTTATAGTGTCTGATTTCTGAGCTATTTGAGTGTCAGCTACAATCTTGCCCTGGGTTTCCTGAGATACTACCGTATCTTTATTTAAAAATCCCACTTTGATTTATTCAAAGTAAGTTAACAGGAGTTTTAGTTTTCTATTCCTATGTAATAACTTACCCCAAATGTAGCAGCTTATAACAACATTCATTTATTAGGTCACAATTCTGAAGGGCAAAATTCCAGGAGAGGTTAACTGGTTGCCTACCCAGAGACTACAGGTCAAATTCAAGGTTTTGGAAGGACGCATTCTCATTTGGAGCACATTCTTTTTCCACATCTATTTAAGTTGTTGGTAGAATTCAGTTCCTTCAGGTTATAGGGCTGTGGTCCCCATTTCCTTGCTGGCTGTCAGCAGGGGCCATGCTCAACTCTTGGAGGCTGCCTGCATTCCTTGCCTTGCCACATGGTCCCTCAATCTTGAAAGCTGACAATGAAGAAGATCCCTGGTGTCAGGTCCCTCTGGTGTTTCAAATCTCTGACCCCAGGAAGAGGCCAGTTCCTTTTAATGGTTAATCTAATTAGTCAGGTCCACATCACCTGGATGGTATCCCATTTTATTTTATTTTATTTTATTTTATTTTATTTTATTTATTTTATTTTATTTTTTTACTGTTTATTTTTTTGATAGTCTCCCTTTTTAAAGTCAACTGTACCATATAGCAAGCTAATGAAAAGAATAAAAGTCCAGGGGCACCTGGGTGGCTCCGTGGGTTACACCCTCTGCCTTCAGCTCAGGTCATGATCTCAGGGTCCTGGGATCAAACCCTGCATTAGGCTCTCTGCTCAGCAGGGAGCCTGCTTCCCCCCTCTCTCTCTGCCTGCCTCTCTGCCTACTTGTTATCTCTCTCTGTCAAATAAATAAAATCTTTAAAAAAAAAAAAAAGAATAAAAGTCCAGAGGATTAGGCAGGAAATGTATACTAGGAGATAGGGTCCTTGGGAATTATCCCAGAATTCTGTCTGTAATAGGTGTATAGCAATTATCAATGAGTTCTAATCAATGAAGAGAAAATTGTCAAGAATGCGACTTCTAGTAGGTAAAGTTTTGTTTTGGGAGAAAAATCTAGGTATTCTTTTAATACATTCATTTAGATACTTTGAATCCTTATGAATATATATTTACTGGTATACAAATGATTCATTTGGATTAAATTTAACATTGTATCACTAACATGTCAAATTTAAATAATTAATAGAAGGAGATGGGAAAGTGGAGAGTGCATTCTGGAATCTATTTTTTAATTACAAAAAGAGCTCTACTTCTGCATTTATTAATTTAAGATTAAGACCTCTTCCTTTTTCATTTCTTTGGCTGGAATGATCATCTTCTTCCAGGTATGGCCTTGCTGATTTCCCACCACTGTAATAGATTACTAATTGAATCGACTCTTAAAGTAATAGATTTTGATTATTTAACCTTGGCCGGCCTTTGTCTGTTCCCAGTGTTGCCTGGAAATATGATTTGTGTGAGAATACTAATTCTTATTCTGATGCTATGTTTTTAACTATAGTTTATCAGCTAGTGGTTGGTTTCATCCAAGAAGGCTGCTGACACCCCAGTGTCTTTAAAGCCTATTTCAGGTTACAGTATATGTAGTTATTGAAGAGGAAACAAAGTTTAGGCATATATTTTGTGTCACTTAATATTTTGTGAGACAGACCTACCATATTTCAAAAATTGTTTTTCTTAAAAATAGAGCCTTACACAAATGGCTTAAATTCATCACTTTCCCCTCCTCAAGCTCCAGACACAAAGAAAAGTTTTCCTTTCCTCCCTAATAGTTTGTTCCGATTTTTCAATACTGAAATCACCTTAGGACCAACAATCAAACCAAACGGAACTCAGCACTTAACTTGTCTTTCTTGCATTGTACCAAGGGGCAAGAAAACAGACACTGGAAGGCTTCCCTTTAATAGAAATGCTACTGAGGATACCAGAAACCGCCTTTTGAGAATAAGAAATAAAGTTCTGCTGTCTTCGAATTTAATAAGTCTGTGGTGCTCTGATTCTAGTAATAGATACCGTCGGAAAGGCGTTGACTGGTGCTCACCCCCTCCCTCCGTGGTAAAGAGAAAAAGGAGTTTGGCGGGGCCTGTTGGTTACAAAAGGAAAAGGGCGCGGAGGTGGAGGTGGCGGCCTACGGGAGGCCAAGAGCTCTGAGCCCCCTGCTGGGCTGGGCTGGGCTGGGGCGGAAACGCAGAGCAGGCCCATTACCTGCCCGGGAGGCCCAAAGAGCTCGAGCCCAGAAGTTCCCAGCCGCTGCCTCCGCTCGGCCGTTGCTTGGACGTTGGACGCCAGGTAACCGACCCCGAGGGCCACGGCCGCCGGCGCCGCGGAGCCGGCTGGGTGCGCAGAAGCGGCGCTGGGAGAGGAGCGGAGCCGGTGAGTCGGCGCTGCGCATTCCTCTGGCTGCCTGCACCGCTCCCACCCGCAGCATCCAGACCCAAGCACCCTGGGGCGCCTGTGCCCAGAATTACACCCCATTCCGGTCAATTCTTTAATCAGTCCCTTCCAGGAGGCTGAGGCAAGGCTGTCACTAGGTAAGTTTGAGAAAAATCCCCGTGGCGTGGGTAAGGGATGTAAAGTCTCCCTCCACTGGCCGCTCAGCTGTACTCCACGTTGTCTAGAACGGCATCCCTAGGCTCTTATTCTTTTAATAATTATTTCTACCTTTTATTTTGCTTATAAGGCCTCCTTGTGGTGGATCATGTATTATTATTTTGAATTGCTATTTTTCTTCTTTTGATATTTTATTTTTCAAGTGTCTTCCCAAATACTGCACACCTACTTAGGGCAGAGGCTGGGAATTTTTTTTGTTCTATAGCACCCCAAATAAGATGATCCACAATACCATTTACTTTCCACAGATGAGGAAAATGAGGCACGGAGTTGATATATGACTTAACCAGGGTCTGAGAATTAGCAAGCGTCAGACTCAGGAGACCATTTCCTCACTTCCAATTCAAAGCATTTTCTATTTCTTTCTTGACAGTGGATACTCAATAAATATTTGTGAATTAACTTGGTAACTTCCCAGGCCTACTTACTGGGAAGGTGGGGACATCTTAACCCCAACGTAGCATTCTAGAGCTATCCTTGTTACTGGGTAGCTTGGTTTTTGTCCCAGAGGGACAAGAGAATTGGAGACCCAAGACTAGAATGGGGAGTTTAGGGACACCTGGGTGGCTCAGTGGGTTAGCCTCTGCCTTCGCCTGGGGTCATGGTCTTAGGGTCCTGGGATCGAGCCCTGCATTGGGCTCTCTGCTCAGCAAGGAGCCTGCTACCCCACCCCCTGCCTACTTGTGATCTCTCTCTCTCTCTCTGTCAAATAAGTAAATAAATAAATCTTAAAAAAAAGAGTTTATTGAGTAGTGAAGTATAATATATTGGCTAAAGAATTGCTCAAATGCTAGACACTGGAATCTAGACAAAATGGAAAGCAGAAGATGTATGGTAAGAAAGGAAAGGCAGGGAGATTAGGCAGCTGGAATACTCAAAATAGGGGAAGAATTTGTGTTGTGGTAATGATATAAGAGAGAGAACTGCATTGATCATAAGCTTTTGGATTATGTGCCTGGTGGAAAGGAGTACATCCACAAGCAGATGGTTGCATGGTTGAGCCTTAATGATCATGATGTCCGTTTTCTGCACAATAATAACACTAATAAAAATATATGGACTTTTCAAAATTAGTGCTGAACTTTGAACCTCAGTTATAATGCTAAGGATACAAAACCACCCAAATGAAAATAAACAGAGTCTATTTGTTCAGAGCTTGCAATAGCAAGGGAGTCAGCCACCATCATTTGTGTAGGGCAGAAACTCAAAGGGAGAAAAGGGAGTGGGAAAGTCTTCAAGTGGAAAAAAAAATAAAAGAGAGAGAGAGAGAGGACTTTAGGTAAGCCCCGGAGTTTGTTGTCATGGGGAAGCTGGAGATGGGCTAACTAGGAGCAGGACATCCTATATGATTGCTCTGAGGAGCCTATTTGGCTTTCTCTGGTTGGTCCTGAGTTGGAAGTACAGGCAAATATCGGGGAAGCTGGCAGCGACTGACAAAGTCCTGATTGTTCTGGGCTGATTACTACTACAGAGGTTGTGGTTTGGCTTCCTGGGCTGGTTGGTGTAAATTGTGGGTTAGAATTCTATTTTTACATATGGTTTGGCCCTCATCCACCTGTATATTCAGTCTCTCAATGTTCACAGAAATTCAGTTAGGTAAACTTAATTTTACCCTTACATTAGAAAACTGAGATATGGACAGATTTGGACAGTTTAAGTATTGTATTCATGATTATATAATTTGTTAGTGAACTATCATTCACTGAATTTAAATCATGGCAATATGCTGGTCAGTGAACTAAACAGTTTGCATTATATATATATATTATATATATATTGCATTATATATTATATATATATATATATATACATTTTATATATATATATAAAATCTCCTCACCACACTTTGAGACATTATCATTTTCACCGTTTTCCAGAGGAGGAGACTGATGCTCAAATACATGAAGTAGTCCTCTCAAGGTCATATAACTGGTAAGGAGAGCCCATCTAGAACTTAATCTCTTATTTTACTGACTTAAAAGATATGTTCCTTGGCACTTGATTAATTGATAATCTACTTTTATCACTCTGTCACTCTATTTCACCTTAGTCTGTATCTATGAACATTACCATCTGGCCTCTTTTCCTGGGTACTTATAGGGTGTGAGCAGGGATAATTAAAAGACCTTTCAGTGTGAAATGAAAGGATTTAATCTACCATTAGGATGCTGAAAAAACTTTGGATTTACCCACAGCCAACGAAATGGACGAGAGGCCTGGGCATATGAAATCACATGGTGAAGGTGGAGGGGTGAAGAAATGGTTGAAAAGGCAGTGGAAGAATACTAACAAGAGGGCATAAGTACCTAAAATGGACTGCTTCTCTTAATAAGCTAATGAAATACTTTGCATGAAGGTCAGTTATTTATAGACAAACTAAATATTGCTGATGGTTAGTAAGATGTTTCACGGACAATCTAGACAATTATTTTTCTTTTAAATTTGTTTTGTGCAAATGAAAGTATAATTTTTCTTCCTTGAAGAGAAAACTATCCTCAGGAATTGTAACTGTTGAGCCCCCAAATCACACTTGAAACAAATTCTTTGAGACTGAAGAAAGCTGAGTATTTTTGCTAGTAATGTTACATTAGCCAGTGTTAATTATGTGTTCATCCCCTTTAGTGTTCCCCTGCTTATGGAACTCCATTTACTCAGTTTGTGCTCTCAGAACAATTTTATTACAGGCAAAAGATACAGCACAGAAACAGCAGAAGATATTCATGGAAAACTGTCCAGAGATCTCAGGCACAGATTTCTCTATTCTCCCACCTCTGAGTCATATAGATGCTCTTGGTCTGTACAGACAGGTCTGTAACCACTACTAGTAGCTTACTAGCAGTGTAAACACTACTGTGCAGCTGAAGCAGCTCTGCAGCAGGAAACCCAAATCTGCTCATGGTGGAGATCTCTTATATTGAACTCCTCATATAGACATATTCTAGCTATGTTTCCAGCTTTTACTTTGAAAGCTCCCCTCTCCCAGGCTCTATCGAAATTAGATGCAATTATAAATCCAATTATTATTACTAAACAGTGCTGGCAGGCTGATGATATATGCTGCTCTGAAACAACTCACAAACCCATGGTTTAAAAACATCATTTATCCTTAGTTAATGCATTCCATGGTGTTGGCCAAGGGTCAATAGCTCTGGAGATAAGCTGCAATTAATCCAAACAAGCTAAGATGAACCCATTATATGCATAGCCTATGGACATGACAACTTTTAAACTAAATGCTGAAGCTTTTTCCACAATAGAACTAGCAAACAAATAAACACCCCCTCTTGTATCTATTATGTCACTTCATGTACAGCTCTTTCCATCCTGTATTTGTTTGTTTTCTGGAAACAGTGGTTTACTCATAATTTTTCTTCTTCCTCATTCATTTACTCCCAGGCTTCCTGCTACCTAAATTCTGCTACTGTCATTTAATGTCACCCATGACCTATTGTCACATTAAATGGACTTTTTTCCCCCTAGTTTTTATCTTATTATGTAACTTTTCAAAGATCTTTAGGTTGTTGGCTCCTTCTTAAAACTCTTGGTTTCTATGATCCCATTCATTTCTGTTTTCCCTGCAAATTTTCTAGAAATTGTTAATGTTATTAATTTTCTGGCTTTCATTGTCAAGATTCCTTTCTTTGCTGATGTGTGATCTCATCAAATTATCAGCTCCAAAATGATAATACTGAAAACTCTAGCAATTCTCAAATTTTCTCATGAATATTAGACGCACATGTAACATTAAAAAGCACTCATATATAAATTTAAAATAGTCATCTTTCCTATAAAGCCTACCAGTTCTTCCTCACATAGACCCAAATGAAGATAATGGCACCGCCATCTATTCATTCCCTCATGCCAGAAATGGGTATTACTCTAGACTCTTCCTTCTCTGTTACCACATAACATTTCTTACCAAATAATGCAATTTGTGCCTATTAAATATCTTTCAGTTCTATTTTTCTCCTCTCCATTTTTATCTCCTCTGGCTTAATTTTAAAAATATCTTGATTAGTAGTCTTCTTCTTGATCATTTTTTGCTTCAAATCATGCTCTCTTTCAATTAACCCTCTGGCATGGCACTGAATTGTGACTACCTATTCCCTAATGTCTTCCCACAAAAGATTCTAAATGGTTTAAAAGGGGTCTTGTTTACTTTTGTGTCTTCAGTGCCTAGCATATAATGTACATTCAATAAATATTTCCTAAGTGAATAAATGAATATAGAGTTTAGAAAATATGTATAGAAAATTATCATATGCTACTGACATACTCTAGAAAATGTTGTCTGAGACACTTCTCTACAGTGACAGAACTGTCCCAGAATGCAGTGACCACTAGCTACCTGTGGTTACTGAGTCCTTGAAGGTGGCCAGTATAGCTAAAGAATGGAATTTTTAATTTTAAAATTTAAGATGGCTAGTGTCTTTAGTGTAGGACACTACAGCTCTAGAAAACAGGCTCAGAAATTTCCTTTCTCTTCCATTATCACCATCTCAAACTAAGATCCTGGAGATGTTCTGTCCCACAGAGTTCAATTCCATTCAAGAAATATTTCTGACTGGGCACCTGGGTGGCTCAGTTGTTAAGCAACTGCCTTCGGCTCAGGTCATGATCCTGGAGTCCCGGATCGAGTCCCAGATCGAGTCCTGCATCGGGCTCCCTCCTCAGCGGGGAGTCTGCTTCTCCATCTGACCTCTCCCTCTCATGCTCCCTCTCTCTCATTCTCTCTCTCTCAAATACATAAATAAAATCTTAAAAAAAAAAGAAAGAAATATTTCTGACTACTTAATATATCCCAAGCACTGTGGCTTCAAAGAGAAAACAAGTAATTTCTGCCAACAAAGATCAGCAGGAATATGCCAACTAGTTATGGAATCTGATTTCTGAAATACTGATTTAGGGGACATTCTGAGGGTTGATTCAGACAGTGGGAAAGAATATTTTATTTTTTTTCCCTCTTCTTCCTCTTCCTTCTCCATCTAGATTCTTTTTTTTTCTTTTTAAAGATTTATTTCTTTATTTGACAGAGAGAGAGAGATCTCAGGAGGCAGAGAGGCAGGCAAAGGGAGAGGGAGCAGCAGGCTCCCCGTTGAGCAAAGAGCCTGATGTGGCGCTCCATCCCAGGACCCCGAGATCATGACCTGAGCCGAAGGCAGAGGCTTTAACCCACTGAGCCACCCAGGTGCCCCTCCATCTAGATTCTGAAGTAGCAAACGGGAGTGGAATTGTCACAACTTTACTTCTGATGTTGATGGGAGCCATTCTGGGTCCCACTTTATATCCCTCCTTAAGGTGATGATGAACTTTTGCTGGTTTATTTGACGTACTTAGTTTACATTATGTCTCCTCTCTTTTCTAACCTCTATTTTGTATCTACTTGGTATTTCAATTGCTTTTAGATTTATTAATTTCTTTGCATTTTATAATACACTGTCAGAGATGACCCAATATCTTATCCCTCTGGCTCTAGACAATTCTACCAAACTGTGTCATTTATTATGACTGGCTGTTTATAGTGTGATAGCAAATTTTCAATCAGTATGACAGCATTTATAGCCAAGCTAATTTAGATTACTTAGCAAATATTATGCCATGCGATTATGTATAAAATGATATCAGTAGGGTCCAAATACTTTGTATATAATGTACTTCTTTATCTACTAATTTGAACATTTCCATAGAAAACTGCAGTAAGAAGCTCTTGGCATAATTTCTTTGTAATAAATTCTGAATGCTGCTTATTACTTTTGATTTTCTTATTCTCCAGATGGTTTCACATTTGCGCTCTATTTGTCTGTTATTTCACTAAGCACAGATTTCTTACTGGGTGCTATTATTTATTTATTTATTTTTATTTATATCTTTGGTTTGTCTTGCAGCAGACAAAAACTGTTTCTCTTAACTGATAATTTAAGAATAGGAAAAGAAATTAGAGGAAAGCTTGATTTTCCAGTGTGATTTAATATTTCTCAAGAGCCATATCACTGGATAAATTTTGATTCAATGCTGAATATTAACAATTTAAGTCATTTCGTGGCAAAAATTATATAATTCCTAGAAAATATAAATAAGTAATGCTTGTACTGAGATCTTTGCTAAATCATAGTAATTTAAAAAATCCAAATGTTTGTATTTTGAAATCTTTCAAAAGTGGCATCATTAATAAAAGAATTACTTCTTTTCCCCATGGCATAATAATAACCTCATAGTGATATTCATTTTGATTTTCTTTTTCAAAACTATAGGAAAGTATACCTTTCCGTACAAAGAAATTGCTTATATTGAATTAATTGGCCAGTCGTGGAGTGGGAAGCCATTAAGGTGTATTACTGTTTAGAATGAAACATGTAATAGGAAACCTCAGTTTTTTATTAAATTTTTTCAACTAACAGCTTAAAGCTGTAGTTAGAAGGAAATAAAGCTTCATTGTCAAGTTTCACCCTATTCTTCTTTATTTCCTGATTAGTTTTAGTTTCATATTTTCCTTCCCTTCAGATGACTTACTGGGCTCTGGTAAAGAACCTAACAAGAGGAACACTGAGTGAATAGTGGGTGAAGGGGTGAGTGGAGGCAGTGCATTACCTGTTTTCAATTTAGTGTTTGAAGACCTGTAGGAGGGGAAAAAAATATGACCTTTTGCTGAGGTCATATTCAAGGAAGAGTTAGTCTTTCGGTTTTTATTAAATTTTAACTTGATAGCTCATATGAACTAGAATTCTTTCTTATTTAGAAACATGTGCTTTGCATTAATGCAGTAGTTGCATTTTGGGGAGGATCATTTAGGGAATCTGGATAAATAAAAATCACATATACTCTGGAGGCTCCATGCCAGCGTATGGATAATTTTTTCACAAATGCAGAAAAATCAGTACCCAGTAGAATTTTTAAAGTATCTCCTATAGTGAATACTCAGGATTCCTCTCAGATTATACAAATTTAAACCCTATAGGGTTCATAAAAATGACAGGCAGAATGAACAGTCTTGGATTAGAAGAATGAATGGATCTTGGTGAGCGTTGCTAAAATTTCTAAACAAAGGTTAACTCACACTGAGTAGTTTCTTCATTATTCAAATATAACCTCAGAATAGTTGATAATATCAGAGTCATTCTTATAAAGCAATAAATAAACCTGTGGAAAGGTCAGATTTTATGTACCTTAATACCACATTAGTCAATGTAACTGAGTTGTCTTAACATTTAGTTCCTTAATAGACAATAGGTTTGAAAAATTTGAAGGCAGCTGCTTGTTGCTATCTTTAAAAAAGTAATTAAATCAATGGGAAAAGGCAATTTTTCAAAATATTTTACGGTTTCTCTTAGTAAAGCATCATAAATGAATTATAGATAGAAACAGCATGGAGATAATGTGTTCCTTATTGCTAGGTTCAGTCCTTCTTAAATGAAGAACTGTTTTTCTTTCTTTTTTTTTCCATTTTATTTATTTATTTGACAGAGAGATCACAAGTAGGCAGAGAGGCAGACAGAGCGAGGGGGAAGCAGGCTCCCTGAACAGAGAGCCCGATGAGGGACTCGATCCCAGGACCCTGAGATCATGACCTGAGCCAAAGGCAGAGGCCCAACCCACTGAGCCACCCAGGCGCCCCTAGAACTGTTTTTCAAAAGAGATTTGTTTCTTTGTTATTGAGGATCCGAGAGTGTTTAAATTAGGAAGAAGAGCCCTTACTGGTATATACACGTACAAATATTGTATTGAGGTGTGTGTGTGTGCGTGTGTGCACACGCACGCACGCATGTGTGTGTGTGTATGGGGAAAAGGTGTGAAAAGTTAATACTAACATTAGTGTTGAAGAAATGTATTACTGCCATTCCTAAGTAAAACTTATAGTTCAATTAAAATAACTTTTTTCACTAGCAATATGCTTCCATTGCTATAGAAAGCCTGGATCTTAGTCTACAAATTGAGCCATGTAAAGACTACCACACTTAAAATTTTCCTCTGAATCAACTAAATTCCAACTTGGTAGTCCTATCCCACCAGGTCAGCAGGAAATTTACCATTATTCATAATATTTACATTAATGTGACTATACATTCATAATTATCTATATTTATACCAAAAGTGTTGAAAAACAAAGCTTACATTTTAGGTGGGAAAAAAATTTACAAGGTGTTTGTCTTTTTATGTGGAATTACAGCAAAACAGCACATATAATCTAACACTGAATCATTCTCAAATTTAAGCTTATTTTTGTTAACAAATAGGTTCTTTGGTTCTGTAGGTTACAAATGTTCTACATCCTCTAGTTTACATGACTAATAAAGATAAATGATTTATAACATGGTTACCTGAATAAAAAGAATTTCTAGGTAAAAGTGATTTTTCTTTATATTTCCTATTTCATTAAGTATGGTTCCCTGATTTAAAGATGTCTCTTTTTAAATTAAAACTGAGGTTTCCTTTGCTAAAGAGAAATGTCGATTATTTCTATTATATATTATTTTCTCTCCCCTTATAGGATTCAGGTAATATATCCATTCACAATATATTCTTTTTGCAGTTTGCATGTCTGTATTATCTTTTGCTATGTAACAAAGATTTTTCTATTATTTTACTGAATTATAACTTCTGCAAAAAAGTTTTATCATATTTATTACTGGAGACTAAATACTTTTTTTCTGTATCAATTTGCTCTCTTTCCCCCAGGTGTGTGTGTGGTGGGATTGTCAGTTCCAAACTTTGCTCATTTTTTCTGTTTAAATACTTCATTTTTTTCTCACCAGTTTTTTGTAACTTTTTACACTAAGCAGGAATATTTTGTTACCCACATTTTAAGAATTTCTTCCTGATTTGAGAGATTTTTAAAAATATGGTTGGATAGCTTTAAATTTTTATGGAGTCATAGCTCTAGAACTTTATGTATTTTTCGGTGTTATGCTCAGAGACTTTTCTTATTTTTATATAAAGTGTCCTCTAGCTGTTTGGTTTTTTCTTTTACATTTTAGCTTTTAATATATTTGATTTTGAGTCTAATTTTATAATCTCAAACAAAGACTTTGTTTGAGGAGTAATTACTCCTCGATTCTGTTAAAATCAAGTTTACATTTAACAAATGATTGGGAAATATTGCACATTTTGTTCTTAAAGAGTTATTGTACGAAATAGCACACTGAAATGTCCCAAGAACTCTTTTCTTACTTTTAGTTCACCCTATGAACACTGGTTGTAATACTTCCCTGGTCTCTGTAGCAGAACAGCATGGTGATAGATTGCAGGGCGAAAATCCAGTTCTACAAGGAACTGGCAAGGAACTGCCCAGTAACAAGGCACTGGCAAGTGTTTAAACTCTCTGATTTCAATTCTCCTTTGTAAAACAGGGCCAGTAATCTTAACTACCTCATAGGCTGCTGTGAAAGTAAAGGCATATGAGGTATTTTTTAAGTTCGAACTATGATTTTTCTTTTCTTTGTGTCAAGACTCCTCTAGTTATTTCATGTAGTAGTAATATCTCTAAATAAATTGAAACTTTTGGTGTGCAGGGGCTGTATCTCAAATTTTTTTTTCAAAATTTTCTTATATTCTCTAAAATCTCTATCAGAAATAGAAGTGTTCAATAAATAGCTGACATTCTAAAAAAAAAGTAAAATGAAAAGGCACATTTCTTTAAGAGCAAATGATACCTCATAGTAAAATGTTGTAGTATTTTCTTTTCTTTTCTTTTTTTTTTTTACTTTTATTTAATTACTTGAGAAAGACAGAGAAAGATAGTGAGAGAGAGCAAGAGCAAGGGGTAGGGGGCCAGAGAGAGAGAGAGGAGGCTCCCACTGAGCATGGAGCCTAATGTGGGGCTCAGTCCCAGAACCCTGGGATCATGACCTGAGCCTCAGGCAGACACTTAACAGACTGAGCCACCCAGGCATCCCTGGTATAATATTTTCTAATTAAAGTATTTCTTCCATAAGAATTTTAAAGTTTCAAATTTATAAGAATTTGCTATTTTACATTTCAAACATAAAATAGCCCTTGAATATAAATGACTTAAGTACTTTATATTTTGTCAGCAAATGTAAATGTTTCTCAGGACACTCACTGTAAAATCATTTGACATAACTTAGAGGTGAAATAGTAGCTTAGTACATGATATTGACCTATGAAATAATTTAACATCATAAAAGCTGATTCAACTTGCTTGTCGTTCTTTATGTCTCAAGTAATTACCAGAAGGTGAAAGGCTCATCTCCTAGACAAATTCAGAATACGGTATGAGATTACTTTGTGAATATATATGTGGAAATGGACTTTTTCAGTTCTAATTTGATTTGTAGAGAAAGATGATATCTAATCTTTCTGAAGATGTATTTGGCTTTAGTAAAACCATGATACATAATATTTAATGCATCTTTAATCTATTGGATGTAATACAAATATAATATAAAGTCAATAGAACTTCATTAAAGAAAGAGAGAAGAGATTAAGAATCAGAAGATAGAGTTCAAAGATTTATAAAAGAAATTATTGTAGATATGTGTGAGACAGATGTGGAAAAATACTTTGTAAAAAAAGATATTCTTGATAAATCAACACAGGAGGCAGGATTTATTCTTTTTTCTATTATTGTTACACAAATTTATAGAATATAAAAAAAAGAAATTTATAGAATATAGAAAGTTACAAATTTTTTACAATAGGATTTTTAAATTTTAGAACTTGAGTTAAAATGAAAGTCAGTATTTGATAAGAGCATGTTCATTGTGATGCTCTGTTTTTAATGGTTGACCTTTATTTGACAAACATTTTTTTCATTGTTTCTTTTTTTTTTTTTTAACTTTTTAATTAATTTTTATTAACATATAATGTATTATTTGCCCCGGGGTACATGTCTGTGAATCATCAGGCTTACACATTTCACAGCACTTAACAGCACATACCCTCCCCAATGTCCACAACCCAGCCACCCTATCCCTACCCTCTCCCCCACCTCCCAGCCACCCTCAGTTCGTTTCGTGAGTCTAGGAGTCTCTTATGGTTTGTCTCCCTCCCCATCCCTTCCTGTTTCATTTCTCTCCC